>OY804585.1:97923698-97963349 GCA_963680875.1 Bathymodiolus brooksi
ATTACTTCTATAATGGTTTGAAACAGTGACTTAGTACGTCTGTTGTCATCACGAAGACTAAAGAAGATAATTGAATCAATCATTACGACTGTGAGGTATTATATCTGCATTCACGGAAACTATATTACATCATTTACGATTTACTGCAAAAATGGAATGTGCTGAGCTTATAAACGTAGATATCAAATTTAGTGCACACGACGCGTTTCTGGAATAACCTTCATCAGGTACGCTCAGAATAACCTTTATCAGGTACGCTCTAAATAACCTTTATCAGGTACGCTCTAAATAACCTTCATCAGGTACGCTCTAAATAACCTTCATCAGGTACGCTCTAAATAACCTTTATCAGGTACGCTCCAAATAACCTTCATCAGGTATGCTCTAAATAACCTTCGTCAGGTACGCTCTAAATAACCTTTATCAGGTACGCTCATAATAACCTTCATCATGTACGCTCTAAATAACCTTCATCATGTACGCTCTAAATAACCTTTATCAGGTACGCTCTAAATAACCTTTATCAGGTACGCTCTAAATAACCTTCATCAGGTACGCTCTAAATAACCTTTATCAGGTACGCTCATAATAACCTTCATCATGTACGCTCTAAATAACCTTCATCAGGTACGCTCTAAATAACCTTTATCAGGTACGCTCTAAATAACCTTTATCAGGTACGCTTTAAATAACCTTCATCAGGTACGCTCTAAATAACCTTCATCAGGTACGCTCTAAATAACCTTCATCAGGTACGCTCTAAATAACCATTATCAGGTACGCTCTAAATAACCTTCATCAGGTACGCTCTAAATAACCTTCATCAGGTACGCTCTAAATAACCTTTATCAGGTACGCTCATAATAACCTTCATCAGGTACGCTCTACATAACCTTCATCAGGTACGCTCTAAATAACCTTCATCAGGTACGCTCTAAATAACCTTCATCAGGTACGCTCTAAATAACCTTCATCAGGTACGCTCTAAATAACCTTTATCAGGTACGCTCTAAATAACCTTCATCAGGTACTCTCTAAATAACCTTCATCAGGTACGCTCTAAATAACCTTTATCAGGTACGCTCTAAATAACCTTCATCAGGTACGCTCTAAATAACCTTCATCAGGTACGCTCTAAATAACCTTTATCAGGTACGCTCTAAATAACCTTTATCATGTACGCTCTAAATAACCTTCATCAGGTACGCTCTAAATAACCTTCATCAGGTACGCTCTAAATAACCTTCATCAGGTACGCTCTAAATAACCTTTATCAGGTACGCTCTAAATAACCTTCATCAGGTATGCTCTAAATAACCTTCATCAGGTACGCTCTAAATAACCTTTATCAGGTACGCTCATAATAACCTTCATCAGGTACGCTCTAAATAACCTTCATCAGGTACGCTCTAAATAACCTTCATCAGGTACGCTCTAAATAACCTTCATCAGGTACGCTCTAAATAACCTTTATCAGGTACGCTCTAAATAACCTTCATCAGGTACGCTCTAAATAACCTTCATCAGGTACGCTCTAAATAACCTTCATCAGGTACGCTCTAAATAACCTTCATCAGGTACGCTCTAAATAACCTTTATCAGGTACGCTCTAAATAACCTTCATCAGGTACTCTCTAAATAACCTTCATCAGGTACGCTCTAAATAACCTTCATCATGTACGCTCTAAATAACCTTCATCAGGTACGCTCAAAATAACCTTCATCAGGTACGCTCTAAATAATCTTCATCAGGTACGCTCTAAATAACCTTCATCAGGTACTCTCTAAATAACCTTCATCAGGTACGCTCTACATAACCTTTATCAGGTACGCTCTAAATAACCTTCATCAGGTACGCTCTAAATAACCTTCATCAGGTACGCTCTAAATAACCTTCATCAGGTACGCTCTAAATAACCTTTATCAGGTACGCTCTAAATAACCATCATCAGGTACGCTCTAAATAACCATCATCAGGTACGATCTAAATATTCTTTATCAGGTACGCTCTAAATAACCTTCATCAGGTACGCTCTAAATAACCTTCATCAGGTACGCTCTAAATAACCTTTATCAGGTACGCTCTAAATAACCTTTATCAGGTACGCTCTAAATAACCTTCATCAGGTACGCTCTAAATAACCTTCATCAGGTACGCTCTAAATAACCTTTATCAGGTACGCTCTAAATAACCTTCATCAGGTACGCTCTAAATAACCTTCATCAGGTACGCTCTAAATAACCTTTATCAGGTACGCTCATAATAACCTTCATCAGGTACGCTCTAAATAACCTTCATCAGGTACGCTCTAAATAACCTTTATCAGGTACGCTCTAAATAACCTTCATCAGGTACGCTCTAAATAACCTTCATCAGGTACGCTCTAAATAACCTTCATCAGGTACGCTCTAAATAACCTTCATCAGGTACGCTCTAAATAACCTTCATCAGGTACGCTCTAAATAACCTTCATCAGGTACGCTCTAAATAACCTTTATCAGGTACGCTCTAAATAACCTTCATCAGGTACGATCTAAATAACCTTCATCAGGTACGCTCTAAATAACCTTCATCATGTACGCTCTAAATAACCTTCATCAGGTACGCTCAAAATAACCTTCATCAGGTACGCTCTAAATAATCTTCATCAGGTACGCTCTAAATAACCTTCATCAGGTACTCTCTAAATAACCTTCATCAGGTACGCTCTAAATAACCTTTATCAGGTACGCTCTAAATAACCTTCATCGGGTACGCTCTAAATAACCTTCATCAGGTACGCTCTAAATAACCTTCATCAGGTACGCTCTAAATAACCTTTATCAGGTACGCTCTAAATAACCATCATCAGGTACGCTCTAAATAACCATCATCAGGTACGATCTAAATAACCTTTATCAGGTACGCTCTAAATAACCTTCATCAGGAACGCTCTAAATAACCTTCACCAGGTACGCTCTAAATAACCTTCATCAGGTACGCTCAAAGCTAAAATATTTGAAAGTTTGTAGAAGTCCGAAAACCAAAGGGACTAAACAGTATAGTCAACATCGGCTACGGTCACATATACATGAAGAGAGGAAAACCATGGTACATTTACTCATTCACGAGGGACACCAATGACCCATCAGCGCCCTGAATACGAGTAAAACAATATCATAGCAGCCTCAACTACTGATTACCAGTCTCGAAATAAACTATCAGCTCTCCACTGATAATTAGTCTTAACACTATCACCATACTGATTAGAGTCTCGTTTAGACTCATAATCGGGGAAGTGGTTATCCTTAGACGCCTAATCAGAGGTATGATGGATTATGATTAGACTCAAAATCAGGATGGTGATGAGTGTCTATAGAGATAACAGATAATATTGTACTAACCAGTTGTCATTCCTGAGGTGCTTCTGGACGATGTGTTGCCTGAAACAAATAAGTACTTATAACTTAAAAACGTTTAATTTGATGTTAAATAATAGATTAATCAATAACAAGAGGTGATATCTTTATATCAACTTTTCCTGTACTGTTTTACAATCAGCAGATTCCTTCTTATCAAACATAAATGTGCTCTTTGTAAAATAAAAAAAAACATTTTTCATTGTTTGGAGCAATAGAACCTGCATAATCTCTTAAGCGTCTATCAATGTAATCCAATACTAGTATATTGTTATGAACCTATCATGGTTCATAATTATAAAGTGGGAATTGTATCCCATTTTTTTATTGTTAGTTGAGAATGACGTAGTACTTGAAAATCAAGTTTTCGGTAGGGTTTAACGCCGCCTCATGTGTGTACTTATCCCATGACATGACGTTTGTTCTATTTTTCTTTCATTACGGTTCACGGTGGTTCAGAACCGTCACTATTTTAATGTTCCTTAAGCTACCAAATAGATACGACTTCCAGCATACCAATAGATGTCTGTTAATCAGCTAAGATTCTTCACCAGCAATAAACAAGCCAACCCCTTTTTCGCTGTAAACAAATTCACCATCAAACTTCAGAACAATCCATTTTGCTATAGATAGTTCAATATGCGAAACCACTCATTCTCACCATAACCAAAACCCACCATCAATAATAACAATATCATACCTCACGCCATTACCAACTTAATCAACAATAAAGAGACCACACCATTTCGCCCTGACAGATTCCATTCCACAGAAGAAAAATAATAACGAAAAAAACAACCTCTCTTGTCACGACAGATTCCATTCCACAGACGAAAAATAATAACGAAAAAAACAACCTCTCTTATCACGACAGATTCCATTCCACAGACGAAAAATAATAACGAAAAAAACAACCTCTCTTGTCACGACAGATTCCATTCCACAGACGAAAAATAATAACGAAAAAAACAACCTCTCTTATTATACCTCACTAACTCTCATTGGCTTAAATTAAATCACATGACCTGAAACAATTTTAATGTTTTGTGAAAATTAACCCAAACGGGAAACAACTAGTTGTTTACCGGGTAACAACCCTATTGTTTCCCGGTAAACAACCCATTGCGTGCCTCAAAAGGGAAACAACTCTTTCAAAATTTTCATAAAATTTCAAAATTCTAAAATCAATAAAAAAAAAATTAAAGTTCAAAATTTTAAAAAAATTTCAATATTTCAAAAAATTTTAAAAATAATTTTTTTTAAAAATTTAAAAAAATTCAAAATTTTCATATCAAATTTTTTTTAAAAATTCAACATTTCAAAAATTTTAAAAAAGTTTCAAAAATTTCAGTTTTCATAAAATTTCAAAATTTTAATATTTAAATAATAATATTGAAAAATGATAAAACAATTATAGCCTACCATTTCGGTCAATACTATTGCCTTCTTCAAAAAGAATGAAGATTACCTGAAATTGAAATTGACTGGTAAATAAAAGTATTAAGAAATGGGTGTTTTCATAATGGACCGGTTATATGTCCAAGGTTAGTCATAATGGCTCAAGGAAGGTTGTATTGGCCCGAGGCAATTTTTGAAGTTATTAAACACACATTTTAAATCTGTTGAAAATATTACTGATGGCCGGTTTGTGCCCTATATCACTGGTTGTGTTGTGAACTTTAATATAAACATTAAATAGTTTAGCATTTGTTAAAAATTTGTCAAAAGTTATTAAACACCCATTTTGCTTAAATACATGTATTTATTTCAATGCCCAATCCTTGGTCTGTTGTTCGGTATAATAAAACAGTTATTGCCTTCAATGGATTGTAAACATCAGAATTGTCAACCCTCAAGGGGTTGTTTCCCTCGGGCTGAAGCCCTCGGGAAAACAACCCCCATCAGGTTAACAATTTTGGATGTTTACATCCATTGAAGGCAATAATTGTTTATTGTCACGACAGATTCCATTCCACAGACGAAAAATAATAACGAAAAAATCAACCTCTCTTGTCACGACCAATTCCATTCCACAGACGAAAAATAATACCGAAAAAACCAATCTCTCTTGTCACGACAGATTCCATTCCACAGACGAAAAATAATAACGAAAAAACCAACCTCTCTTGTTACGATAAATTCCATTCCACAGACGAAAAATAATAACGAAAAAACCAAACTCTCTTGTCCCGACCAATTTTACCAACAACGACAAGATCAACTTCTCCCACCGTAGAAATTCCACAACTGACAATATCATCCCTTCCACCGTAAATATTCCCACCAACAATACCAAGACAGCACCAAGTCCACCTATAAAGGATCAACTCATTTCGACCAGAGTTATCCCACCAATAATACCATTAAGATTAAACTTCTTTTGCAATAAACAAGTTCACATACAATATCAACAAGACAAAATCATCTCACAGACAAACATTTATTACTTTTGTCACTGACAAACATTTATTACTTTTGTCACAGACAAACATTTATTACTTTTGTCACTGACAAACATTTATTACTTTTGTCACTGACAAACATTTATTACTTTTGTCACAGACAAACATTTATTACTTTTGTCACTGACAAACATTTATTACTTCAACTTTTACCTGTCGTTAGTCGTAGAGAACTTCTAAACGAATGTTTTCCTGGAAAAGAAATATGAAATTACATTTTCTTTTTCATATTATCTGAGGATAATGGTAATGTTATGTAACTTGTAACGAAGTTCGACATGGTTTAATTAAATTATGTCTTACGATGGCCTTGTATACTATCTAATATTTAGGCATTGGTGGAGGCCATTGGCTCTCTGTAATTCAATTCAATTCAATTCAATTCAATATTTTAATGGAAATAGCACAGTATATATTGGCGTGATCCAATTCACATTAAAAGTACATCACAAGATAAAAGACATTTAATAATAACATAATTGCTATGTATTCATACATTGTATATAAAAACGGAGACATGTACACATCTCTGATAATAATAATAATAATAATAAGTCACTACTAATAGTGAAAGATAATGCAGTGTGAAGATTAGTTTTGGTTGTAATAGATGTAATAGAACTAATATTATATATATGACAACTTCTGTGTCACGAAGACTAAGTATATTATGTATAATGTTCAAGATTCTAGCGTTATCTATGATAACGCTGTTCTCCCAGTTATTTGTGAGGGTTGACATTTTACTCACATGTGGAAAGCGCTTGCATAACCAAATCATTTCACTAAGAGGGAAGGTATGGGCTCACAACACTATCTTAGCTTAGTTTCTATTATTAAAGTGCCTATGCCAAGCCGTTGAGTAGTTGGTCATGTATTTATGTGTTAGGGGTATCCATTTTGCCTATTTCTGCGATTTTGATATTTGATTTTGGAGTTATTCCGACAGTGTGGTATTTTGGAGTTGTTCCGACAGTGTGGTATTTTGGAGTTGTTCCGACAGTGTGGTATTTTGGAGTTGTTCCGACAGTGTGGTATTTTGGAGTTGTTCCGACAGTGTGGTATTTTGGAGTTGTTCCGACAGTGTGGTATTTTGGAGTTGTTCCGACAGTGTGGTATTTCTTTGTTTTTCATTTTATTTATGTGATAAGCATACATCGAGTACCTAGTCATATACCGTTCTTAATCTTCAATAATTTTCCAGTGACAAAATATGGTTATTATTCATTTTGAAGCATATTACTTCTAATGTTTAGTCACAATGCCAGCTGCACATATTCACTGAATTGCAATTTGCATTACTCGAGATTTTGTATAAATTGTTGTGTATTACATTCCTCTTTGTTTGTGTGTCTATGGTATGGGGTTATATACGTGTAGCACCTTTACACCATAAGCTGTCCAAAGCTGTTTGTGTCAATATTTGATAGACATTCGTCTTAAGAACACTTACTTTTGTTGTAAGATATTGTTCTAGTGCACTAAACTGATAACCTGCTGTATTTATACATTTGTTGTTGACTAACACATGCGCATTATAACGTCCGGCTTTAGGAGCGACAAAGTATACTTTATATGTGCCATCTTTCTCAGTATAATCTTCTGCTGACGGTCGTAAAATTTCATTATCCGGGTCCTTTATTTCAACACAGATATCAGCTGTAGCTGAAAACCAAAGCAGAACACTGAACGGATATAACAGAATCACATACTAGATATACAAAACAAAGTCAAGGGTACAAAAAGGTGAAGATAAACCTAACAACTTCACGAAACCCATGAACCCCTAATTGTGCATAACCTGCATGGTTATTGACCAATACTGGTGACCTAATATGGGTTAAGGGGTAAGCACGTGTATATTGCAATAAATGTAAAAAGCTGCTAAATTCTTGAGAGATTTTCTGGTGACATCTTCACGATATAAATCAACAAAAGGTTCGCATTATATTTTTTAATCGGTTACTTTGTATTAATACATGCATTTGAAATATTTAGATAGGTACAAAATCACAGACACTATACGTTTAGATTATTAACATATAGAGCTAACTATCACATCTCACGACAAGAACATGCAGCTTTACATCATCACCATGACAACAACTAACATACTGCATCATAAGGAACTATAATCATTCGTACTGCAATGTATCTTTTTTTTCCCTTAAGTTTACAGTACCAGTTCAAAGTTCGTTTGGGTCGCCGGTAATAATGTTCGTGTTTATAGCACTTACCATCGAAAACTGGTATTAATTCCTCATTAAATAGTCGTATGGTCAGAACTACCTTTTCATCATCAACTGCAGCATCACTGGGTACAACGACTGTGTTTGGTATACAGATGTCGGTTGATAAAGATTTCTGGAACAGCTGTTTAGATCTGCTATCCATCTCTGGAAAAAATCTTCGTTTTTTAAATCAAAGCTAGTTTAACCGACACTTTTTATCAAAGTGCCTGTAACAAGCCAGGAAAGCAGGCGGTCATGTATTTGTGTGTTTGGGTGTCGCTTTTCCAAGATTTTGATATTTGATTTTTGAATTGTTCCGACAGTGGGGTATTTTTTTGTTTTTCATTTCATTCTATTAGATCAAACACTAAGGATGAAAGCTAATTACATAGTAGTTTTTTCGCACAGTATTTTCATGGCATGTTTCAATACTTTTTAGAGCAATTACTATGTAAAACGAAAACAGCGAATATGCAACTGTTATTATAATATAATATCTACTGTGTCATATAACCTATATGTAACAATGGCAGATACCAGTCACTCTATCCACAAAATATAACATATATCTGACATAGACTTGACATACTTACCCTTTTGAAGCACCTAAGTTCACCCGAGTTTTAATTGGGTTCGTGGTTTCATTTTTATTCTTTTGTATTTTGCTATATCGACCATAGTTTGTGTATGTTTGACTATTAGCCATTACGTTGTCATGGTTTCTGATCAATTATATGGTATCGTCAAACTTTTCTTATGATATACTTAAAAGTTAAATGATAATTAAGAAAAATAAATCTGATTATAAACAGTAAATGTAATTTTATATAAAATAGATTAATATATTTATAAGATATATGCTTGAATCAGTGACGGATTTACCATTGTGCCTATGTGTGCTTAAGCACATGGCCCCGTTGGCCAGGGGGGGGGCCCATCTTCCTGCCAAAAAAATAATTTTACGATGGATTTTTGCTTCTGTGGTGCAATTTCAAATTTGAAGGCTTCTGTTTCGGAGCGATTCCAGACATAATGATAGCGTTGGCTGCCTGTGTTGGCCTACCGGGTCTACCTCCTTCAGGGCCCAAGTAAGTGGCCTCAAAACTTAACTAGCACATGGCCTCATTGGTCCTAAATCTGACACTGGCTTGAATCATTTTATTTTATACAGTCAAACCTGTATTAAGAGGACTCCATTGGGAGAAAGAAAAGGTTGTCTTATTAGACAGGTGAACTCTTAAAAGAAGTTCAATTCATATGAAATTTTCTATGACAGGAGAGAAAGAAAAAAGTTATCTTTTAATACAGGTGGCTGCTTAATAGAGTTGACCGCATGGGCAAGTTTGACTGTATATTGGTAAAGATGTAATGTGCCAGATATAACTGAAATATTGTTGAATAAACGTTAGAGAATATCGAAGAGGCAAAGTAGGTAAAGTACCATAACCCTAACCCTGCCATGTGCCATTCAAAGACTTTATAACAAAAACAACCATCAACTGGTCTATAAACTAAAGTTATTAAATACAATATCAGTTTAAACATACCTACATGTGATCAGAAATCTGTCAAGTTTTCTACAGTTTCAAATTTCTTCCGATTTCAAATCTAAAAGCATTCGTTTTCACTGTATCATCTTTTTAATTCATTAAATACAAATCTTGTTAGTAAGTTATTAAGTTCAATGAAAAGTTATATGTTAAATACACTTGTGAATTGTACACGTTTTGTTGTCTTTAAAGCGTAACATCACAGTTCATTATTCTTTTGTATCTGACAATAGACGTGATTAGCAAAGAGAAATTAATACATAGAAATGGAACGTAGTGTATAAAACAAGTGACTTTGTCGACTTATATTATAGACATCGATTTTAAGGTAGGTTTCTATTAGAATCATTAAGATATCTTATTGTTTTATTCTCATTTTTCCATATTGTTCCTGTCGATAGTAATTTCTGTACTTATATACAACCAAGGTAACTGCTGTTGTTCCTGTCGATAGTAATTTCTGTACTTATATACAACGAAGGTAACTGCTGATTTTCCTGTCGATAGTAATTTCTGTACTTATATACAACCAAGGTAACTGCTGATGTTCCTGTCGATAGTAATTTCTGTACTTATATACAACCAAGGTAACTGCTGATGTTCCTGTCGATAGTAATTTCTGTACTTATATACAACCAAGGTAACTGCTGATGTTCCTGTCGATAGTAATTTCTGTACTTATATACAACCAAGGTAACTGCTGATGTTCCTGTCGATAGTAATTTCTGTACTTATATACAACCAAGGTAACTGCTGATGTTCCTGTCGATAGTAATTTCTGTACTTATATACAACCAAGGTAACAGCTGATGTTCCTGTCGATAGTAATTTCTGTACTTATATACAACCAAGGTAACAGCTGATGCTCCTGTCGATAGTAATTTCTGTACTTATATATAACCAAGGTAACTGCTGATGTTCCTGTCGATAGTAATTTCTGTACTTATATATAACCAAGGTAACTGCTGATGTTCCTGTCGATAGTAATTTCTGTACTTATATATAACCAAGGTAACTGCTGATGTTCCTGTCGATAGTAATTTCTGTACTTATATATAACCAAGGTAACTGCTGATGTTCCTGTCGATAGTAATTTCTGTACTTATATATAACCAAGGTAACTGTTGATGTTCCTGTCGATAGTAATTTCTGTACTTATATATAACCAAGGTACTGACATGGTTTATTAGATATATTTTTTATCGAAATATACATTTCTTAAATCATGTAATTACTAGTATTATTAAAGCTAAGGTTCTCCTCCCTATGACATATATTTACCAGCTGTTTGCCCATGGTCGGTGGTTCTCTCCGGGTACTCCGGCTTCTTCCACCACTAAAACTGTTCGCCATGATATAGCTGAAATATTTCTGAAAGTGGCGTTAAAACACCAAAAATCAAAAAGAAGTTGGCTGTCCTGTTTGGACTATTTGGGTTTCTTGTTCACAAAGACTTTTAATTATTTGACTTTCAAATATTTTGAATTTGAGAGTGCCTGATGAAGATTAGTCCAGAAACTTGTCATGCGCACTCAGTTTAATATCTACGTTTTTATTGAATTAGGAAATGTAAATCCTATATATAAAATATTATTAATTGTCTTTTTTATGACTTAACATGTTCATTGGTTTGTCAGATAAAGAAAGCATTAACTTGCTCAAGTCCTATTTATATTTTTAGAATTCCAAAATGTCTACAGCAACATATCACCCTGTCATGACACAACCACTTCGCGTTCAAAGCAAGATATCCATTCGCCCACAAATAGAGCACGTTCGACACAAGTTTCTAGAATGTTATGTTTGTAATGAAGATTTTAATGATGATGATCATATACCCAGATCACTACCTTGTCTTCATTGTGTGTGTGAAACTTGTCTGGAAACGCTGAAAACACGTGATGCAGTTTTCTGTTCCGAGTGTAACGAATCACACACTATTCCGAATGGTGACGTTAAGAACTTCCGTCGAGACGGTAGTAGAGATTATCTGGTTAATTATTTGAAAGTACAAACAAATGAAACGGCTATCACGTGTGACGAATGTACCAATAAAAGACGTGGTACACACAGATGTAAGGAATGTTCACAGTTTCTTTGTAATGACTGTACAGACGCTCACATGAAAACAAAAGTAACCAAGAAACATGATATTATAAACGTCAATGACCTCAAGGATCGTACAATAGAAGAATTCCAAATCATACAACATTGTCCTATAAAAGGTCATGAAGATCAACAATTTACCTATTATTGTATTTCTGATACCTGTGATCAACCTGTTTGTGCGATCTGTGCCGTACAGTCTCACTCGGAAGCAAAAGGACATAAACTTCGGCCACTTTCGGAGGTTTACCTAGAAACCAAGAGGTCGGTAGAAACATTAGTTTCTGAAGTAAAACACAAGCAGTTAACTGCAGATAATACACTAAATATCGTGGATGGAATTATATCTAATCTCGACACAGTTCAAGACAAACTTACTGATGACATCGATATCGCTTTTGAGAAATGTATTAAGAAGATTGAAGAACGGAGAGAAGAGGTTAAGAATGAAGTGCTGAATGCCGTCAGCTCAAAGAAAAAGAGATTACAGGATCAACTTAGTTCTTTAAATTTTCACAAAGGAAATTTAGATGATTCAAATGAATTCGTAATCTCTGTTTCGACATATGGAACTCCAACCGAGTTCTTGAACTTCAAAGATCAGATAATTGACAGATTGAGAGATATTAATACACGACCTTTTGATACTAATCCCCATGACAACGCTGATGTTCATGTATAAAACATACATTTTTGTATCTATGCTTATTCTATTTCCTTTATCATGAAAACGCATAGATTACACTTTTATGTTTGACCACAACAAAAACAAAACAATTTTTAGTTAGATTGTGGCGATCAGTATTATTGACAGATGAAGCCATATTATTTATTCGGAAACAATCGAGCTACTGTAAGTCACTGACAAGCTTGTCCACATCATGTACACATTGATACGGCAATACGCACTTACCGTAAACAATCTTATGATTTAATTTTCTGATGAGCATTCTTAAGACTTTACAGGGAAACAGCTTCATGACATGTATGAGTCTAGCAAAAGTCAGAACAAATTTATGTTGACGTAAACATTGTTCCGACTGTACACAAAACACTTATTCTTCATAACATGTACGAGTCTAGTAAATGACATACAAAACTTTGTAATGTAAGCATGTTTACGACTGTACACATAAGCCTTGCGTCACATATACGAATCTAGCCAAGGAAGCTACTGAACCAAGGGTTCCTCTTAGTTAATTTGAAGTCATCACTTCGAAAGTTTTACGGTCACCACCATGACTTGGTTGACCGTTATGGAATATCTGTGTCACAAATGACCACGGATATGTTCCACGTGTCGTAAACACTTCCCGGTCCTTTCTTCGTTCATGACTTAATATCGGGTTTGTAACTAGATTAACACGACGGGTGTCACTAGTGGAGCAGGAACTGCATAACCTTCCAGAGCACCTGAGTTCACTCCCGGGTTTTTGGTGGGGTTCACGCTACTCGATCTTTAGTTTTATATGTATGGTTTGTAGATCGTTGTTTGTCCTTTTGTACTTTTTCTTTCGGCCATTGTGTTGTCTGTTCTTCTTCGATTTACAGATTCTGATTTCCCCTTTGGTCTCTTCAAGCTCTTCTTATAGGAAACCTTCATAATCTAAGCATTCTTATGATTGTGCAGGGAAACATTGTGTCACGTGTACCAGTCCACCAAAGGACATATACATCTTTGCAATGTAAGCAATCTTATGACTCTATAAGGAAGCACTAAATAATGTCATAACGAGCTAAGCTAAGGTCATTGCAGGAGTTAATAATGTAATCATTCTTATGACTGTGTAGGGAAGGCCTTCTAATACCATAGCGAAATTAGCAAAAGTTATAGCAAGCCTTAGTAATATATGCATTTGTAGGAAAGAATTTGTGCTGTTGAAGAATTACTTGTTTATTATATTGTAGTTTCACAAGGACAATATGGGCGATGGCTTCACAAAATTTACAGATAATGTTGGGAAGATATGGTCTTCGTCACTGTATATTCCAAACACTAACGTTACCATGAGTGATATACCAGCAGACGTAGAGGATATTCCTATTACCATCAACTTATACAATGTAGATGGCGCTCCACAAACAGAAGGTAAATATATCTTAAAATAGAATGCAGCAACCAGGTTCAGTGTAATAAACTCAGTCACATTCCGTCAACCATTGCCAATCTTTCTCATGATTAAATATTAAATACAATATTAAGTCCATCCAAATCACCAAAGTTGACACCGAATTATAACAACAACTGATCAAATCGCCTGTCTGTGACAAAATTTGGTGTCAAATGCGGGCTCAGAATAATGTTCACTTTTTATTACACGAAAAGCACATTAAAATTGAATAAAAGTATTATGTGTTTTTCCCCTGCAGGTGGAGTTGATATTCGTGTTGAGATCAAAGATCCCGATGACAAAATTCAGAAGCCATTGGTGGAAGATTTTACCGCCAAACAAGGGTGTTATAAAGTGTACTACATGTCACCGAAACTTGGACGTCACACAGCAACAATACTGATCAATGGTGAAAGTATCAACCAGGATGGATATAAATTTAATGTGACTAATCAAGATGCTGGCCGACAATCTGTTACTTACAGTAAGATTATCTATTAATCTATATTTCTACATTTCATGTATTTCTCATTAAGATTAACAATATCATATGCAGTGGTCTTTTTGCGTTCAGTGAGTGAATGTGAGAGGTGATTGTTCGTTTTGTTGAGATTGGTGGAATTGTTGACCATCGCTGTTTGGAGGTGATTGTTCGTTTTGTTGAGATTGGTGGAATTGTTGACCATCGCTGTTTGGAGGTGATTGTTCGTTTTGTTGAGATTAGTGGAATTGTTGACAATCGCTGTTTGGAGGTGATTGTTCGTTTTGTTGAGATTGGTGGAATTGTTGACCATCACTGTTTAGAGGTAATTGTTCATTTTGTTGATATTGGTGGAATTGTTGACCATCACTGTTTGGAGGTGATTGTTCGTTGTGTTGATATTGGTGGAATTGTTGACCATCGCTATTTGGAGGTGATTGTTCGTTTTGTTGATATTGGTGGAATTGTTGACCATCGCTATTTAGAGGTGATTGTTCGTTTTGTTGATATTGGTGGAATTGTTGACCATCGCTATTTGGAGGTGATTGTTCGTTTTGTTGATATTGGTGGAATTGTTGACCATCGCTATTTGGAGGTGATTGTTCGTTGTGTTGATATTGGTGGAATTGTTGACCATCGCTGTTTAGAAGTGAGTGTTCGTTTTGTTGATATTGGTGGAATTGTTGACCATCACTGTTTGGAGGTGATTGTTCATTTTGTTGATATTGGTGGAATTGTTGACCATCACTGTTTAGAGGTGATTGTTCGCTTTGTTGATATTGGTGGAATTGTTGACCATCGCTGTTTGGAGGTGATTGTTCATTGTGTTGATATTGGTGGAATTGTTGACCATCACTGTTTAGAGGTGATTGTTCATTTTGATGATATTGGTGGAATTGTTGACCATCGCTGTTTGGAGGTGATTGTTCGTTTTGTTGATATTGGTGGAATTGTTGACCATCACTGTTTAGAAGTGATTGTTCGTTTTGTTGATATTGGTGGAATTGTTGACCATCGCTGTTTGGAGGTGATTGTTCATTGTGTTGATATTGATGGAATTGTTGACCATCGCTGTTTAGAGGTGATTGTTCGTTTTGTTGATATTGGTGGAATTGTTGACCATCGCTGTTTAGAGGTGATTGTTTGTTTTGTTGATATTGATGGAATTGTTGACCATCACTGTTTAGAGGTGATTGTTCGTTTTGTTGATATTGGTGGAATTGTTGACCATCACTGTTTAAACTTTTTTTCACAAAACATAGATATAAGTTATAGGTGTGCCACGTCACTATCAACACTAATATTTCTGTTATATCGTGGTGATCAGTTTTATTGATGGGGGAAATCGAAGTAACAATGAATACCACTGATCTGTTGCAAGTCACTGACAAACTTTATCACATTGTAGTGATAAGTACACCTCGCCACAGGCTAGGATCTTAATCACAACTTTATCATATTGTTGTGATAAGTACACCTCGCCACAGTCTAGGATCTTAATCACAACTTTATCATATTGTTGTGATAAGTACACCTCGCCACAGGCTAGGATCGTAATCACAACTTTAGGCAGTGATGGTATAGATGTATGTAAATCCAACTACCATATGAACGTGGCCACAACAGTCAGTATTTTCTTAGTTAAAGTTTTGGAAGGAATCAATCCCCCCACCCCATTTTTATAAAGCTACAATTATGGACTGAATTTTGACAGTGCTAATCATATATATACGAGGGCTGTCCGTAAAGTTCGTGGACAATCTCTGTAATTTTGTTATTTAATTTGTTGAAAAAAACAAATTGCAATTTTCATTTAAAGTAGAGTTTACACGATAAGTGAACAAAATTTTGTAAATAAAAATGAACTACAAGTGTGAATTTTTCTCGATCTTATAAATAAGCAGACGACTCACACCCGGAGCACAGCGGTAAAAGTTTTTGACGTTAAGTGACGTCAAACGCTCAAACCAATTTAACTTTTTTCGACGTAGTCACCTTTAAGTTCCACACATTTCTTGTGTCGTCTTACCCAGTCATCAAAAATTTGCACAAACTGATCAGTTTTCATGTGAAATATTACATTCATTACTTGTCTTAATTCACTTAAATTGTCAAACCTCATTCCCCGTAAGAAGGATTTGATGTAGAGGAAAACTGCAAAGTCCATTGGTGCTAAGTCCGGGCTGTACGGTGGATGTTTTAAACACTGAAATTCAAGTAAATCTATTTCAAGTTGAGTTTTCTGAGAGGTATGTGCTGGTGCATTGTGGGGTATCACGTGGTCTAAGCTTGATGCTAGTTGTGGTCGTATGTACCAAAATAACAAATAATAATAATAATTGACGATTGTAACACGAATAAGCCGTTTTTTTTAACGGAATAGTGTCTGCACATGTTCAATTTTAATTTTTCTGTTTAAATTGGTTGATATTCGTAATATTATGCCTAACCTACATGTCAACAGACTGCGATTAATACACTATACTAATGGTGGAATCAGGGAAACTCTCTGCAAAGAAATGCCAAAAATAGAAAGATGTACGAAATGAGGGTATTGGTTTAACTCTCGATTTAAGGACCATAAGAACGTCGTTTGACTCAACCAACAGTCATGTTGGTATCAACAGTCATGTTGGTATCTGCTGATTCTTCTTTTGCTATATTTAATATTAATATTAATATTCCCTCATCTATGCGAATCCGTAAAGTCTCCCGTTCTACCTACAACATTCGCCATTATTTCTAAAACAATATAAAAACTGTACGTCTGCGCATTGGAAGGTCATGTGAAATGTTTCCCAAATATGGATCAGATATTGAAGCGAGGACATGGCGATTTTCGGGAGATGTTTCCAAGAAATGAATCAAGAAAATCGTAACTTTCTATTTTTAGAACATACACAGAAAGTAACTCATTCACTCATTTTAAAGTTAATTGATTGCATGTAATATATATAAACAGTGTCAGATTTAGGACAGATGAGGCCCTGTGCTAGTTAAGTTATGAGGCCCTTACTTGGGCCCTGAATGAGGTAGACCCGGTAGGCTTACACAGGCAGTCAAGCATACATGTTCAAGAAATTTAGGAATAGTTAAAAATTGCACAACATAAACAAAAATCCATCGTAAAAAAATACATTTTGGCGGGAAGATGGACCCCCTGGCCAACGGGGCCCTGTGCTTAAGCACACCTAAGCACAATGGTAAATCTGGCACTGTACATAAATATAGTGTGCAAAACCTATATAATCTGAAAACTATGAAAACAAGGGGAGACAACCCAGTTAACTTAAATCTAAATTAATTAATTATTATGTGTGGAGTATACTCAATAATCACTTGTATTACAGCATCTCAACCTCAACATCAACCTAGAACTGATCTATCTCCAACCAATTCTGGTTAGTATACAGATATTATATAAAATAGGGGAATACGACTTGAGGAGTGACTTGTGTTGGAACGTTGAATTATTTATTTTCAATATGCCCGGGACATTATCGTTATTTTTAGGGTTGTTAAATAAAAATTATTATAAACACACACACACGCACACACGCACGCACACACACACACACACACACACGTGTGTGTGTCTTTATGATTGTATATATATTCAAAGAAAGATAACTCTCATTTATCTGATAATCTATGCGAAACCTTCCATAACTAGGAAATAAATAATAACACATTATGAACTTAAAACATACAAATCAGGGGCGGATCCAGGATTTCAAGTTAGGGGGGACGCACTTAAAAAAATTGCGCCGATCGGAGGAAGGCGCGAAAAATTTAGGGGTATTTCTTGTGAAAAATCACTATTTTACGCCAAAAAATCATCTTTTTTACAATTGCGGAGGGAGGCGCGAAAATTGTTGGGGTATTTCGTGTGAAAAATCACGATTTTACGCCAAAAAATCATATTTTTTACAATTTTAGGGGGGGGGGCGCGCACCGGGTGCCCCCCCCCCCCCCGGGTGGTCCCCCCCCGGGTGCCCCCCCCCCCTGATTCCGCCCCTGCAAATGAAAAGTTATATTAACAAATGTACATTCATGCCAATGAATTGTCTTGTGTAAAACATACATAGCTGCTTGTAATATATCAGCTGAACAATATAGTTATAAGTTAGTCTCACAGGCTGTATATATAATATATTTGTTTGTATATTCACATTCAAACACGTGTATATTCAGTGCCGTCTTAACGCATGGGCACGCTGGGCAGTTGCTCGTGGGCCACACGAACATAGGGCCCCATGCTAATCTACGTATATTGTGTACACAAAATGTTTTTTAATGTTTAAACACTGATTTTGTCGGAATTACAATAAATATATGTTAAATTTTATCGACCATTTACATTTTTATTCCTGTGAGTGGTTGTGTAGGTAGTGGCCCCAGTGCACTCCTTTGCCCGTGGGCCTATACTGCTGTTAAGACGGCCCTGTGTATATTATGTATTCATTTTCGGCCACCAAAATGATCATACTCCCATTTTAAAAAACAAAATATGTGATAACAAGTATCAAATTGTTTATATCTTGTAAATTATGACACAAATATAGAAATATATATTTTCATCATTTGAACTGTTCATGTTCCACTATTAGATATATACTTGTTTATTTGTAAGAAAAGGGTCCGGGTGGCTCAATGAGTTGGGTAGTTGTAGGGTCCGGGTGGTTCAATGAGTTAGGTAGTTGTAGGGCCCGGGTGGCTCAATGATTTAGGTAGTTCTAGGGCCCGGGTGGCTCAATGAGTTAGGTAGTTTTAGGGTCCGGGTGGCTCAATGAGTTAGGTAGTTGTAGGGCCCAGGTGGCTCAATGAGTTAGGTAGTTGTAGGGCCCGGGTGGCTCAATGAGTTAGGTAGTTGTAGGGTCCGGGTGGCTCAATGAGTTAGGTAGTTGTATGGTCCGGGTGGCTCAATGAGTTAGGTAGTTGTAGGGCCCGGGTGGCTCAATGAGTTAGGTAGTTGTAGGGCCCAGGTGGCTCAATGAGTTAGGTAGTTGTAGGGCCCGGGTGGCTCAATGAGTTAGGTAGTTGTAGGGTCCGGGTGGCTCAATGAGTTAGGTAGTTGAAGGGTCCGGGTGGCTCAATGAGTTAGGTAGTTGTAGGGTCCGGGTGGCTCAATGAGTTAGGTAGTTGTAGGGTCCGGGTGGCTCAATGAGTTAGGAAGTTGTAGGGTCCGGGTGGCTCAATGAGTTAGATAGTTGTAGGGTCCGGGTGGCTCAATGAGTTAGGTAGTTGTAGGGTCCGGGTGGCTCAATGAGTTAGGTGGTTGTAGGGTCCGGGTGGCTCAATGAGTTAGGTAGTTGTAGGGTCCGGGTGGCTCAATGAGTTAGGTAGTTGTAGGGTCCGGGTGGCTCAATGAGTTAGGTAGTTGTAGGGCCCGGGTGGCTCAATGAGTTAGGTAGTTGTAGGGTCCGGGTGGCTCAATGAGTTAGGTAGTTGTAGGGTCCGGATGGCTCAATGAGTTAGGTGGTTGTAGGGTCCGGGTGGCTCAATGAGTTAGGTAGTTGTAGGGCCCGGGTGGCTCAATGAGTTAGGTAGTTGTAGGGCCCGGGTGGCTCAATGAGTTAGGTAGTTGTAGGGTCGGGTGGCTCAATTAGTTAGGTAGTTGTAGGGCCCGGGTGGCTCAATGAGTTAGGTAGTTGTAGGGTCCGGGTGGCTCAATGAGTTAGGAAGTTGTAGGGTCCGGGTGGCTCAATGAGTTAGGTAGTTGTAGGGCCCGGGTGGCTCAATGAGTTAGGTAGTTGTAGGGTCCGGTGGCTCAATGAGTTAGGTAGTTGTAGGGTCTGGGTGGCTCAATGAGTTAGGTAGTTGTAGGGTCCGGGTGGCTCAATGAGTTAGGTAGTTGTAGGGTCCGGGTGGCTCAATGAGTTAGGTAGTTGTAGGGTCCGGGTGGCTCAATGAGTTAGGTAATTGTAGGGTCCGGGTGGCTCAATGCGTTAGGTAGTTGTAGGGTCCGGGTGGCTCAATGAGTTAGGTAGTTGTAGGGTCCCGGTGGCTCAATGAGTTAGGTAGTTGTAGGGCCCGGGTGGCTCAATGAGTTAGGTAGTTGTAGGGTCCGGGTGGCTCAATGAGTTAGATAGTTGTAGGGTCCGGGTGGCTCAATGAGTTAGGTAGTTGTAGGGTCCGGGTGGCTCAATGAGTTAGGTGGTTGTAGGGTCCGGGTAGCTCAATGAGTTAGGTAGTTGTAGGGCCCGGGTGGCTCAATGAGTTAGATAGTTGTAGGGTCCGGGTGGCTCAATGAGTTAGGTAGTTGTAGGGTCCGGGTGGCTCAATGAGTTAGGTAGTTGTAGGGTCCGGGTGGCTCAATTAGTTAGGTAGTTGAAGGGCCCGGGTGGCTCAATGAGTTAGGTAGTTGTAGGGCCCGGGTGGCTCAATGAGTTAGATAGTTGTAGGGTCCGGGTGGCTCAATGAGTTAGGTAGTTGTAGGGTCCGGGTGGCTCAATGAGTTAGGTAGTTGTAGGGTCCGGGTGGCTCAATGAGTTAGGTGGTTGTAGGGCCCGGGTGGCTCAATGAATTAGGTAGTTGTAGGGTCCGGGTGGCTCAATGAGTTAGGTAGTTGTAGGGTCCGGGTGGCTCAATGAGTTAGGTAGTTGTAGGGTCCGGGTGGCTCAATGAGTTAGGAAGTTGTAGGGTCCGGGTGGCTCAATGAGTTAGGTAGTTGTAGGGTCCGGGTGGCTCAATGAGTTAGGTAGTTGTAGGGCCCGGGTGGCTCAATGAGTTAGGTAGTTGTAGGGTCCGGGTGGCTCAATGAGTTAGGTAGTTGTAGGGTCCGGGTGGCTCAATGAGTTAGATAGTTGTAGGGTCCGGGTGGCTCAATGAGTTAGGTAGTTGTAGGGTCCGGGTGGCTCAATGAGTTAGGTAGTTGTATTTCATTTTTTTCATTTCATTTTAAACATATTTTATTCATAAATAAATGAAATGGATTGGATAGCAGGCAATAGCCTATATAAATCCTCTCCATACACAAGGCAACAGCAACAATCAATAATGCATGCAGTTAATATTTACAATACACAATATAGAATTTCATACTCAAAGGGAAATAACTCGAGTATACAATAGCAGTCAGAAATCTCATATATTCAGTTATTGATACATGTAAGTAGTTAACATTGATTAGATTTTATCGACAATTTGGCTGATATGAGATCTACTAAATTTTTTTCAAATACAATTAGTTGCTATCTAAAAGTGTTACCAGTGTACGATGTTGCTAGATTTATTACCTCTCAATTTAATTTAAATACTTAATTCATTTTAGAAGTTTTTTATTAGCATGCAGTAGGTAATTATCATAGTGTAAATATGAGATTTATGACATTATATATACATGTATATATTTATAAAACAAAATAAATTATAAATAGAATATCAATAAGTTAATTTAATTTAGTCATGTGAGAGGAATAGTACCGATATTTGCAATCATGGTCCATCATATGTGAGAATACTGTTATAGTTTAAAATGTTTAAAAAATTTAATTTATATTACTATATTATTATCAAATCGTTTGCTCCGCTTAATAAAGGAATGTACTGCATGAAAAAGTTTTACATTCTGATTATACTCAGAGGTTTCACTTCCATAAAGAATGGTTTGAATAGTAAATTCTATGTTAAGTTTATTAAAGGAATCAACAAGTTGTTGCCTATGAATATTGTATAAAGGGCAGTGCATAAAATAATGGGAGGGGCTTTCACAGGGATCATTGCAATGTGGGCAAGATGGTCTGTCAGATAAGTGATGTTGCTGCAAATGTAGATTTAGATTGCTAGCATCATTCCTCATCTGACAGTGTATGATATTTTCTTTTCTGTCACCTATATGAAAATATTTAGGCGAAGCTTTTGTACCAGAGTTCAGTCTTGTCTTAAATATAATTAAGAGAAGGACTGGACTTTGTTGAGGCAGGCAGACCATTCCAGAGTCGTAACGTACAAGGGATGAAACTTTTGCTATATGAGACAGTATTACAAAAGGGTAGTCTAAAATAGGTAGTTGTAGGGCCCGGGTGGCTCAATGAGTTAGGTAGTTGTAGGGTCCGGGTGGCTCAATGAGTTAGGTAGTTGGATTACCTAACAACTCATACAAGCCTATCACCAATACGGCGTGGGTTCGCGACCGGCTTTGTAAATTACAAAAAAGGGTGCACTCGACTCGCAGCCGCAAGTGATAAAGTTTACCAGTTGCTTGCCTATGGTCGCCTCGGTGGTTCTCTCCGGGTACTCCAGCTTATTCCAATACTAAAACTGGTCGCCATGATATAGCTGAAATATTGCTGAAAGAAGCGTTAAACACCAAAACTCAATCAATCATTTGTAGGTAATATAAAGAAATCGGTCAAGTTAATATGAAGTTAATTTCTGTGTGTTTTAGATGTTACTATAATCGGCCGTACCACTCCTAGAGACATCATGTACGGAGATGTTAACTGTAAGTAACTTAATACATCACTCCTAGAGACATCATGCACGGAGATGTTAACTGTAAGTAAATTAATACATCACTCCTAGAGACATCATGCACGGAGATGTTAACTGTACGTAAATTAATACATCACTCCTAGAGACATCATGCACGGAGATGTTAACTGTAAGTAACTTAATACATCACTCCTAGAGACATCATGCACGGAGATGTTAACTGTAAGTAACTTAATACATCACTTCTAGAGATATCATGTACGGAGTTGTTAACTGTAAGTAACTTAATACATCACTCCTAGAGACATCATGTACGGAGATGTTAACTGTAAGTAACTTAATACATCACTTCTAGAGATATCATGTACGGGGATGTTAACTGTAAGTAACTTAATACATCACTCCTAGAGACATCATATACAGAGATATTAACTGTAAGTAACTTAATACATCACTCCTAGAGACATCATGTACGGGGATGTTAACTGTAAGTAACTTAATAATCACTCCTAGAGACATCATGTACGGAGATGTTAACTGTAAGTAACTTAATACATCACTCCTAGAGACATCATGTACGGAGATGTTAACTGTAAGTAACTTAATACATCACTCCTAGAGACAGCATGTACGGAGATGTTAACTGTAAGTAACTTAATACATCACTCCTAGAGACATCATGCACGGAGATGTTAACTGTAAGTAACTTAATACATCACTCCTAGAGACATCATGCACGGAGATGTTAACTGTACGTAAATTAATACATCACTCCTAGAGACATCATGCACGGAGATGTTAACTGTAAGTAACTTAATACATCACTCCTAGAGACATCATGTACGGAGTTGTTAACTGTAAGTAACTTAATACATCACTCCTAGAGACATCATGTACGGGGATGTTAACTGTAAGTAACTTAATACATCACTCCTAGAGACATCATATACAGAGATGTTAACTGGAAGTAACTTAATACATCACTCCTAGAGACATCATGTACGGAGATGTTAACTGTAAGTAACTTAATACATCACTCCTAGAGACATCATGCACGGAGATGTTAACTGTAAGTAAATTAATACATCACTCCTAGAGACATCATGCACGGAGATGTTAACTGTAAGTAACTTAATACATCACTCCTAGAGACATCATGTACGGAGATGTTAACTGTAAGTAACTTAATACATCACTCCTAGAGACATCATGCACGGAGATGTTAACTGTAAGTAAATTAATACATCACTCCTAGAGACATCATGTACGGAGATGTTAACTGTAAGTAACTTAATACATCACTCCTAGAGACATCATGTACGGAGATGTTAACTGTAAGTAACTTAATACATCACTCCTAGAGACATCATGTACGGAGATGTTAACTGTAAGTAACTTAATACATCACTCCTAGAGACATCATATACAGAGATGTTAACTGTAAGTAACTTAATACATCACTCCTAGAGACATCATGTACGGAGATGTTAACTGTAAGTAACTTAATACATCACTCCTAGAGACATCATGTACGGAGATGTTAACTGTAAGTAACTTAATACATCACTCCTAGAGACATCATGTACGGAGTTGTTAACTGTAAGTAACTTAATACATCACTCCTAGAGACATCATGTACGGAGATGTTAACTGTAAGTAACTTAATACATCACTCCTAGAGACATCATGCACGGAGATGTTAACTGTAAGTAACTTAATAATTACAGTAAGACCTCGTTGTATTGCCCCCCCCCCCCCCCCCCCCCCACCATATTTCAAAGTGATATTATACGAACTATTTTAGAACGAGGGATCGTCGTAGTCGTTATTGTATGGTAGTTGGATTAACAACTACCTATGCAATCAGTGCCTATCACCACTAATGTTGTGAATTAGAATCCAGCTCAGGCGAGGTGTACTCGATATAACATAATATGATAAAGTGTGTCAGTGACTTGTCAGGTTGGTGGTTTTCTCCGGGTACTCCAGTTTCCTCCATCAGTAAAACTGACCGCCACGATATAACTGAAATATTGTTGAAAGTGGCGTTAAACACCCACCATAACCCTAACCTATTTTAGAATGATATTATGAACTGTTTATGCTCCAGTATGGTCACATTACGAACTCTTCCAGCATATCATCGCCATATGGTATTACAAACTATTCGCTTCTGGTTCTATGAGATCTTGCAATCGCTTGATAAACATTTCAGTCAAGGACTGAAAATTGTATCCATACTCCTCTCAAGTTAGCTTAAGTTAAAGAAAGGGGAGAAAACTCTAACTCAGAACGAAACTTTTTACATGAGGTCGAGAGTTCGTTGAATAATTATAGATTAATACATGGCCTTTTTCATATTGCCCTTGTTATCAGC
Source organism: Bathymodiolus brooksi (assembly GCA_963680875.1). Taxonomy (NCBI): domain Eukaryota; kingdom Metazoa; phylum Mollusca; class Bivalvia; order Mytilida; family Modiolidae; genus Bathymodiolus; species Bathymodiolus brooksi. The sequence goes on from OY804585.1 coordinate 97,948,852, forward strand.
ACGAGACCTTGATATCGGCCCCGAGGGACGATATCAGTCGAGGGCTGATAACAAGGGAAATATGAAAAAGGCCTTGTATTACTCTATTTATCACATATTTTGCCAGGGCAGATAACATGTTATTGCCCTCGTAAAATGTTATTGCCCCGGATGCAAATAGCACGCCGCAAATTATGCTTTTATTACACATGCAAATTCGGCGTTATTTCAATGAAATATGTGATAATATACAATTTGTCATATTTGTGATAACATTTCAAGAAAAGAATAGAAAATATTCTGATTTCTTATTTGGATTTTAAGCTTTTGTGGAAAAATATTTTAAATTGCAGTCCTTCGAGCATTGTTATTTTAATTAGATTAGATAAATCCATATTTTGTTATGTCAAACCAGCATGATTCTGTCTAGACAGCTTCAGACACTGTGAAGATAATTTCAGAATATGTTGAAAGAGATTCAAATACTGCAAAGTAAATCTAGAAATATACTAGACATACATATTCCATATTATTCTGATAATATTTTTATTTTATGTAATATCTTCTGAGTCCACATACTATGACTAATTTTACTTGACTTTCAAAAGTACACATACAATTGTATTTTATATACAAATGTGTTAAATTTGTGAGATATAGGGAACATTACGTATGATATTTCAAATACAAAGAGACTTCAATTATAATGGCTAAACCAGTTAATGGACCTCTACTGTCTCATTTTAACAACCAGATATACAGCGGTTAAACAAATACACACAAATAATTAAAAGTGCTCAATATAACTGCTGCAATGATCGTTGCGTTAAAATTTCAGAGAGATTTGTCAAATAAAACTTATTGTGAAAAAAAGCAGACAGAAAATAACAATGACATACTGACGTCATAATTCTACCGCAAAAATTAGATGTCGATTAAAAATCATAGCTGATTCCCTCTTATATATTTAATATCAATTAATCATAATGTTCTTAGAAATTCATATAGAAATTAATGGTTTTTGGGAGAGTCCAGATGTAATTTGGGGGTGTGGTGTGATATGGTGTTTAATCCCACTTTCATCAATATTTCAGTTATATTGTGGCAGTCAGTTTTATTGGTGGAGGAAACCAGAGTACCCGGAGAAAATCACCGACCTGTCGCAAGTCACTGGCAAACTTTATCGCATAAATGTTGTATCGAGTACACCTCGCCATGAACGGGTTTCGAACTTCATTGGAGATAGGCACTGATTGCATAGGTAATTGTTAATCCAACTACCATACGATCAGGAACACGACTGCCCCCTGTAATCACAAATTGATGTAATAAATTAGAACATATAAGATGTACAATATATAGCAAATAGTTCATGGCACTGAGGGTCATATGGCAGTATACAGACCGGTCCGTCACCAAAAACATATTATATGGACCGAAGCTTCTGAGGTCCATATAGTATTTTGTTGGTGACGGACCGGTCCATATACTGCCATATGACCCGAAGTGACATGAACTATTTGCTATATTATACTTTTTATCTAAAATAATAATGCAGGTACCGTTCCGGAACCGAATAGAAAACGAGGCAGTCCAGTCCCGGTCCATATAACGTTATATTGACCGGCTGCGCTAACAAAGACAAATAGGGAAAATAAAAACGTAAAGTATAATATATAACAATGTAATTTTGTTCTGAGATGGACCTTTAATAGTTCAACGATCAAGTTATCTATATAGTAGCCAAGAACCCTTATATAATGACGACTTAACCATTGTTGGCAAACCCTGGCTAGCTTTTAACATAAAAAGATATACAGATATTAATAGTGGGTGCTTTATTTATAAAAAAAAAAAAAACACAAAAAAACCACAAAAAAAACACAAAAAAACCAACAACAACAATATATGTGTTTTCAATTTATTTCAAAAGGAAGATTAATCATGTTTCATCCATCCTTGAAGACATGCTTATTTCACATTTTCTTTATATAATTTTTTTTTCTTCAAGGTATTGATATGTCGTTTGATCCATCAGCGTCTCATTTAACAATGGAGGTATCGGGAGATGGAAAATTGATGAAAATGAAAACCATGAAACAACGAACAGGTCTCAGTTACAGAGAGCCCGAAGCGGGAAGATTCAAGAACTACAAAGGAACTGTGGCGACAAAATCATTTAATAAACCTGGTCTATTTTATTGGGAGGTCTTAGTTCAGTATAAAGTTCTTAAGTTGATACGACAAACAATGTTGTTTGAAATGGGTCTCGCGAGAAAAGAGTACATCGATAAACATTACACCATAGACGGATATCCATATGCCTGGGCAGTAAGTGCCCGTGGGTGCCATATTTGTGGTAAGGTATGCTTACAAACTTGGCATAACGGCCAACTGATGACACACAATCCTCTGTCGAACCGTACACCAACACCCCCAAATACAGTGGTCAGACTCCATTATGGCTTCCTACTGGATGTCGCCAAAAGACATTGGATACTCTTAGATCTGAAAACAAAGAAAGTCATTTTCCATTTCAAGAATTTGGTTATCTCCGAGATGTCTCATCCCCTGTTTCCAACGTTCGCGATTTATAATCCAGGACAAGTACAAGCTTCATTAGAACTGTTATCTGGAATGAATATAACCGGTATCCCAGAGGAGGCATTGGATGCGCTGATTCTATAATATAACCAGTATCACAGAGGAAACTTTAGGTTCAATGTAAATGTCACATTATATACCCTGTCTGATAGCTGAATAACAGATATATTACGGATTTAACCTTTTTTTTTTAAATACAACATCCAACTGTATTAAATAAATTTGCCTCTTTTATTTTCATTTTTCGTATCTCTAGATGTCCGTTTCCGTACCTTTGACGTCATTCTTCAATGACGTCAAAATAGGTGTCACGTCATATTTCATGTATAGGGTGTCTCATGAAGGAAAATACTGTACTAAATTTCTAAATCAATACAGTTTCATATGTAGTAAATTTTATAAACTTTATAAATATAACATTAATATATCACATAACAAAACAACGGGTTTGCGAAACAGTTTGAATAATTTAAATGTTAACTACATGTAAATAAAACCTTGGTGTGGCCCATGACGTCGAAAGTTTTCAAGGCTCAACGTTTTGTTTATTTGTTATGATAGAGCCGTGGAACATAGGAGTTTGCTGAATCGATCAGGTATTTGTGACGGAATTAACCGTTGTAATATTTTTTTGTTCATGCAGCCGTTTTGAGTATAAAAACAGCATTTAATTTGGTAAAAATACATTCATTATTCCGTATTATACCATTGATTCAGTGAAGCGTAATGTTTTATCGTGCATGTTTTAATCGTTTTTGGGGACTGAAATATATACCCCGTCTGTTTTCCGAATATATGCTGACATTCAGGGCTGAAGAACCAATGAAAATATGTGTAACAAACTAAATTCGTAATATACCGTAATATAACCGGTATCCCAGAGGAAACTTTATGGTCATTGTAAATATAATATAACCGGTATCCCAGAGGAAACTTTATGGTCATTGTAAATATAATATAACAGGTATCACAGAGGAAACTTTATCGTCATTGTAAATATAATAAAACCGGTATCCCAGAGGAAACATTAGGTTCAATGTAAATATAATATAACCGGTATCCCAGGGGAAACTTTATGGTCATTGTAAATATAATAAAACCGGTATCCCAGCGGAAACATTAGGTTCAATGTAAATATAATATAACCGGTATCTCAGGGGAAACTTTAGGTTCAATGTAAATATAATATAACCGGTATCACAGAGGAAACTTTATCGTCATTGTAAATATAATAAAATCGGTATCCCAGAGGAAACATTAGGTTCAATGTAAATATAATATAACCGGTATCCCAGGGGAAACTTTAGGTTCAATGTAAATATAATATAACCGGTATCCCAGGGGAGACTTTATGTTCATTGGTTACATAATAAAGCCGGTATCCCAGGGGAGACTTTAGGTTCATTGGTTATAAAGCCGATATCCCAGGGGAGACTTTAGGTTCATTGGTTATATAATAAAGCCGTTATTCCAGGGGATACTTAAAGATACATTGGTTTTTTTATAATATAACCGAAAACCAGAATAGGCTTAATTTATAGAAATTAATTACGCAATGCATATATATTGGTATTTGTTTGTATCGTTATGATAAAAAGTGCAATTCATATGATCGGTCACATGGTTCAGAAATGCCGATCCAAAATTAATCATTTACTATTGGGATGGGGGTTGACCCTCAATATATTTTTCAACAATGAATCCAAATCTGTGAATTAGGATCCCAGTTTAGGCCAGATATATTTTAAACATTGAAAACTTTACAGGTTAAAAGTTAAGTAAATCGACATTATGTATTAGCAAACTATCATTTAATTAATTTTGCTTCAGTTGTAAAACAAGTACTGGTTGTATTGGTAATCAGCGCGGATTAGCCAGAAATAAATTACTATTGGTGGCCAGTCCTCTGACATGAGGGTGTAATTGACATATCTGATGATCTGTTCAATATACACGGTTCATAGTTATGTCTTTCAGTTGTAAGCTAACGCCACGATATAGCTGAAATCAATCAATTGTATGCCTGCCTGGTTGCTCCGTGTACAGTGTAAATAAATTGGAGTACATTGTAAATCGCCTGTATTATATATCATATACATGTACATTTATATTGAAGTTTCTTTTATAGTTTTTACTTTTTATAAATTATCTGTCTTATCTCAATTATGTATCAAACGGTTAAAGATAACCGTTAAAAGTACTATTTTTAACCTGTGTTATCGGATGGTTGGTCCTTATTTATCATGTGACATCGGTGGTTGGTCCTTATTTATCATGTGACATCGGATGGTTGGTCCTTATTTATCATGTGCCATCGGATGGTTGATCCTTATTTAGAATACACGGAGCCCGTAAACTGACATGAAAAGGTTTTTTTTATTTCGTTTACACGAAATACTATTTCGTTTAAACGAATTATTGTTTCGTTTAAGCGAATCAGAATCATTATTTCGATTAAGCAAATTATTATCTCATATCAGTTTACGGGCTCCGTAGGAATAAGACTTACCTGGTATATGATTTCAGTTTCCAGAGAAGTTATTGAAAATGTTATATATTGCTATCTTTTATTTGGGTTATTTTGTCAACCATTAGAATTTAAAGTTTTTGTTTTCTATTTTATAGCTAAGTATTCGTAGTTAACGTTTTCGTCAAGTGTGTGTGTGTAAATATTTAAATACACTTTTTGAATTATTTCTTGTCACTTTATCGACAATTTTATAAAAATAAGGTTGTGTGATATTTATTTCAATTTTCTTAACAGACTATACACTAAAATCTTCTAGCGTCTTGTATCAGGTCGAGTTAAATACCAGTGTTATAAGATCAACTTCATCAAATACCGCTGCAATACAAGATCGATTCAATGTCACTGTAATATAAGGTAGCCTTTACCGAGTACCACGGTAATACAAGAATTACTTACAAAATACCACGGTTATACAAGAATTACTTCACAAAATACCATGGTAATACAAGAATTACTTCACAAAATACCATGGTAATACAAGAATTACGTCACAAAATACCATGGTAATGCAAGAATTACTTCCCAAAATACCACGGTAATACAAGAATTACGTCACAAAATACCACGGTAATGCAATAATTACTTTACCAAGTACCATGGCAATACAAGAATAAATTCACAAAATACCACGGTAATACAAAAATTACTTCACAAAATACCACGGTAATACAATAATTACTTCACAAAATACCACGGTAATAAAAGAATTGCTTCACAAAATACCACGGTAATAAAAGAATTACTTCACAAAATACCATGGTAATGCAAGAATTACGTCACAAAATACCACGGTAATACAAGAATTACGTCACAAAATACCACGGTAATACAAGAATTACGTCACAAAATACCATGGTAATACAATAATTACTTTACCAAGTACCACGGTAATACAAGAATAACTTCACAAAATACCATGGTAATGTAAGAATAACCTCACAAAATACCACGGTAATAGAAGAATAACTTCACAAAATACCATGGTAATACAAGAATAACTTCACAAAATACCACGGTAATACAAGAATAACTTCACAAAATACCATGGTAATACAAGAATTACTTTACCAAGTACCATGGTAATACAAGAATAACTTCACAAAATACCATGGTAATACAAAAATTACTTCACAAAATATCACGGTAATACAATAATTACTTCACAAAATACCACGGTAATAAAAGAATTACTTCACAAAATACCACGGTAATAAAAGAATTACTTCACAAAATACCACGGTAATACAAGAATTACGTCACAAAATACCACGGTAATACAAGAATTACGTCACAAAATACCATGGTAATACAATAATTACTTTACCAAGTACCACGGTAATACAAGAATAACCTCACAAAATACCACGGTAATAGAAGAATAACTTCACAAAATACCATGGTAATACAAGAATAACTTCACAAAACACCACGGTAATACAAGAATAACTTCACAAAATACCATGGTAATACAAGAATTACTTCACAAAATACCACGGTAATACAAGAATTACTTTACAAAATACCACGGTAATACAAGAATTACGTCACAAAATGCCACTGTAATACAACAACTACGTCACAAAATACCATGGTGATACAAGAATTACTTCACAAAATACCACGGTAATGCAAGAATTACTTTATAAAATAACACGGTAATACAAGAATAACTTGACAAAATACCACGGTAATACAAGAATTACGTCACAAAATACCATGGTAATACAATAATTACTTCACAAAATACCATGGTAATACAATAATTACATCACAAAATACCACGGTAATACAAGAATTACGTCACAAAATACCATGGTAATACAATAATTACTTTACCAAGTACCACGGTAATACAAGAATAACCTCACAAAATACCACGGTAATAGAAGAATAACTTCACAAAATACCATGGTAATACAAGAATAACTTCACAAAATACCACGGTAATACAAGAATAACTTCACAAAATACCATGGTAATACAAGAATTACTTCACAAAATACCACGGTAATACAAGAATTACTTTACAAAATACCACGGTAATACAAGAATTACGTCACAAAATGCCACTGTAATACAACAACTACGTCACAAAATACCATGGTGATACAAGAATTACTTCACAAAATACCACGGTAATGCAAGAATTACTTTATAAAATAACACGGTAATACAAGAATAACTTGACAAAATACCACGGTAATACAAGAATTACGTCACAAAATACCATGGTAATACAATAATTACTTCACAAAATACCATGGTAATACAATAATTACATCACAAAATACCACGGTAATACAAGAATTACTTCACAAAATACCACGGTAATACAAGAATTACCAAAGGGGCAACCAGAAGTCGTAGATCGAAGGAAAGACAATACGATGGCCGAAAGAAAAGGAACAAAAGACAAACAATGGTTCTCAAAACACTGCACATAAAACTAAAGACTGAGCAACCAACATAAATCCTGCCAAAAAGCTGGGGTTAATTCAAGCGTTCCAGAAGGGCAGTAGTCAGTTCCTTCTCCATCAGTAACACCCATCGTGTTTCTCTTTAAAAAAAACCCAATGATTAGCCATGAAAGAGAAATTGAGGGCGGGATGGTGACTACGAAATATGATTGTTTTTATACATGATTGTGCCTGTTCTTCCCATAACCTAGATTTCCATCAGCATGGATGGTCATAGTTTTTTTTGTGTTCAATAATTTAAGGTGAGAGGTAGCTGTTCGTTTTGTTGATATTTGTGGAATTGTTGACCATCACTATTTTAACTTTCAAAAGAAAATGATCTATGAAACCCTACACATAAAACTAAAGATTGAGCAAAGATTGTGCTTCGGAAGGGTAAGCAGTTTCTGCTCCACTAGTGGTTCACGTCGTGTTACTGTGAAATAACACGAACATCATCTGATATGGAAATCACAATGGACACCAGTCTACCGTAAATAAATACAATACATATAACATAAATATACTTTGAACCTCCCATAAAAAAATGTTTTACGCGAAAATCATACCGGACATCACAACACGGAGCTAAAAGCCTGCTGACATGTAATGGGACAAAATCAAACACGCACCCCACTAAAACGGGGGGTGAGGGGGGGGGGGGCGGAATCACGTGCGCTTCAAATGTTTAACAGTCTTCATCATGACTTGGTTAATCGCTATGGAATATCCATGGTCATCTTTTCCATTTGTCGTCACAAACCTTTGTCTTTGATTTTTAGCAAAGGTAACACGACGGTTGCCACTAGTAGAGCAGGAATTGCCTACCCTTCCGAAGTATATGAGTTCATCCCCGGGTTTTGGTGGGGTGCGTAATTGCGCAATCTAATGTTCTGTGTATAGTGTTTTGTTGACCATTGTCTTTTTGTCCTTTTTTGTTGTGCCATTGTATTGTTTGTCTTTCTTTAGTTTCTGGTATCTGGTTACCCCTTTGTTGTCTTCAAACTTTTCTAAGTAACTCTATTGAGTTCTATAAACAGTTTATATGTTTGAAAACCGAAAATATACACATTAAACGAATTAGGAAAACAATACATAGAAATTGAAAGTATTTCCTATTTATCTGAATATAAGAAAAAATGTTACAAATAATTTTGTATTAAACAAAAAATGTCACAATGTCGGAACATTCCCAAAATCCAATAACAAAATCGTAGAAAGAAACAAAATCGATAGCGCTCACTCCCCTGTCTTGGTACGGGCACTTCAATAAAGAGTGGAGGGGCTAAACTAGTTTTATGGGCCCAAACCTCCCATTTTAGTGAAATGATGCGGTCGTGCAAGTGTTTTCCACATGTGAATTAAATGCCAACCCTCGCATATAACATGGCGGACAGCGTTATAGCCACGATATAGCTGAAATACTGCTAAAGTTGGCGTTAAACACCAATCAATATGAAGAATGCAGTAATTTTGAACATTATACATAATATATTTAATCTTCTTTACACATATAGTGAAAATATCATTTGTCTTTGTATCAACAGATTTGAAACAAAACTCTACGACAAACGCGATGGCATCACTTTTCCAATAGTCAACTCCCCCTTCATCAGTAACACAATTTCAGCATCACCAACGTATGGAGTTTACATTTCGCAACTAATAAATTATTCTAGGGGGGGCCGTCTTTGCCGTGATCGCATAATAGTTGGATTTACAACTACCTATGCAATTAGTGCCTATCACCATTGTGAGTTCGAATCTCGATCAGGGCGAGGTGTACAACATTATGTGATAAAGTTTGTCAGTGACTTGCGACAGGTTGGTGGTTTTCTCCAGGTCTTCCGGTTTCCTCCACCAATAAAACTGACCGCCACGAATAACTGAAATATTGTTGAAAGTGGCGTTAAGCACCATCAAACAAACAAACAAAGTTATTCTAGAGCTTGTGCCCAGTACAGTGATATCATGGACAGAGCTCAGCTGCCGCGCAAAAGCTACTCAAACAAGGCTACGTTGCTCCTAGGTTGAAGTCGTCGCTACCACATTTTACGGTCGTCATCACGAAATGGTTGACCGTTACGAAATTTCCATATCTCAAATGACAATGGATCTTTTACCCTTTACGTAGATGTTTTCTTTCCTCTATCACTGCTAAGACTTTTACCACACTTGAATGTATATATGAGTAACACGGATGGTTTCTTATAAGAAGCAGGAACCGCTTACTCTTCGCGAGCACCTGCGTTCACATCCCCGCCCCCCCCCCCCCCACCCCCGGTGGTTTTGGTGTGGTCTGTGTTGCTCATCTTTTTTTGGTTAACCTGTTGTGTGTCTTTGTGTTCTTGGTTTCGTGTTGCTGTGCCCGTTGCGATTTCCGCATGTTCGGTTCGTCTTTATCTCCAGTTGTTTGTTGGGTTGGCGCATTTCTCATTTACGTTATTTGTGTCTGTTTGCGTGTAGTGGTGTTCAGCATATATTGTGTGTGTGTCTTGTTCTTCTTCGTCTTGTGTGCCTTGTGTTGCCGATTTCTCTGGATTTTCCTATTTTTATTTCCCCTTCCGTGTTCTCTAGCGTTTATTAATTTGATAATATTCTGTATGCATTGATATTGCAACTTAAAATCTTCCTTATTTTTCATTGAAATTCATACATTGTAGCCTGGTACTATTTTTAGTGATTAAACCATAATTTGTTAGTTTGTATAAAACTGAGAGCTTTCACTTATTTTAATTAAAATCGTAAGACAATTCTAATTTTCTATATAATCTACCTGTATAGACATCCCGAATAAGTACAATGAGTCTGTGTGTAGCTTACTGGTTTATCAGTCAAAAATAAGATACCAGTTACAAATAAAGAAGTCTAATCAACGATTTTGGAGAATTATGTCGGAAAAATGAAAACACCTAGAGAAAGAAAGAAGAATAATGACTACAGTCGTTAATGACAAAAAATAACAATAAAAATATACAGTTTGGTTATTAAAGGTAGTCGTTAAATAAAATACAACTAAAAACATATATTACAACATGTAAATGTAATTAAGAGTCCCCAGTCCCAACCAGAGATATATACTACATATATATTACATGTATATGAATTTGTCATGCGTCTGATTTAGGAGATTGTTTGACGTAAAAAAACATGTTCATATTTCTTGAGTAAAACTTTTAATGGAAGTGGATGGAATATAAATCCATCTGTATTAATAATATATTCAATACTGATTTTACACTTTAATGGAAAGCGTATACTTCGTCTTCTTCACGTTTTACAACTTGAGCACACCCACTAACCTATTACAGGGAGCTTTGAATCCGGCCTCGTGATGCGATAGACATTCCACCCTATTAATCCGACAGGAATAAATATATTACATTTATTATCTAATTCAGTTGCACGAAAAAATATTACAATATTTATTCCTGACGAAAAAAAAACCAGTGAAAAATATTCGTTCCTCAAAGAAGAAATATTATGATTTTGTTTAAAATAAATTAGGAGTAATAAATTTGCTTTATTACATCAAGTAATAAATGGTCAAAAAATATTAAGCCGGAACCAGTGGGCACAACAAATATACAATCGTAACTACTCGGCCATTCTCGCTACCCTGCAAATAACCTCGTATGCATTAGGCGTATAAATCGCACTACTTTTCACATGCCAGTTACATGAAAGTTTGATAAAGTTATATTTTAAACAATTTTCTATATTTCAATTAAAGTTTTAATTAGTTTTGCATGATTAGATTTTATTTAGTATGTCCTCCATATTGGATTTTCGTGGACTATATTTTTGTGCGGCTTAACTTAACTTAACTTCCGGCAAACAATTTAAGAAGAATTTCTACTATGTACGTACGAGGTTATTTGCAGGGTAGCGAGAATGGCCGAGTAGTTACGATTGAACAAATATACATTCCCATCCCATTAACCCGAATAATCCAGTCGTTATATTACGCTCCCGCTGGTCGCAACATTAACCTCATCCAGCGATAGTGCCGATAGAGGGCGCAGTATTATTCGAGTTACCATCCCATGTGCAACTATTACGGTCATGATTAGGTTCGATAACTCTGTAATAACTTCGCTTTAAAGTGTCATATTTTTCATGCAATACACATTAAATAAATACAGTTAAATTTACCTGTCTTACCTGTACAGATAAATGATATGTAAATGTAATCTTAATTTGATGCAGCTGACCATTTTACGACCCACTGACCAAATAATTATGCAAATATGAAATAATTTACTTGTTTGGTTACATTTTTAAAATTTAAATTTTGAAACAAAATCTCTCCATTAAAAATTCATTTAAAGGTATGTCATACCATGTCTTAATGATACAACATATTTTAAAAGAAATAAATTTATCTCTTTTCTTTTATATTAAAAAAAAGCATAAATAACTGTTGATTCCAATATGGTTTTCTTATAGTGCTTTTCATAATGGTTTAAAAAAAGAGAAGACAATTATAAAAGACAACTATGTAAGTTCTGTGTATGTAAGGTCTGTGTGTTTCTTCTTTATGTATAATGTGATGTAGCACATGACACATGTATTACAAATGTTATGTAGAGATTTCCATAGTATCAGGGGCGGATCCAGGATTTGTGGTTAGGGGGGGGGGGGGGGGCGTGGGTAGGCGAGGGGTCTGGGGACCGCTTTAAGGTCCCCAGCGGGTCGAGGGTAGAGCCCTGGTAGGGGGCCCAGGGAGGCGAAGCACCTGGAAGCTCTGGGAGTTTGAGGAATTACAGACATTTATTTGAACGACAATTTTGAACCAACTACACCATTTGTATCAGACCAAAAAAACTTGACTTTGAGTCTTAATTTTGTCGGATAATTGTTAACAGTATGTTTTTGTCAGATTATAAGAACCTAAAGTAAAACTTTTTTTGAACAACCGTGATGCGAATTGTTCAACTCATGACTGATCAATCACGATATTTTAACCCTTTAAAGAACTATTGGTTTAGTTTTAACGCATTCCTCATTTCATTAATTGGTCTGTACTTTCGGTGCTTGTCCTTTCGGGTGGTTCTAGTTAATACTGCCCGTCCGGATGGAGTTTTTCTTTTCGTCGTTTGATTTATTCATTGAAAACGTACGATTCGACCGTTCTTGCTTAGACAAACAAAAGCGAAAATTGTCAATACATCAACTTGTTGTTGGTTTCTGATTAGCTAACGTAACTAAATTAGATGATCAGAATCGTTTCATGCAGCATTAATGTTAACATATTGTAAATGTGTCCGGGGAATTCCAAAATACATGAAGATGTCTTCTGCGTGTAATTCATCAATTTGTATCTGGTTATGAATGATACTGATGTTGAAAGAACATCAGTATCAGGATTTAAGTTTACTAAATGCTTTGATCTGTAAAGATTTGTTTTTCTTATAATTGTAAAATTGACTGAAGAAATAATGCTTAATTAGCGTGAGAAAATAGTTGATGTCTGGTACCTCGGAACCAATCAGAATGGAATAATCTTTGAACTACTGACCATTCATGAAAAAGTTGTTTGTTGAACTGCTTAATTAACGTTGCATAACATATGCTTTGCGAATTTTAGGGGGGGGGGGAGGGGGGCGCACGCCCCGCACGCCCCCTCTAAATCGCCTCTGAGTATGTCTATCTACAGGCGCGTAGCTGCCCTTACGCAAAAAATCAATTGCTTGCACATCATTTCGGCAAAAAAAACCAATTGCTTGCACTAAAAAATATTATTACTGACATGGGAAGAATCCCACTTTTACAGTATAATTAATAATCATTATAACGTGTTTTATATGCAATCTGGTAGAAGCGGTCAAAGAGAGTGAAGTTGTTATTAATCAGTTAACTTCGGAACGAAACGACCAAGCTGTGTGGGACCCGATCGTTATTTGATATGGCCGTTTCTATTGCCGATCAGTTTGAAATTCTACCGACTATTCCAAGGAGAACGGGCCGACAGATCAACCGAGCTGGTCATCCCGCTGATAACCCTAGCCAGTTTTGACAGCGGTCTATGTACTACCCGTTTCTGGACTATTACATAACAGAGCTTACCGCGAGATTACTTGAAAATGGCGGCAGATACCAGGCACGATACTTGATACCAATGAACTTGCCTAGACTAACACCAGACACCGTAGACGTTATATTTGACACATACAAAACCGATTTACGTTGCGACATAGTTATGTCTAAAGCCAAAATCAAAAGGTGGGCAACATTGACAACCGCTAAACCATCGAATCTGAAGGACACCCTTACGTCACAAACGAAGAGCTCTATCCTTCGATCAGCACCGTCTTGTTGATACTTTACACCATGCCTGCCAGCACAGCTACGACGGAGATATCATTATCTGTTCTCCGTCGCCTTAAAACGTACTTGAGAACAACAATGCCTGACTTCTTTAGCTGTACTGCATCTGCACAGAGACATTGACATTGACATCGACAGTCATGCGCTCATTTACTTTAGGAAAATCTCGTCATATTGACTTTGGCTACGGACATTAAATTCAAATATAAAATAAATAACGCAAACTACTATGTGTTTTGATTTTTACTTTCATCATTTGGAATTATTTTGTATTGCCAAATTTTTATTACAAATATACAAAATAACACTTAAAACAAGTGGACAATATGGCAATATGAACAGACTGCGAATCAAAAGGTGCATGCAATAACGTGTTCCTATTTTTGTTTAAAGAGGCATTAGCTACGATTTTGACCAAAAAAAATATGTTTTGGAAATTGGTAAATAGCTTTAAAAGGATGAAATAAAGGTAAATATTTCACATTAAGCAGCTTATCGTACCACTTTTCGCCTTTTGAGAACGAAAATTACCATCGATTTATTATTTCCTTGCAAGCAAATAATTTGACCTCGCTTTCTCCGTATGCAACTGACCTTAC
>OY804585.1:97963549-98407465 GCA_963680875.1 Bathymodiolus brooksi
ATAACATTTATAAGTTACTGAAACATGTTTTATTAAGGTATCAATCATATCTGATAGTTTTTATGGGTAACAAAAATTTACGATTTTGGCAGATAATGCCCCTTTAATATTTTTTTCAGTTGTACTATGTAACATCTCGTTCATCAGCAAAGCTTTTTAAAAAGCAAATATTTAGTATCCATCAGAACAAACATTGATGATTCGCTAGCTTTCTAAAAATACAATTTTAATAACCAAGGCGGACGGTATATACAAAACTGAATTTATAGGAGCAAGTCGCAGGTTTTAGGAATCAAGGCATTTCTTTTTTAACAGGTGTTGTACCTCATATTTCCTTTGTTCATATATATTAACTTCCTGAAGTGTTCTGTCAACCGATGCATGTTTTCTGTATGAAACGCGATTGTAAAAAAAGGAGCGATTTAACAACAGGAATTGCCCTCTCTAATTGCTAGAAACGTTGGCCTTCCGGGGGGCCCCCCCTGGTCCCCCTACCAGGGCACTATGGGGGCCTTAGGCGGCCCCCAGACCCCTTGTCGAAGTTCTTTGATTGCACATAGTTTTACTTCCAGCTACGCCACTGATCTATATGTATTTATTTATTTAAGTGATTTCCATAGTATGTCTATCTATATGTATTTATTTATTTAAGTGATTTCCACAGTATGTCTATCTATATGTATTTATTTATCTAAGTTATGAAATATCAATAAAATGTGAAAACACTTATATTTGTTTCTGTAATTTTAGTTTGTACCAATGAAAAGTAACCGATAAACTCATCATTGAAAAATAAAAGCATATGGAGGAAACGTATACGAGACAATATCCCACTCCTTAATACCAAAACAATGGCCATACAGGACAAATACAAGAAAGACAACCACTGATCATCTGATTCCCCAATAGTCGCTCCCTAAATTAAAACAACCTTTTTTAATAATGACTATGAGTGATGAATGTCTGCATTGTCGATATGACTTAGATTGTTACTTCTCCAGAAGCGCAATAGAATGCGGAAAGTGTGGAACAAGCTTTATGGGTGGACCCAAAATAGGGAGGGGGGGGGGGGGGGGGGGGGGGGTTCGGGGTGGACCGAATAGTAGAGGGAACATGTTTCAGGAGAGGACCAGAATTACTGCATATCTTCTGCTTTCATGCTCAAATTTCAGCTTTTTATATTTTTTCCAAGGAAAAGTTGGGGTGTAAGCTCCTACGCCCCCGTTACAATTTGCGCGCTATTTATAGTGGTCTATTACTAAAATCAGCGAGACACTTATGAAATAGACATGAAAATGTAAATAAAGCGTGTAATATGTAATATAACGTGTTTATTAGTATTCGATGAACACGCTTTTAATTTTTTTTCATTTTTTGCAAACCATTTTGTTATAACTAATTATCCAATTTGAGGGTTCAATTGGCTTTATTATATAACCTGTTTAGAGCAGAATGGGCTTGTACACTATGTAGCTGGATATCAGTCACAACTACGCGTGTGGGCTGATTTTTCCAGTTGCTAGATGCTAAATATTGCATTGTCTATCATTAAATATCATTTATGCTGCAATTTATCAGATAAAAAAAATCTGAGGTTTTTTGGCGCAAAATGCAAATTCCTTTAATAGTCATTGTATTTGATTGGACGATATTTTGGTCGACTTTCTACACATGTTTCTAATACGTCATGGTTGAGAACCAACTGGAAAATATTTTAGTAAAATCCTAAGCCGCATTTTCGAATTAATAGTTTTCCGCCAATGAGGATTAAATCGACATTTTTGCTTAATTGAATCAGTTTAATAGTAAAAAGAAAATACCAGAAATTTAACATTTGATGCACAAAAAGATCTAGTACAATCTGGTGGTATGTTTTTACTTATTTATACTTGTCGGAGTCGAAATTAAGACCCCTGACGTCTCATCAACATGAACTCGACTTGATCCCCCGAAAGCATTACAGAATGAATTAACGAAAATGGCTATATTGAGACATATTTTCGGGGAAATGAACTACATGATTTTACTTTTTAATCTTTCTTGAAGAGGGGGAAACTAACAGACTGAAAGTTAACGTGAAAAGAGATACTTTCTGCTTCAAACGAACCTAAACACGCACCGGAATACCAATGTATCGACAACAAAAATCTGATCTTCTTTGTTGATGTCACTGATACTGGGCACAAATACCACCAGGTGCTCAAGTAAGTGGATTTTTATTCAGGAAAGGTGAGAGAATTATATAGTTTAACTGTTAAATATAACAATTTTACATAAAGGAAATATATGCGAGCGAAAAGCTGGGGAATGTATGTTTAATTTCCGCCTATTTTATCGGGGTCACATTTCATGTCAAGGTTATATTCGTCATGTTTACGTTAATGGTAACATGTATCAGATATGATCAGTCCCAGACTGTTTGTGATGGTGGAACGACCAAAATTATACGTCATTGTAAAGACTGAATATATTTGTATTTCCAATAATAAGCAAATTTAACCAAAATGCAAGAATGTAGAGCAAATTATGTGTTGATTAAAGAATAAAACATGAGGGTGAAATTTTGAGAAGTTCATGCTGATATCTGTTGTTAGATATGTCTTTGGTAACAGTATAAACTCTGTTAATTATATGTTAAACTATTAATTTATTGCAGACAATACGGTTATACATATTAATTCCTCTATCATATTGTTCTGCAAAATAGTCCTATTATTTGAACTGCTAAAAGTAAAAACCACTGTTGAGTCCTGTATGTTGAAAATTTGGAATTATTGGTCTGAATCAAATTCTTGAATTTATTTTATATAGAGCCTATATACAAAATGTACATTGTATGTAAATAAAAAATTTACTGGTCCGACCATCATAGCTAAAAACTGTTCACGAGAGATTACGCTAGTACAGTGAAACCTGTCTAAACCGAGTCCTGAGTTAACCGATAAACCTGTTTAAACCAGACAGATAGTCCCATCTACTAAATGTCTATATAATTTGAACCTGTGTAAACCAAGCACCTGTTTAAACTGATCAAATTATCCAGTCCCAAAGGGGTTCGGTTTAGACAGGTTTTATTGTAGTTCTATAGTGTTTCATATAAAAATTTCACCCTTTTGCATGTCTAGAGCTATTTTCAAACCATGTGCACCAACACACCAGACATTATAAGTTACGAAATAAGGGAAGTGGTTTGTTTACATTCAGTGTACCCTGTTCTGGTAAAAATGTACTATGATATGGAATATATAATGAACAGCACATACAATGAAGTTTAAAATTTTCCTGTTCTTTTCATAAATATACCCAATGTATATCAGAATGAGTCCATTGATCCTTAAGGTGTGCTAACACACCGGACAGCTCTGTAGGAGTGATTATCTTAGGCACACCAACACCCCGGATAGCCCTGTAAATGATTGATAATCCTATAAGATCATTATTAATTTGGACAATATTACGATATGACAGAAAAATTAATGAAAGTGATGTAAAGAACCAATTCAATCAATCTACATTGTATATCTAGGTATTAAGCTTCGTTAATTACCCAATATTGCACATTCAGAATTTGTAAGGCCTTAAATCAGTAAGAATTTTAGTATTGTCATCATCAGTGATGTATCGATGATATTCTTAGACAGTAAAATTCATCAGTAAATAATACATGTACAACATTTGACACATTATGCATTTCATTGTTAACAATATGAAGCTGACACCTAGACATGATATGTTTTTCCTTTTCTCATTCATGAGTTGTCACCAGATTTTTAACATGACAGGTGCCATAAATGGAGCAGGAACTTCTTACCCTTCTGGAGTATCTGAGTTCGCCTCCCGTTTTTAGTCTGATTGGTGTTGTTCATTTTGTCTATTGTCATTTTAGTTTCATGGTTGTGATGCCCACTACAATTTCCACATACTCCCATTTGTTTTGTAGGAGTTCATGTTTAACTTAAGTTATTTGTATTTATTTTTGTATATTGGTGTCCAGCATGATTTCCATGTCAGATTATGATTTATGTCGTAAATTCTGGTTTATGTTGTTTCAACAATATTTCAGTTATATCGTTATGGCTGTCACTCATGTTTTTCCCAAAAAAACTGTTGGACCGTTTTCCATTATGTGACTACTTATAGTTTTTTTTTATGTTCTTTATAGAATTCTGTTGTTAACTTTGCACTGCAACATGTACATGATTTATATTTTGTTTATGCAGTATTGATGATGTCACATCAGAAGTAATTAAACACCTATTGTGTTCATGTACATGCATGTTAATTATGTTTTTGAATGCGTTGTTAGTTACATACAGCTATATTACTGTTTTGTTATTGTTGTCATGAATATAGCTAACAACTGCTTACTTGACATTAAATAAAAATCACTGAAAAATCAACCAAATAATTTTTATTCCAGACTAAAAGTTACTGATGCAAGAAGACTTTCATAAGTACAGTTCAAAACAAAGTGCATTTAGTAACTTTAAGAAGATCAAGTTAGAACCAAACATTCATGATGTGAATACATTTGGTCGACACGAAATATCAAGCAGTCCAATAACATACCAACATAATACAGCATATGTGATACCACAAAATCGTAATGTCCTAAGAGATATTGATAATCAGACTCAGAACTATATCCGTGCTTCAACAATTAAACTTTTGAATTCGTATCAGAGATGTGGCATTAAACGCAAGAGTGACGACCTTGACGCATCCATGCAGCTCCAAGTTCAAGAGACCCAGCCGGTTTCAAGCGATGAAGATAAATCAGCAAATGTTGCCACGACAACTACCTCCAAAACAACTTCCTCCTCGAATAGCGAGGGGGATTATCAACTGGTCCAACATGAGGTTTTGTATTCGATGACCAGTCATAATGCATATGAAGTGCTAGAATTTTTAGGTCGTGGAACATTTGGTCAAGTAGTCAAATGTTGGAAGAAAGGAACCAATGAAATAGTTGCTATTAAAATATTGAAAAATCATCCATCATACGCTCGTCAAGGACAAATAGAAGTGAGCATATTGACTCGTTTAAGTCATGAAAATGCAGATGAATTTAATTTCGTGCGAGCGTATGAATGCTTTCAGCATAAAAACCACACATGTCTGGTTTTTGAGATGCTGGAGCAAAACTTGTACGATTTCTTGAAACAAAATAAATTTCAACCACTGCCACTGAAGTACATCCGTCCTGTAACACAGCAAGTTTTAACAGCTCTTCTTAAATTGAAGAGCCTCCATTTGATTCATGCGGATTTAAAACCAGAGAATATCATGTTGGTAGACCCTGTGCAATTTCCATATCGTGTTAAAGTGATTGACTTTGGTTCAGCAAGTCATGTATCCAAGGCTGTGTGTTCAACATATCTTCAATCCAGATATTACAGGTATTTAAATTATTACTCTTTCCATATACCCATCTAAGTGTTGAAGTGATAGACAAACCTTGAAAAACCCTGTGTTTTAAGCTGTAAACATGACCATAGTTAAACATTTAAGTGGTGAGTAATGTGAACCTTACTACACCCAACATTTAAGTGGTGAGTAATGTGAACCTTGCTACACCCAATATTTAAGTGGTGAGTAATGTGAACCTTGCTACACCCAATATTTAAGTGGTGAGTAATGTGAACCTTACTACACCCAACATTTAAGTGGTGAGTAATGTAAACCTTACTACACCCAACATTTGAGTGGTGAGTAATGTGAACCTTGCTACACCCAACATTTGAGTGGTGAGTAATGTGAACCTTGCTACACCCAACATTTAAGTGGTGAGTAATGTGAACCTTGCTACACCCAATATTTAAGTGGTGAGTAATGTGAACCTTGCTACACCCAATATTTAAGTGGTGAGAAATGTGAACCTTACTACACCCAACATTTAAGTGGTGAGTAATGTAAACCTTACTACACCCAACATTTGAGTGGTGAGTAATGTGAACCTTGCTACACCCAACATTTGAGTGGTGAGTAATGTGAACCTTGCTACACCCAACATTTAAGTGGTGAGTAATGTGAACCTTACTACACCCAACATTTAAGTGGTGAGTAATGTGAACCTTACCATTTCCTACATTTAAGTGGTGAGTAATGTGAACCTTACCATTTCCTACATTTAAGTGGTGAGTAATGTGAACCTTACTACACCCAACATTTCAGTGGTGAGTAATGTGAACCTTACCATTTCCTACATTTAAGTGGTGAGTAATGTGAACCTTACCATTTCCTACATTTAAGTGGTGAGTAATGTGAACCTTACCACACCCAACATTTAAGTGGTGAGTAATGTGAACCTTGCTACACCCAACATTTAAGTGGTGAGTAATGTGAACCTTACTACACCCAACATTTAAGTGGTGAGTAATGTGAACCTTACTACACCCAACATTTAAGTGGTGAGTAATGTGAACCTTACTACACCCAACATTTAAGTGGTGAGTAATGTGAACCTTACTACACCCAACATTTAAGTGGTGAGTAATGTGAACCTTACCATTTCCAACAAGTAGTGAGTAGACAGCTCAGTCAATTATTTTAGTTTATTTATAAAAAAAATATTGTCTACTTGCTATAAAATTTAACATTAAAATAGTCTTATAAAATGAGAAACATGATTTTTGGTGGGGTCCATTATGTTCCTGGTTTTAGTTTTGTTTTGTTTGTTTTCGTCCTGTGACTTATGTACCCAATGTTGCCAGTTTCTCTGGATTGTCTATTCTTGATTGATCTTGTTTTGTTTGTTTTCGTCCTGTGACTTATGTACCCAATGTTGCCAGTTTCTCTGGATTTTCCAGTCTTGATGTCCCTTCGGCTTTCTATAATGTTTCTTTATTTAAGTATAATTTAATTTTAATAAGATATGTTATAAATGAAATGACACTTAACAGTTTTACCTTACACAGGTATGTACTTAGGGATCAATAATAACATATATAACACTATTTATATACAGGGTGATCAGATTTTCATTCATAATATAATACCTGTAAATAATGATCTGTTAAATAAGGAACACCCTAGGGCCATATCTAATTACATTACATACATCAAAAGATGAGGAAGATAATTATATGTGTGATCTGCATGTTTACCTACATGTATTTAATTCCCCATGGGCAATATTGTGGATATATGTAAAATATACATGTACATATCAAACTGTTATTACCTGGATCAGTATTTAGAATAATTAATTATTTTGTTTAGTATGTGTCCAGTCTTTGCCTTAATTTTTTTCACCTACGAGGCTACGTGCCCAAAAGCCAAATTAAGAAAAAATTTCTATTTATTCAAACAAATTCTTTCATAATTTTTACTTGTCCGAATCCAGTTTTACTTGTCCCAGGCTTGAACTGCTTCGGTCAAGTGGGTTAGCATGAAGACTGGATCACCAGTAAATATATTAAAGAGTGGTAGACTGATAATGTATGACTTCTTTAAATTATCAAAGTTACACATTATCTAAAGAAAAAAACTTGAACATAAGCAAACTTGTGCCTGTCCCAAGTGAGAACCATGATTTCCATCTGCTGGTACCATCTGTGTTTAGGAGAAGTTTTAGTTTTGATGGAGGGTGGTTTTTTTTTTTTACTTTTTGCACTTTGTAACAAAATCATGACATCAGCATGCTGAAAAATTATGGGGAAAAATTGAAACTAAGCAGTTTGTTTATTAAAATGTCTTTCATCTCAATGATGAATGAAAGAATGAAAACATATGATTATCTTCCTGTGGTGCAAGCTAAGGTGGTATGTGTGTTATTACTTACTACATGAATCATTAACAGTTCTAAGTATTACACTTGAAAAGACAAGATTTTTTTTAATTACAAAACAGAGAGAATATTTCTGATGGAAAGCATGAGTTTAAATGTAGGTTTTCTTTATTAAAGTGAAAATCAATACAAGATTTAATTTTCTCCATGTTGATGTAATTCATATTATTAGTTTGAAATGCCATTCAATTTTGACACGGCCAAGGGACTTTTTTATATCAATTTCATAATCAGTTCTTTAATCATTTTTAAGTCATGTTTAAAATCTTTCTATAATACTTTATTGTCAGTATAAGTATTCTTCCAGATTTATCAGTCTATTATTGTTGTACCATAAATGGGAACATGTACTTGGATTAAAGGCCCAATGACAATTAATAAATTTTTTAAAGAGGCTTGAGAAATAAGAAACCATTATCAGATCATCTTGTAGGAGAGCCATTTTATTTTAATCTACGTGTATTAGTACTGTACTTTATTTATCAACAGTTAGCTAAGTAGGGGCTTTCAGTTCAACTTTGTGTGGAAATGATTGTGTTTGAATTTTGTCTAAAAGGGTTCAGTTGAGTATATTGGTTAAATACCATGGCATGATCTATCAGTACTTTAAATAATATGATAACATGTGTTTGACCTTATACATACTATACTGATAGATGTGTCTTGTATCTAATCATAAAGGAATAAATAATCAGATCTACTTGTAACTCACCTACATGTACAATGTACAGCACACACAACGCGTTTTAGCAAGAAATCACCTTGGTCGGTGTTTTTTCGCGGTGAAATGTAGGTGATATGTCATAAAATCACTGTAAAATGTCGATGAAATCACGATGAAACTTTCACCGCGAAAATTAACAAATTAGGACCTAAATGTCGGTGAAATATTTTAATTGCCGGTGACAACACCGCGGCGAAAATCATACGTGTATACACGTACATGTAACTGTACTTCATGTGTTCTTTTGTTTTTTGTTGCTTAGTTTTGTTTTTTTACTAGTCTATTTCGTACTTTATATTTCAATTTGATACCGGTTTTTTTTTCAGGGATGCCAGCATGGCATACATTTTATTTATAGGATTTATGAGGCTGAGCACGCATCTTGTTTTGCGTATATTATCTAATCCAGGGATATATATATAGTAGTCCTACTATATAAATCCTTGTCTAATCCCAACATTTCGATTGGTTTATATCAGTGTTATTTTTTTTAATCACCTGTGTTTTATCAATGTACGGATGTGTCTATTTTTATGTAGTGCACACATTGAGCTCGGTCACTAAAAGGTCAAATACACAGTTACCTGAGGCTGCGGGATTGATTTAAAAACACACCGAGAATGATTGAAAAAAAAAATCGATGTAATTTTTTATCTAAAGCAAACATGCTTTTTCGTATTTGTATGTCGTTAATCCCCTTGCAAGCCACGTGTTATTTTACCTTTAATAAAAGTTCCATTTCTGATTTGTACACATATTTTTCACGGGAACGAGAATCTAGAAAGGTTTCCACATGCTATCGATCAAAGCGTGCTTTTGGGGATCTAGAAACTTTTGTAACAGGTGAACTTAAGTCACGTGCCAAGTCGACATTAATTGAACACCCGAAAGCAAATTAACTCGGGATACCAAGCTTGCATTCAAAAGATCAAGTTTATTTTAATTAACAAAATAATACAACACAAGCTTATAAATGGTAATGATCACATAATACTAAACGTTTGTACCGGCATTGTTTTCTTAACATAATAGATTAAAACAAAAGCAAATATCAGAATTAAAGAACGAAAAATGATCACATAGCTTGCACACCTGAAAAAGAAAATAAGTATTTGCTATGAATCATTCATATTATCAAAAATGACAGTCTCAAGAACATACAAATGTACAAATAAAGGTTAATATCCCATTTCTTTATTTCGCGGCGTTTAATCGTCAATGTCAGTGTTTTATAGTAAATCACCGTGTTCCATTTTTCTCGGACATTTCGCGGTGTCAACACCAACTTTTTTTTTTATTTCTCCGACATTTTCTTGATTTCACCGACGTCGGACCCGAGTGATTTCTTGCTAAATCGCGCTGTGCGTGCTGTAACTCACCTACATGTACAAATGTAACTCACCTACATGTACAATGTAACTCACCTACATGTACAATGTAACTCACCTACATGTACAATGTAACTCACCTACATGTACAAATGTAACTCACCTACATGTACAATGTAACTCATCTACATGTACAAATGTATAGTCTGTTTGGTGACTCTGAAAATAGGGGAAACAATTCCTAAAAAATCAACGGATTATCAGATTTATTTTTTAATTATATTTATATTAAGGACTGATTAATACATATTATAGGTGAATTTTTCAAAAAAATTCATTAAAGAATAAAAAGGTTTGCCATAGGACTTAATTGTAAAATTCTGTCATTTTGTCATGTAACAAACATGGGAGTAAGTACTACTGAAATAAACAGCAACATGTGGTCAGTATTGACAAACAGCAAGTCAGCTGATTGCATCATTAGCATGTTATATCAGATGTTGACATACTGACCATACCAAATATGGACAATATTCAAATTAGATTCACACCTGTTCAGGTAAAAATCAATAATGATGATACATTATTACATAACTGATTGTGGAGCATTTAAAATACATGCAAACTACCCATTCCCTTTATGTGTATAGAGGTTAATAAAAGAGAACAAAATTAACCGAAAACGTTGTATATTCTGACCAGTACATATCAGTAGTTTCAACCTCACTGTCATGATTTGATTTTGATTTTTGGTGTTTTAATGCCACTTTCAACAATATTTCAGCTATATCATGGCGACCAGTTTTAGTGGTGGAGGAAGCCGGAGTACTCGGAGAGAACCACCGACCATGGGCAAGCAACTGGTAAACTTTATCACTTGCGGTTGCGAGTCGAGTGCACCCTTTTTGTAATTAACAAAGCTGGGTGCGAACCCAGGCCGTATTCGTGATAGGCAAAAGTGAAAATCGTCAAAAATGAAAGGGATTCTCCTCTCTTCACCGGTAAGCTGCTGATAAAATTTCAAAACATTCTGAGAAACACTACTCAAGTTATCATACGACATAGGGTAAAAATCCTATTTTCCGTCATATCAAGTCCAATAACTCTGGAACGGCAAAAGTGAAAATCGTCAAAAAAGAAAGGGATCCTCCTCTCTTCACCAGTAAGCAGCTGATAAAATTATAAAAGATTCTAAGAAACACAACTCAAGTTATTGTACGACATAGGATTTGTCTACAGACGGACGGACGGACATAGTGAAACCAGTATACCCCCCTACAACTTCGTTGCGGGGGGTAGAACAAGAATATTATTTAATTTATATATCTATATAAATTATATTTTCACGAAATTAACATTTATTTTATTTTGGTATCATTTTTTAAGTGTTAATTTAAAATTTGTTATAAATCAGCATGAGTGAATAACAAGGGACATGTCCATATAAGGGTCTCGTGTGACCAGCAGTTATTAATTGTTTACAAACAAATATCATATGGTCAAATTGTTTATCAATTATTCAAAACATCTTGAATCTTTAACCTAATATGACCTTCCCATGTGACTGAAATTAGCATAACAACAGACAGGAACGAACAGGTAATTCTGTTCATTATAATGGCAGCCTCCTTTACTTACAATCTGATAAAATTAGTATTGGGCCCTATGGAGATTTTTTTTATTATTTGAATTATTTCTTTGACAACTTTTTCTTAGATATGTATTAAATAATGTGTGCCTAAAATGTTAAAAAGAGCAATAGAAAGCAAATCCCTGATTTTTAAATAATTGTTTCCCCTATTTTCAGAGTCACCAAACAGACTAACTCACCTACATGTACAAATGTAACTCACCTACGTGTACAAATGTAACTCACCTACGTGTACAAATGTAACTCACCTACATGTACAATGTAACTCGCCTACATGTACAAATGTAACTCACCTACATGTACAAATGTAACTCACCTACATATACAATGTAACTCACCTACATGTACAATGTAACTCACCTACATGTACAATGTAACTCGCCTACATGTACAAATGTAACTCACCTACATGTACAATGTAACTCACCTACATGTACAATGTAACTCACCTACATGTACAAATGTAACTCATCTACATGTACAAATGTAACTCACCTACATATACAATGTAACTCACCTACATGTACAATTGTAACTCACCTACATGTACAATGTAACTCACCTACATGTACAAATGTAACTCATCTACATGTACAAATGTAACTCACCTACATGTACAATGTAACTCACCTACATGTACAATTGTAACTCACCTACATGTACAATGTAACTCGCCTACATGTACAAATGTAGGTGAGTCCTGGACTCATTGTTTGTGTTTGTGACTCTCCATATGTTACAGAAAATAATAAAGAATGCACTAGTGAGATTCATGACTTTTTGGTTGGGAGTCAGGACTTGGGGACTTTTGTCAACATTTTATCCTACAAGGATCCCGGTGTAATAAGTTTTGAGACTGAGCTACATGTAGTCCTAACCATCAGATTTTCCTATACTATACTGTTATATCTTATTTAAAATGTCTACTGCAACTTCAACTTTATTTTGATATTTGCAGCTTAATTTTCTAACTTGTCTGATTCAGTTATGGTATTACATTTGACCTTTTTACCATCCTGTATATGTAGAGAGTACATATATAATGTGTTTTAAGACATTACACAGTGTACATGTCTAACACACACTACTTGTCTGTGCCCTTAGGCTGGTGAAATTGTAACATGCATTTACAGTCTTATAATGACTCCATCATAGTTCATCATTACAATGCATTATGTAAAGAACAAAATAAGCTGGAAATATTTTATTTATTGAATGCCTCTCCTTTTGAATAAATGAATCTCATTAAAAAAATATTATAATTATCTGCTTTAATTAAGTCTCCCAAACAAAGTTTGGGGGGCTTATTGTTTTTGCTCCAATTTTTATTATTATTATTCTTATTCTTTCTTTCCGCGAAGCATGAACTTGTCCACGGCAGATCTCAGGAACTACAGGACAGAATTTCATGAAACTTGGTGGAGTTATAGATATATGTTTCTAGTTGATCCTAAAGTTTTCAGATTTGTGGTAAAGGGGGTCAAAGCCATATTTTTGGGGGTTCAAATGGGGTGGGGGTTACTATAGAATCCTATGGGAAACTTGAAATTTCGTACATTAATGTTGATAACTTCTAACTGGATAATGATAGAGACATAGAATTTGACATAGTGATAGGTCACCATTAGAGGAGCAATTCTGCTTTTTCAAAATTTTCAAGATGTCTGCCATTTTCAAAATGGCTGCCAAAACACGGCATAAAAATGGGGGGTAAAAATTCAACATTGTCCGATATCATCAAAATTTGATATGTGGGTAGATAGTGTCAGTGGCCGGTTTGGGAGACTTCATAATCGTTAGATTATAATCATATCTTGTTTTAAGAGAAAATGTTGATTACGAAATACAATTAAAAATAGTGATGCAAACTTGATAGGAAATTATGAAAAGGTGATGGTGAATAATTCCACCAACAAGTGATTGCACCCATCTCAAATCCTTTATAAAGAAAAAAGTTCATTTGAAGATAATTATTCAAAATATGAAATTAGTGTTAATGGGCTCTATGAGACAATAAAGGTTATTTAGCTGAGAAATTGAAATTTCTCAACTGAAATAAGAAAGATAAACAGTACTGTTTGAAAAAAATCAGAAATCAACAGTAACAACACTAGCTATTACTGACAAAATGTAAAAAAAAAAAAGGGGGGGGGGGACAACCCTCCCATTACTAGAAAAAATGTGAATGTTTTGAATTCATTTTGTGTTATATAACAACATTGAATTATTTATATTTATGGAAGAAAACTTCTCTCACAGACCTAACTACTGTTGACATTAAGCGTAGCCTTTGTTATTAGATAACAGACCTAACTACTGTTGACATAAAGTGTAGCCTTTGCTATTAGATAACAGACCTAACTACTGTTGACATAAAGCGTAGCCTTTGTTATTAGATAACAGACCTAACTACTGTTGACATAAAGCGTAGCCTTTGCTCTCTCACAGCCCTAACTACTGTTGACATAAAGCGTAGCCTTTGTTATTAGATAACAGACCTAACTACTGTTGACATAAAGCGTAGCCTTTGCTCTCTCACAGCCCTAACTACTGTTGACATAAAGCGTAGCCTTTGCTCTCTCACAGACCTAACTACTGTTGACATAAAGCGTAGCCTTTGCTCTCTCACAGACCTAACTACTGTTGACATAAAGTGTAGCCTTTGCTATTAGATAACAGACCTAACTACTGTTGACATAAAGCGTAGCCTTTGTTATTAGATAACAGACCTAACTACTGTTGACATAAAGCGTAGCCTTTGCTCTCTCACAGCCCTAACTACTGTTGACATAAAGCGTAGCCTTTGCTCTCTCACAGACCTAACTACTGTTGACATAAAGCGTAGCCTTTGCTCTCTCACAGACCTAACTACTGTTGACATAAAGCGTAGCCTTTGCTATTAGATAACAGACCTAACTACTGTTGACATAAAGCGTAGCCTTTGTTATTAGATAACAGACCTAACTACTGTTGACATAAAGCGTAGCCTTTGCTCTCTCGCAGCCCTAACTACTGTTGACATAAAGCGTAGCCTTTGCTCTCTCACAGACCTAACTACTGTTGACATAAAGCGTAGCCTTTGCTATTAGATAACAGACCTATCTACTGTTGACATAAAGCGTAGCCTTTGTTATTAGATAACAGACCTAACTACTGTTGACATAAAGCGTAGCCTTTGTTATTAGATAACAGACCTAACTACTGTTGACATAAAGCGTAGCCTTTGCTCTCTCACAGACCTAACTACTGTTGACATAAAGCGTAGCCTTTGCTCTCTCACAGACCTAACTACTGTTGACATAAAGCGTAGCCTTTGCTCTCTCACAGACCTAACTACTGTTGACATAAAGCGTAGCCTTTGCTCTCTTACAGACCTAACTACTGTTGACATAGAGCGTAGCCTTTGCTCTCTCACAGACCTAACTACTGTTGACATAAAGCGTAGCCTTTGCTCTCTCACAGACCTAACTACTGTTGACATAAAGCGTAGCCTTTGCTCTCTCACAGACCTAACTACTGTTGACATAGACCGTAGCCTTTGCTCTCTCACAGACCTAACTACTGTTGACATAAAGGGTAGCCTTTGCTCTCTCACAGACCTAACTACTGTTGACATAAAGCGTAGCCTTTGCTCTCTCACAGACCTAACTACTGTTGACATAGACCGTAGCCTTTGCTCTCTCACAGACCTAACTACTGTTGACATAGAGCGTAGCCTTTGCTCTCTCACAGACCTAACTACTGTTGACATAGACCGTAGCCTTTGCTCTCTCACAGACCTAACTACTGTTGACATAAAGCGTAGCCTTTGCTCTCTCACAGACCTAACTACTGTTGACATAAAGCGTAGACTTTGCTCTCTCACAGATTTAACTACTGTTGACATAGAGTGTAGCCTTTGCTCTCTCACAGACCTAACTACTGTTGACATAAAGCGTAGCCTTTGCTCTCTCACAGACCTAACTACTGTTGACATAAAGCGTAGCCTTTGCTCTCTCACAGACCTAACTACTGTTGACATAGAGCGTAGCCTTTGCTCTCTCACAGACCTAACTACTGTTGACATAGAGCGTAGCCTTTGCTCTCTCACAGACCTAACTACTGTTGACATAGAGCGTAACCTTTGCTCTCTCACAGACCTAACTACTGTTGACATAGAGCGTAACCTTTGTTATTAGATATTTTTAAAGACAATGTAATTGTAGAAGTCTTGTAGACTTAAATTTAATAGATCACCATAGAAACAAGAGAAAGAAATACCCTGTTGATTTGATCTCTGCAAGTTTTTTCCATAATTAATATTAAATTAAGTGATTTTGCATGAAAGGTTAAAATGTTAAATTACAAATATGATGAAAATTATGTTTGCTGACTGAGAAAGTTCACTAATAAAAGAAAATTAAATTACAGAGAAAGAAAAGTCAATCTCTGCTCTAAATGTGTGTTAAATTTGGCTTAAAAAGGTTAGAAATGTTTAATCTTTAATTTGACAGCAGTCACTCCTACCATGCCCACGTAATGTAATGTCGTAGACTTAATCTGTATTGATAGATTTATTTAGCATAATGATATTTATGAAAATCAAGATTAGTCTTAAAATCTAAGATGTTGTCTACGAACATTTTACTGAATAGAGGAGCAACAATTTGTTCATTTTGACATAGAAACCAATTTAATTAGACAAAAAACTTGTATGCAAAATTGAAGAAAATTGCTGATGACATTTTATATGTACCTCAAAAATCATGCCCCCCCCCCTCTCTTTAGATAGAGTTAGGTCCCTTTATTGTAGATATGTACGTCTTGGATGATTTTAATGTAAAAAAAAAAAAAACACCAGAAAACAGCTGGTCTTTTTTATACATTAACAGATGATCAACAATTTTGGAACTGGTCTTGATTTAACTATATTTAATTTTATAGTTTTCCTCAGTATTGCAATATTTTTTGTCTATCAAAAACACCTGTGATCCTACCACAGAATCTTGTATTTCTTTCCTTACTGCATACCTGTTAACCCTCCCCCTTTTCGCAGGAGTCTCCCGCGTAAGAGCCTTATCTCCCGCATGGACTGGGTCTCACGTGCGGGAGACATTAATCTCCCGCACACACCTTTTCCTCCCGCACGATATCTCCCCAACAAAAAAATCAAGTACAATAAAATCTTGACCTACATTTTGCGATCAATATTTCTGGAAATTCCCCATTTGGAACTCCTGCGCTGATGAAAAACGCCGAGAGATACGAATGTAAATGATATCCGGTTATTGATCTGTTTGACACCTTTACAGGTAAATTGGGTCATGAAGATTAATTAAGGTGTTGATGATCATACAACAATTATCCACTGATTGACAGTTAATTGGGGATAAGGAAGTGGGTTTGTGGCACACGCTTAGATGATTAGAAGTGTGATAGCGGCAATTAAAAATAGTTATAAACCGTTGTGCAAACAAGAGTCGGACTAGTCCTAGATTCCTCTGTCGTTTAACGGCATTGATAAAGTTGCTGTAGCCGTTCAACGTCAGAGCGTGCTATATACGGAAACCATCGAATTTGCCTCACCAGCCCTAGGATCGGCACATTTCCACGTTTCGTGGCTATCGGATTTTATTTTCTATCAGAAACCCTTATATAAATCGCTTCACCAATCATTTTTCTATTCATTCAAAACCATCTTACCCTCAGAAAGTGGTGTTACACTCCATTACAGCACGATTTTGCCTTAGATCCTATTATTCCGCCATTTGACTTCCATTTTCGAATCTACAAACGTGATCTCGCGATACTAACTGAATGATAACAGTAACGCATTGCATGATGGGAGCTACTTAATTCAGCGCGCCAAATTGTTTTAGCATTATTTGCATACGTAAACAACATTCAAATCACATGGAAGACCATACATTTAAGCGTATTCTACAGGACAAACAGTCCATCTATAGATCAAAGCAGAGCAGAAGGAAATAATACAGAATGTGTTGCAAAGAAATGATTCAATGGCAGAGTGTTGCCAATGGGCTTCGGAAAGAGCATGTGTTACGTCCCCCTTTTTTGGACAAGGTACTACATCATTTTTTTTTTCTTATGGTTATCTGTAATTCACTATTGCTGTTAAAATCATTACCAATCAATATAATCAACTGTATTAAATTTTATGTTAATTGTTCTGCCTTAACAGGCGTGTATGATTGGCAATACAAATATTTGTTTGTTTGTTTATATGCAAATCATCTCCCATGATACATTGCGGTAATCGTGGTTTTCTCGTAGTCACGTGACAAATGTTTGAAAAATGGAAGACAAATGGCGGAATCATAGGATCTAAGGCAAAATCGTGCTGTAATGGAGTGTAGCACCACTTTCTGAGGGTAAGATGGTTATGAATGAATAGAAAAATGATTGGTGAAGCGATTTATATAAGGGTTTCTGATAGAAAATAAAATCCGATAGCCACGAAATGTGGAAATGTGC
The DNA here is from genome assembly GCA_963680875.1 of Bathymodiolus brooksi. NCBI lineage: Eukaryota > Metazoa > Mollusca > Bivalvia > Mytilida > Modiolidae > Bathymodiolus > Bathymodiolus brooksi. The sequence continues at coordinate 97,981,516 of OY804585.1, forward strand.
TGACCCAGAGTTGGAGAAGCAAATTCGCTGTTTTCCGTATGTAACACGCTATGACGTTGAACGGCTACAGCAACTTTATCAATGCCGTTAAACGACAGAGGAATCTCGGACTAGAGTCGGACAACCTTTGATGCGGAGGAAAACTTCTTATTTCGATCAAACGTGCAATGAATTCATCTCAGATTGAGTTGTTATAGCTTGTTTGGGACCAAAGCCGATCAAAGTATTATTTAAGGACTAAGTTCCAGGATGGAATTGATAAACCACAAAAATGCCAAAGCGTATGCTATCACCCAACGCACCAACAGCAAAGTGACTTTTTAATTTTAGTGCTCTATGACTTTATTGTTCAGAGCATTCTGTCTTCATTTTTATTGCTTTGTTATAACCTTATGATTATGAATAAATTATAAATACAGTTTTTATCCTTCATTCATCATATGAAACACTACTAATAAGACAGAAATGTAAACAATATATATTGAAATGGGATGCAGTTGGTTCAATACTGAAACAAACAAAAAGAAAACATCAATTAACAATAAAAACATGCACCAAATACGTCGATAAAAAATCTCCAGTTATGAGACCAAATCTCCAGCCAAAAATTTACAAATCCAGTTGTAGCATAGCAACTCTATCACATGTATGCAACTACAAGGTACAATTTTGTGCATTTAAAGGCGATGCACAAAATCTCCCCCTTAGAAGAGTTGGTAGGGGGGAGATCTCCCCCCTAGCAGTTCCCAGAGGTTAACAGGTATGTTACTGAGAACCAAAGTAAACAAAATAGTAGATTTGTTAACATGTTTAAAACATCTGTGATCCTACCACAGAATCTTGTATTTCTTTCCTTACTGAGAACCAAAGTAAACAAAATAGTAGATTTGTTAACATATTTAAGTTATTAAGTTGTTAACCGTCACTGACTTTAAACTTCTATATTTCTAATTCATTGACAATTTGTGATCAGATTCAGAACAAGTTTTGTTCATTATTTATACAATATCAGGACCTGACTATATGTCATTGTTATTTTTACAATATCACCTGACTATATGTCTGTTATTTATAAGTTTGTGAATTTAATTTTAAAGTCCTTTGTCTTTAAACATTTGTTTGTAGACTGTAAACAGATTTAAAAGTTTTTATAGGCCACACACCTTACTGTGTTCTATTTACTATGAATAGAAAATGTAAACAGCGAGTCAACAATTCCACATGTACAAGATAACTAATTAAACCTCTCAAGAGTCAACAATTCCACATGTACAAGATAACTAAGTGTACCTTTTATCTCAAATCATTAGACACAAAATAAAAACATGACATAATGCAGTGTGGGAAACCATTTTTTTCAAACACTTCTCCAAACACTCGCCAAAATGGCGAGTGGACTGAAACAAGTACTCGCCAAAATGAAATAGAGCTCGCCATGTTTGGGGAGTGACATTTTTTTTAAACTCGCCAACAAATACCAAATAAACAATACAGTAATGTTCAACAATTTATTTTGCAGATTTTGACAAGTCATTAACTTGGTCAAGAAGGATCAATACTCTCTTAAGAGCTGCGTTGATCTCTTCTTCCTCAATTTCGTTGTTCGTCTTTTAAGTTTTAATGCGCGGTATAAAACATGTATGTCAAACCCGGTTCCGACACATATTTAACTTTATGTTTTCGCGTAGGTTTTTGCTACGAATTCGTTTGAAATATTTCAAAACCAAATTATTTTATTTGCATTAATTTTAAAAGTCATCACATCTATTTGTAATGAAACAATATTTCATTTAATCGTGAAATCGACCTTGGCAAAATTATGCGGGGTCGGAATTGTATACTTAATTGTTGACAGAATTGAAGTGTCATGACTCATGGCGGAATGTTTTCTTATCGAGTACAATGATTAATAAAATGTTGCATAAATGACACAGTTAACAGAAAATTTAACTGTTTGGGAGCTATGATATTTTAAAGCTGTAACCCGTTATCGTGGCGAGCGTTTTCAAGTTCCCACTCGCCTTTCAACTGTTACTCGCCAGACCGGCGAGTATAAAGTGGATCTTACTCGTCACCCGAAATTTCCACTCTCCTTTGGCGAGTTGGCGAGCGGTCGTTTCACACACTGCATATGTTGATGGCAATCCAGGTCCTGGTTTATGACATGCACAATAACATGGGGCAGGGTTACTGGGAAACTATTTAATAGGCCATATAGCATTGGTTTTTTTTAGAGTTCGAGGGAAGTACATTGTCCTTAATTAATTTACAGAAACTAATTCATCTGGTTTCATTTAAGATCACAAGTACAATAGTAAGAAATGTCATCTTTGTTTACAGGGCACCAGAAATTCTATTGGGTCTACCATTCTGCGAGGCTATTGATATGTGGTCCCTAGGATGTGTGATAGCAGAATTGTTTCTAGGATGGCCACTATACCCAGGCTCTTCAGAATATGATCAGGTAATTATTGGTAGCAAAATTTGTTATTTGGGTGACTAAAACACTGGCCATTCAAGCAGAATTCCTTTTGGATCATGACCACCTATTCATCTCTTCAGATGATATTTGGGTATATTAATGTATAATTGTCACTAAGCCTACATTGTCGATAAATTATTTGTAGTATTGTGTCTATGACAGCCCTGCACCAGTATGTTGACTTCAGAAAATGTTTATGTGCATATTCTTAGCAAAAGCTTGTAGGTTGGCCATTCTACATCCTGGCTCTTCTAACTATGATCATGTGACTTCTTGCATGGCAGATGATGGACAAGACCAAAGGGAGATAACTTTGTGTGCACCAAACTTTTCGCTATAATAATACATCTGCCCTAGTTATACATTTTCTAATATATGTATTGCTAGTAGTGATAATTGTTATTTTGATTGCTGATGAGCATAATAACAATTCTTAATGTTGATTTAAACATATTTTATTGTCAAATACAATGTATATACAGTAGGATTAACTTATATGAAGTTCTCTCCAGTATCATACAAACATAGGTCTGGCAGAGAGCATGACGGATAATAAGTGTATAATCATTTATGGTATAGCAAAACGATAACAGATAAGTAAAATGAGGGGGGGGGGGGGGAGTTATGTTCCTTCAGTGAATCGCCCACTGTTCTTAATGAATGTCTGTACTGCTTTCGATAACAACATATGTTGGGCTTGGTTTTTTTTTAGAGTCTCCAAATAGTAAAGTTATAATATCTCTTTGAAAATTATAGTGGTGCAAAAAATTTAAGAGTACTCTCTTCTGTTCGATATACAAGCGACAGTTCAAGAGAAAGTAGGAAGTGTCCTCCCTGGTAAATCCATAAGCACATCTTGAATCTGTTATTATATTGGATCGAAATAGATCATACTTGAGCGTGCTACAACTACGACGTAATCTTGCATATAAAATATTATGTCGTTTATCCCCAACTAAGAAATGAGCTGGAATTTTAGCCAGTACAACTTTACTTTTAAGGTTAATTTTAAATGAGTCAGATGTTCTGGTATTTCTGGTATCGTTGTCTAGACTGTTCCAAAGATTTATGACAGACGGGATGAACGACGATTGGTATAATGATAAGCGACATCTTGGGACAGTGTAGTCATTTCTGTTTCGAACAGGGTAGTTGGTAACATCACGAACCAGAGGGGGTAATAAGTCACACAGATAAGATGGGGCATGTCCATGGCACATATTATACATTAAGCATAACTTTTTGCGTTCCTGTCTACTTGATAATTTTTCCCATCCCGTTTCTTGATATAAAGAATCCCTACTCGAATACGCAGTTAACCCAGTAACAATACGTGCTGCCTCTAGTTGTAAATTTTCTAGTCTGTCGTTGTCCGTCTGTGAACAATTGTCCCACACTTCTTAATGTTGAGTCTTGTGAGGGAATTTTTAAGATATTTTTTTCTTTACAGATACGATACATCTCTCAGACACAAGGTTTACCAGCAGAACACATGTTAACTGCAGCAACAAAAACAACTAGATTTTTTATTCGTGAAAACACGGACAGTAATTACCCATTTTGGAGGTTAAAGGTAAGATATATAGAAAAACATACATTATGAATAAACAGTACTATCCATTGGACCTAACATGTATTATGTGAAGAAAGATTGTACTAGTCACACAATATTGTAAGATGATATTTTACTTGCCGGGAATGTCCTGTATGAAATTAACTGAAAAACCAATGGACATGTGGTCAACTGGACAAGAATTTTACAAAAGACGCAAGAAATGTTTAATATTTGAATATTGACAATTTAGATATTGCAATACACATTGTTGCAGCTAGATTTTGAAATCTTAACGACAATTGCCAGTTTTATCAAAATTTCTTCAGGACATTCTTTAATAATTAAACTAATTTTTATAAAGTTTGTCAAGAAATTTGAGAAATAGGTGGGCAAATGTCCCGAGACCGGTGCCTAGCTCAATCACTAAACACTTAATTTTCACAATAATTTGTCTTGTCTATTGAAAGTAAACTTGCCCTGGTCAGTGAATATGTTGTTTACAATTATTTTGACAAGAAACTTATTGGACCAGTCCATGTGATTTAAATGGTTTTAAGTTTACAATTTGAAATGACAGTGAGAGATAAATAAGAATTAAATAAAGAATTGTGTTTATTGATATTGTATTGTTGATGACATGGTGGTACTACATGACACTGTCATGTTTATAAACCTATGTAGATCTTTAATTGAGAATAAATAATACATGACACTCTAGAGTAAAACTTCATCCATTCATATTGAGAGTTTTATTTTTCAAGGAAATAAATATTGATAATTTGTGGATTAGCTCTGTATAATATTAAATGTTAGACAGTAAAGGCATGGTTTAGATGATGTTATAAGATGTTATTGTTTGATGGTGTTTAACGCCACTTTCAACAATATTTCAGTTATATCGTGGTGGTCAGTTTGGTTGGTGGAGGAAACCGAAGAAAACCACCAACCCCCTTTTGAAATATTACTGTGCTTTGGTCTAATACCACACAAATTGTAAATATCCCCACCCTTTTTGAAATGTTACTGTGCTTTGGTCTAATACCACAACAAATGTAATAACTCATATTTGTGTAGTCTTCAGCAAAAAAAAATAATTCTGCCAGTTTTCCCAATGGTCCAACTTCTATCTAGATTCTTTGTAGGAAATCAAAAACTGAAGCAAGTTGTAAAATAAATAATTATTTCTCAGACCTCATAATCAAATTGCAACAATTGAAATAAAAATACTGTAGTTATTTTTTTTAATTGCAGACAGTGTCTGTTTGTAAATAGTTCTATAAATAGAACGCAATTGTTACCCGGATGCTGATCAATATATAAAAAAAAACTTATAAGTTATATGCGTCCTCGTGCAGTGCATTTCAACGAATTGAATGGCCAACCTTTGCATATAAATGAAATATAAAATATGAGAACTAAGATTTCATTTCACAGAAATGAGAATAAATACATCAAAAGTTTGTTTGGTTAAAAGTACATGTAGCTTCGGTGGATTGCGAACTCCTGTTGATTGCGCCATATTTTTTATTTTTTTTCTTCAAAGGACATATACACGTCCTTGGTTTCTTTAATCAAAGTTATGACTTTTCGAGAAAATCAATTTCAAAATACTTAATGGATACGATAGAGTTCAATAAACATGATATCAACATTTTCATAAATTTGGCAAAAATAGTTCGTTATGGCAGACACGAATCGTGCAATGAATGACGATTATTAGGCCTACTATTAATTATATATTTTGACAGCAGCTTTCCCAATGCGAAATTGTGCCCATATGACGATTACAAAAATATGTCCACTTTAAATACATACTGTGGCATTTTGAGTACATGTCATAACTATAAAAAAATTATTATCGTTGATTGAATTCTTTGTCCAGGTGAGATCAAAGATTACGCAATCAAAACAAAAATTCTATAATCCATTGATTGGCTTGTACATGTAATAAAATTGTCATTGTAGTGACTAATTAGTTTTAATCAGCAAATGAAGAAGAATGGATTGTTACAAACATTTTTTTACGATTTTTTGAAAATTCAAGTGACAAATTGGGTATGGGAAATACTCGTCACTTTCGAAAATCAATCGTCAATGACAAAAGTGACGAGCGCTAGCTAAATCACTGATAGGATCACGACCACAACTTGTTATTGATTGTACTCAAGTTGTACCTTGTATGTGTGTCATTTTTGTACATACAATGAATTTATGTGATAATCCAGAAATAGAAAATCAGCCATTTCTCCAGTAATTATAATTCCATCCAGGATTTCAACATATAGGTCAATTATAGGTCATCGACGTCCAGAGTTTGTACCTCCTTCATTGCTATTGTGATGATACTTGAAATATTTTGTAGCTATTGATGGTGACCAGATTATGATCACCAGGATAACATTTATAATTACAGGATCAGCTGGATATATTGTTGACCAAATCTTCCATTGTCAGCCATATAAAATTAGACTTTGTTTAGAATATAATGTATAAATTACATATTCATATGACAGACATGGACAAGTTAATGGCGTGTTGTCATTGTGTTAAAATGTCAGGTCTATTCCATCTGTGTATGATGATTTTGTTGTCAGATCACAGGGAATTCTTGGTAAAATGAGACCACATTGGTGGTATAATGGTTAGCATGCTCATCTTGAGTGCAGTAGAGTGTGGGTTCGTGTCCGGTCAAGTAAAAGCAAGGACTATGAAATTGGTATTTGCTTTTCAGCTAAGCATACAGCATTAAGGAGAAAGAGCAGACTGGTTGACATGGAATCAGGATAATGTGTATATGTGCCGAGTTTAGCAACGTGTCTACCAGCAGACTGTTGATTCTGTGAGCTAGCATTATAAGAATACAACTAAGCGTTTTGATCTAGTACAAAGTGGATATAATTATCATCTCATCAATTGTAACTTGTTTTTCACCTTGAAATAGCTGGAAAATTGCTCATTTGACATTAAGCAAACATCACTCATTTGTAAAATGATATTTGTGCAGATGTTAAAAAAGAATTATGATCAAATATTACCTGTCTGATTATTACCTACCTGTCTACTATTGATAAAGTATATAAATAATGACAGTTCACATTAATTCAAGTAATCAAGCTACCAGCCATTTTATAAGTAAAAACTCTTCAATTGTATCTGTTCTGAAATAGCTCACGAAATATTTAAGGCATTTTAACTACCATATATACATGTATCCTCGTCTGACAATAAGTCAGTCAGACATTGGATAATGTTTGATTATTTTTTTCATGTTTGAAAAGTAAACATCTTTTTCTTTTTAATTATGTTCCTCATCTATTCTTGCTCACATGTGTAAAGTACCATGGAAAAAAGATCGATAATAATTACACACTGACCCATATTTGTTTACTACCCTTTTTCCAAATGGCGTCCTATTACCTCACATAAAGTCGGTCAAAGGTCAATAAAGCACATGATTTTGTCATAGGCCAACCAAACTTAAAAAGTAAACCAGATTAAGAAAGAACAGTATTTTAACTTTTTTAGTGTAATTGTTTTGTCTGAAAAATTTCAAAGGATGTTTTTTTTAAATAGTTTGAAATTGAAGTATTACAAATTAATTATTTGATGCAAATATTAGGCTTGCTTACCCACATAAAAAGTATTTAATCCAGTGAATTTGGTGTTTTTGCTTTTGTCAATACAATCTATTAGACTGACTACATCCTGCCATATTTTTGTAAAACAATTAATGACTGATTTCAATTTATTTTAATCACATTTATTATCACAGAGTGGTAACAATACAGTTTTGTTGATGCTATTTGTAATAATGACAGGTTTTTTTACCCAGATAATCTCATTTTTCTGTCTGGTTTAATTTAATTCTCTGTTCAATTTATGCTATAAATTTTGATTATTGCTGTTAAATTAATTTTTTTTTATCTTCTCTGAATTTCATTTCATTACCCCAAGAAGTAAGGGGTATGTTTGTTATTAAAGCAGCAGTGGAAATGCAAAATAATCTGACATTTTGTGACTAATGGAGAGCACTTGCATGTATTTTCCTGGTAAAATCGGCCATTTTCTAGAAAATGGTGGAATCTGAATGATCAAGCATCATATTTTCAAAGTATTTTAAAATACAATTTGCTTGGCCTACATTCCAGAAACGGTCATGAACTGTGATGACGATTATGTCAACAAACCGGAAAAATACAAATGCTTGGGGAATACCATCGATGGCAACATATTTTACAAGCATAATGAGCAGGAAAAAAAGACATTAGTAAAAAGGATCTTTTTTACTTGCATGGAATTTATTCAATTCAAACTTCTCTGTTTTAATCTCATCTTGTAATTTTGACGTCGTAAATAATTCCCTCTGTGTTTATGTACGCTATGAATATACAGAATGACGTCATTGGTCTCGTGCTGTGCGAGAATTGTAAATCAAAACAAGTGACCGACTTTATTGCATGACCGAGCAGATGTCACGGTAGGATACATGTATTTGTGTATCTTGATAATTACTGGTTAGAACATCTGTAGTTTTGATAAACTGTATTGATCTATGTAACACTCCAAACTGACATTAGCTTGCCATTATATGTATATCATGTAAAGGTCATATTTCACACATATTTAAAAGAGTGTTAACTAATATATCATTACTATGTTTTATCTAACATCACAAAGCCATAATGTGATGAAGTTGGTCAGTGACTTGCGACAGATCGGTGGTTTTCTTCAGGTACACTGGTTTCCTCTACCAATAAAACTGACCGCGACTGGTTCCCTCTACCAATAAAACTGACCGCGACTGAAAGTGTCATTAAATACCCTAACCCCCATATCACAAAGCCACATTTAATTCTAGATGATTTTTAAATAAATTTCTTGTTTTGCCAACTAATTTTTTTAAATATTGATACATATGTAAACCTCTGGTTTTTTGTCAATATAAATAGTTTTATTTACCTCTCATTTTATTAAATAGACAAACTGAATTTAATGTGTAAAGTGAAGACTTCCATGATAAGGTTATTTTAACAGTTGACAATATCCCTGTGATATAGACTTATTACTGACTAGATTAATGGGGATCCCGTGTATCTGTAGGTACTCCATTGTAATTGGTGATCGAACAAGAATATTATTGAATTTCTAAGGTTACAGAGCCAGCGATAAATGAATTGTCAACACTTATTGACGAAGGCCTTCAATACATCCATAACATACTGAAATAACAATATTTATATATAAACTTGTCAACAGGTTTCATGGTAGATAAATTACTTATTAAATCAACAATAATACTTTATAATAAACTCATGCATGTTTTCTACAAGGTCCCTTATTCATTAACTATTGTTTTAAATTTAATAAGCATGATTTTAGAACAAGATTGTTTTTTTTTTTTTTTTTTTTTTTTTTTTTTTTTTTTTTTTATAGTAAGAAAACCTGTTTCAGTTAGACTGAACAACAGTTTTATCAAAATTCCTTTAGAGCATTCTTTAATAATTAATTTGAGAAAAAAGTTGGCAAATGTCCTGAGACTGGTGCCTAGCTGAATCACTGTATTTGTGAATGTCACATGGACAATTAAAATATGAATACAGTGTATAAACCACCATATATGTCAATAATGTAAATTTGGAAGGGCCCGAGTGGCTCAATGAGTTAGGTAGTTGGATTACCTAACAACTCATACAAGCCTTTCACCAATACAGCGTGGGTTCGCGCCTGGCTTTGTAAATTACAAAAAAGGGTGCACTCGACTCGCAGCCACAAGTGATAAAGTTTACCAGTTGCTTGCCCATGGTCGGTGGTTCTCTCCTGGTACTCCGGCTTCTTCCACCACTAAAACTGGTTGCCATGATATAGCTGAAACATTGCTGAAAGTGACATTAAACACAATAAATAAAATCATAAAATTGGATGAATTTGGATATAATACTATTGTAATTACATTAAGTAAATGAGAACTGCATCAGTCTACAGTACTGAGCTAATGGTGTATGCCAACAGAATGTTATATTTAGACATTAAACAGGAAAATAAGTGGGTGTCTGGACAAGACTTACACAATTACAAACTGTCAAGAAAATGTATTGATTGTTACACACAGTATCCTAGCTAGTTATAATACTAATCATATATATAATACTTACTTGTAGTTTACAAGATATTTTAATCTCCATCGCTTTCATTTGTCACAAGATATTTTAATCTCCATTGTTTTCATTTGTCACTAGATATTTTAATCTTGATCAGTCTCATATATCATGTTAGTTATATTCCACTTTAATATACATTGTACATAATTATAGTGTAGATAATTAGAAATAGATATGTATATATCCTTGTTTTAACTGTTTATAGAAGAGAACAAGGATACAGTTACCAATGTTATAGTTATAATAGATAAACACACACAAAATCTGATCTAATATTTTATATTTAGAACTAGGCGGGGGAAAAACCCATGCGTTTCTGATAACTCTACTGAACCTAATTTTCAGTGCCTACCCTATAGTTTTCATACGACCACTAACATTTTATGGTCATAGTATGTTATCAGACTTTTAAATTCGTCGGACCGAGTGGGCAGAAAATCACAAGGACTGGCAATACTGCCAAGTATGCCGGTCCGGGTGTCCGACAAAATTTGTTGTTTGTGTGTATTTTGTTTTGCATCGGAAATGCAACTGGTATTCCGGAACGATCACGGTCAACTCGGAATTAGATTCTGCTTCAAATGACAATTACTTCTTAAACATGAAACTTGTTTCCATGGTAATTCTATTAATCATTGTATTTCTATAGTTTAATCTGGCTGGGATGCATCAATGCGACCATTTCGTGTGTTTATATTTCAAAGCATGGCGGGTCGGGTTTTTATTGTTCCCATCACCGATTACATTTAAATTTTAGAATTTTGTAAATTCCGGTTCTAAAAAATAACCTCAAAATAATGAAAAATGTGGTCGTTCTTAAAACATTAAATTCAGGTCCTGTACAATTTCAGTAGGTCCTGCAGAAAATTATTGGGTGCAGGACCTACATTTGTATGTCCTGCATATTGAATTTTTTTTTTCACAAAGTCTGTGTTATGGGTCTATTTATTGCCATGTTTGGACAAGCACTGTCAATCAGATCCTTGTCCTGTATAATCAACATTGTAGGTAAAAATAAAAACAAGTCTGTCTACCAATATCATATATCTACCGGTACGATGGAGGGGGTGGTACCCTATCTTTTTCAAGAATGTTAACCGAAACACAGGTACTTTTTACCTCGGCCAGAGAATACTCAGAAAATATATGCTTCAAAATTTGTGTGTGGGGGGGTTATGGTGTTTAACACCACTTTTGCAATTTCTGTTTTTTCATCTGTCAACAAATATGGTCCATTTGTATTCAATTGTTTCAGATTTAGAAATTAAAAAAAAAACAAATTACAAAAGTTAATCTTGTATTAAAATAATGCTTGCAACATTATCATGTAGATTTTCTAATTCGTCCAATGGGAATCAACATTACATACAGTGTTATTTTATTTCTATTTTTAGACACCAGAAGAACATGAGAAAGAAACAAATATAAAATCTAAAGAAGCCAGAAAGTATATCTTTAACTGTTTGGACGACATGATCCAGATTAATGTACCTACTGATCTAGAAGGTAGTGAGTTGTTGGCAGAGAAGATAGACAGGAAGGAGTTTATAGATCTGTTGAAGAGGATGTTAACTCTAGACCAAGACAGGAGAATAACACCAGGGGAAGCACTCAATCATCCCTTTATAACCATGGCACATCTTATAGAGTATGCTCATAGTAGCAAGTAAGTCTATTACAAGCTAAGATAGAAGAAGCTAAATTTACAATGCTGACTCCGATCTAATTATTCTGTATTGACCAGTTCTGATTGAAATATATATTTGTACAAAAAGCATGCAATCAGACGTGAATAAGTGTTCATATATCATGAAATTTCTAATTAAAATTGTATAATGAATTTCTCTTATATAGTACTGGGTATTGGGTTAAGGTTCCCAGGGTTGGTGGATAGGGGGAGCCCGCTTGATGTGTGGGTTGTCAGGTTATAATACAGAAAGCCTGACTGGATCATAGTGGTTAATATGTTTGGAGACTGACTGCCATGCTCCTTGCACACTAAAGACCTCTTTTGGATATTTTGATAAACAGTAGGCACATTGTATCTGCTATAAAACACTACCTTTTTGTCCCTGCCATCCACTACAAAACACTACCTTTTTGTCCCTGCCATCCACTACAAAACACTACCTTTTTGTCCCTGCCATCCACTACAAAAACACTACCTTTTTGTCCCTGCCATCTGCTACAAAGCACTACCTTTTTGTCCCTGCCATCCGCTACAAAACACTGCCATCCACTACAAAACACTACTTTTTTGTCCCTGCCATCCGCTACAAAACACTACCTTTTTGTCCCTGTCATCCGCTACAAAACACTACCTTTTTATTCCTACCCAACTCTCTATACTTTTTCAGTAGCAGTCAAAAGTCGTTGACCTGGTTGACCCGTTCCTTTCCCTCATTTCTATATAGTTTTTATATATTATTGACATTGTTCTCGTCCTGATTATAGCTGAGTAGATACTTCTCACTAGACGTTAAGCAGTAGCTATAATCAATCATTCGTCTACGGTAATATGACTGTTGGTTTATGTTTTCTGACAAGTCACATTTATTTTTATACCCCCGCTCCCCGAAGGGGGAGGTGGGTATACTGTTTTACCTCTGTCCTTCCGTCCGTCCAATATATTTTTCGTCGCATTTTTCTCAGTAACTGTTGATGGCAGAAATCTGATATTTGGTCACAAGCATCATATAGGTATACCATATTGTGGGTAGCGTTTTTGGACCCGTCAGATTCCTACTTCCTGTTTGCCGACTTTGTTGATTTTTATACACATTGAACATATATGCTCATTTTTCGTCGCATTTTTCTCAGCAACTATTGATGGCAGAAATCTGATATTTGGTCACAAGCTTCATATAGGTACCCCATATCGTGGGAAGCGTTTTTGGACCCATCAGATTCCTACTTCCTGTTTGCCGATTTTGTTGATTTTTATACACATTGAACATATATGCACATTTTTCGTCGCATTTTTCTCAGCAACTGTTGATGACAGGAATCTGATATTTGGTCACAAGCTTCATATAGGTCCGCCATATTGTGGGAAGCGTTTTTGGACCCGTCAGATTCCTACTTCCTGTTTGCCGACTTAGTTGGTTTCTATACACATTGAACATATATGCACATTTTTCTCAGCTACTATTGATGGCAGAGATCTGATATTTGGTCACAAGCTTCATATAGGTCTGCCATATTGTGGGAAGCGTTTTTGGACCCGTCAGATTCCTACTTCCTGTTTGCCGAAGAGCGGGGGTATCATAGGTGAGCATTAGCTCACAGTTCATCTTGTTTTAGCTGGAAACCCAAATTGTATTTGGATACTAGAAATGGTCAGATTTCACTTAAAGGAAAAGGCCATGATCTTAACAAGTTAGCGTGAAAATTTAACTGACAATAAATAAAAGACATTATTTGTGTTAATGAATGTTGAAAATAGTATACCGTAAGGTAGAATTTGGTGATTGAAGTTGCCTGTAGCACCAAATAATGGGGATTGCCATTTTTCTAAATTCTTCAATGTGGAGGAGACAAAAGGCATAATCCATTCTCGGATTATACCTGCCCGTGACGTCACACAATCGGTATCGTATATTATATCAGCATTGATCAGTAGCAATTTTATCATTAAAAATTATGTAAATCGTAAAATAACATCGTATATTTATCTTTTGATATTTACACAATTATTATGACTTCATGTTAAGCATTTTATTGCACTAAGTAACGAAAAGGGAAAGTGTGAGAAGAATTTTTTTGTGTAATTACCGATCAGGACTACCCTTGTCAACACATCGATCGATCGATCAGTGACCTCGAAAAACATGGGAAAGTACGACAACATTGGGGACAAAAAAAGAAAAAAAATCATGTGTAAGCATAAAACGAGTTAAAATTGACAGTTGTTTAACCTACGGCCAATCACGTAAAACATGAAATTATATGTAGAACCCCCCCCAGATACAAATAAACTCCTTTGTTTTATGAAAATGTAACATGGGATGGGAATATTAAGAACAAAATTAGAACGATATACGATTGTAAACATAACCAAACGGGCACGATGTTGGGAAGAGTCAGATACATGTTATTTTTTCAACTAACACGATACGTCCCAGTGACGTCACATGAAGAGGTGTCATGGCCGCTCACACTACGACAGGAAATTCCAAATATTCATATTTCTAATTTGGTACATATTAATGTTAATAAAGGTGTTTTTTGTTTAATAATTAGTTATTTATGAATAAAAAGTTACAATGTATTGAATTCTAACAATTGTTCAACTGACTGGCGTTTTCCTTTAAGATTCTTTATATAGTCACGTTTCTCCTGAATAATATATATAGTCATGTTTCACCAGGGTACTTTATAGTCACATTTCTCTTATATCACCGAATAAAAATGATCTTTAGGAGGAAGAGAGCAAGTATCAGTTATTACTACAGTTTTCAAAATTAGACTTTCGAATTTACTGGCCCGAAAACTTCAAAATTAGAATATTTATATAGATTTTATTGAATTTTTTTTAGCAAAAGTCACTGGTCCGAATCAATTTTCACTGGCCATGGGCCACCGGACCACTGACTTACTAAGGTTACCTATGACTGATAGCGATAATCTTTAGCTTTAATAAAAATTACATTATTAAGGATTTATAAATTTCAATACTTTCCAATTTGTCAAGAACTACTGTTTACATCATAGGAATTTGACATAATATTGTAAAAGTATTTTCTAATGATTGCAATTTTTGCACTTTTGTGGTTTACAGACATATTCGCTGGTATTGTTTTATGGTTTTTTTTCCTCTCTATTATGTAATAAATTTGTTTTGGTATTGATTGTCACGGAAGAAAATAAGACAAAAATAAAATATCGAAAGACTCGCTATCTAGATATACATGTTATGGTAGCATTTCAAGTAAAATGAAAAATACTGTTAACTTTTGTTTCTATTTTTAAATAAAATATTGATTTGCAGTTGTTCTCATGAAACAAAACAATTTAATTAACACAAGCCAAGATCTCATATCTGAAGTGTGTACTGTTGCTCTGATGGGGGATTAACTGTAAAAATCAATATGTGCAACACCTGTCATTAATACTCTATGACAGACCTCCTGAGGCAAAGTTTAATTAATTATAGCATTAATTGTTTTCTCTGTTATATTTCAAGTTATTATTATTTACTTTGACTGTTACAGATATACTTATTTTGTATTACATATACATTTGAGGGCCCGGGTTGCTCAATGAGTTAGGTAGTTGGATTACCTAACAACTCATACAAGCCTATCACCAATACGGCGTGGGTTTGTAAATTACAAAAAAGGGTGCACTCGACCCGCAGCCGCAAGTGATACAGGTTACCAGTTGCTTGCCCATGGTCGGTGGTTATCTCTGGGTACTCCGGCTTTTTCCATTACTAAAACTGGTCGCCATGATATAGCTGAAATATTGCTGAAAGTGGTGTTAAATGCAAAAAATCTAAATCAATCTATACATATGAAATTAAAAACCTACTTGATGTTTTTTTTGTTGATTTTGTAAACTTTGCTAGGTTTGTAGCAGTTTAGCATTACATACAATATGTATAAAATTATCAAACTGCGCAATTACACTTGATTGGTTCTTACAATACATCGTATAGAACTAAGGTTCATATTTGTGGAGAATTTTTGTGGAAAATTATGAAATTAAAGAAAAAAACTAGGTCACACAAGATTTGGCACTTTCGTGTGTCATCAAAAATGGGATCCATGGGCTATCAAAGAACATAATTCTCTTGCTATTAATTTGTTTAAGTGAATTTAAATGCTATTGGTAAATATAAGGAATATGTATTCATTGCTTCAACCTGTTTTAATGACATTCTCAATATAACTGCATCACTTGCTTGTTCTCATCGTCCAGACAAGATCCATGTTTTGTTTTGTCACTAACAAAGCTAGACATTTTTGTCTACTAAAATTATTTGATACTTATCTTTTTGTTACAGAGTGAAACAGAGTGTATCAGCCATGGAGATTTGTAGAAAGTCAGTGAAGAACTTGTTTGATGTGAACCAGAATAGTGGGTTAATGTCCAACTTTGTACCAGTATCTTCTAGTAGTCTAACTGTGACATTTAACAACCAAATCAATGCCCTGCATTCACAGGTATAGTCATTAGAAAATCAGGGTTCTCAAAAAGAATTGAAGTAGGAGTCTCAATTTAGAAAGTAGGGGGATAGTTGAGTGATGATGGCACGAATCGAGCACCACAGGCGCAATGGGGGGGGGGGGGGGGGGGAGAGAGAGCCCGAGAGGGGGTTTCTGAAATTCTAGATTGCAGGATATGCATTCTGAGCATATTTTGTCATTGAATTCTCCTAAAAAAATTTGGTACTCTGAAAGACATTTTTTTTTGTAAAATATACTACAATGTTGTATCAGTGGCAGCTGGTGATAAACAAGGTTATACAAAGCAATTTTCCAGGCAACATTCATGACAAAATCAGCCTCAGAATATCTGTTCTAATTGAAATAGAAGTAAAAAGGAAATGGGAAATGTCATATAGTCTATGCATGAACGGGATTTAAACCTTGAGTATTGGAGTCCGGCGTGTTTTGCAATCAAATAAATTGTATATTTCATGCTCCTGTACTTATATTGAATTCTTCTATGGATTACTTACCTTTTTGAGTAAAAAAAGCTGAAATTTTTCTTTGTTTATGTACTGGCACGTAGTCAGACATGAGGCGATGGAAGTGTAATGATGATTCTAAATTTTCCACTTTTGGAAATGGAACTGAATGTAAATCCAGGGTCGCACAGACGTTTATTCCTTCGGTTGATTGCAATAGTAAAAGTAATCGATAAGAAGATATAGATCAACAAAACGCGATAACGACAATTCACATAAACATAAAAATTGTTGGAAAACCCATGCTCGATAAATTTTTAACGGGCGAAATGGTGGGTCGCCAGCACATTTTGAGAACCCTGGAAAATATTATGTTACCTTAAATGACAGCTTAACCATAATGACTGGTTAATGTCCAGGACTGGGTTGCACAAACCTCAATTAAATTTAAGTTTCAATTAAACCTTAAAAGTGTAAATTAAATTCATGTACATTTCAAGTAAATTTAAGTATCAATTAAGTTTTAATTGACATTTAATTTTAATTGAGGATTGTGCAATCCAGTCCTGGTTTGTATCAGTATTTTCTTGTACATTAAAAATAGATTGCCATATATCATAGAAACATACATCCAAATGTGATTACTGTATTTTACCATACATTACATATCATAGTAACATACAAGGTGCCTCTTGCAGCCTTTTAGATTATTATCTTTTTCTTATTGTATTTTAGATGGCTTCACAGAATATATCTGCGCCACACCAGGGGACAGAACTCCAATATTTGCCCTACCCCCTGCAATCTCGACCATTTATTCCTTACCAGTCATCACAACAGCCATTAAATCCACAACTGACTGCACCAAGGAATAGTAACCAGTTCAATCGAACTGATCCTTTTATCCATGTATCATCTATAGTGGTACCAGGCATACAAGGTAGGTTGGAGTTATCTCCCCCTTATGATTGATGAAATTCAAAAATTTGTGTCGGAGAAGAATTTGAAAATTAAAATATTAAAGCTGTTCACTGCAATAGCGACCCATTAACCTTTGATATTGCCTTGACTTTCAGTAAAGACCATAATGGTAAGCTTACAAAGACTGATATATCATTATTGGATGGAATTCCTGTGAAATAATAGCTTGTTATTTCATTTAAAAAATTTAATGCAAGATTGGGAAACAAACAATTGAGAATAAAACCACAGGAAATTTGGATAAAATCTATGCTCTTCTAGAGAACCTATTTTATGTTGGCAAACGTATACAGCATAGTCAAATTCAAAGACACACACTGTTTTAGATCAAACTAGCAGAATATTTGGGTCATTTATTTAACAATTGCTATGATAAGACCATATTCTATGAAATATATTGTATAATGCACCTCATATTACAGGATTAAGTTCACCCACAAGATACAATCCTATTCCAATGGTTACACAAGCTCCAGCTCTGCAGCTTCAGCCTCAGTTAATTACACAGGTAAGTTCACCCACAAGATACAATCCTATTCCAATGGTTACACAAGCTCCAGCTCTACAGCTTCAGCCTCAGTTAATTACACAGGTAAGTTCACCCACAAGATACAATCCTATTCCAATGGTCACACAAGCTCCAGCTCTACAGCTTCAACCACAGTTGATTACACAGGTAAGTTCTTCCCAAATATAAGCCAAATGTTGCAAAAGACTCAAGTCTTACAACTGCAGTTTCAGTGATGACAACACTGGGAAAATTCTCCCATCAACTAATGGCTTTTGAACCTCTTGCCTTTGAGACTTAGGTCAACGTTGATGACACATGTAGATGTTTAGTTTATGACCAGGGCAGTGAAATTGTTCCTGTGTTCAGTATGCTTGCCTTTTTGTCTTTATAGAGAATGTCATTGATCTTGATGTCTTTATAGAGAATGTCGTTGATCTTGATGTCTTTATAGAGAATGTCATTGATCTTGATGTCTTTATAGAGAATGTCATTGATCTTGATGTCTTTATAGAGAATGTCTTTATAGAGAATGTCGTTGATCTTGATGTCTTTATAGAGAATGTCATTGATCTTGATGTCTTTATAGAGAATGTCGTTGATCTTGATGTCTTTATAGAGAATGTCGTTGATCTTGATGTCTTTATAGAGAATGTCATTGATCTTGATGTCTTTATAGAGAATGTCATTGATCTTGATGTCTTTATAGAGAATGTCATTGATCTTGATGTCTTTATAGAGTGTCATTGATCTTGATGTCTTTATAGAGAATGTCGTTGATCTTGATGTCTTTATAGAGAATGTCATTGATCTTGATGTCTTTATAGAGAATGTCGTTGATCTTGATGTCTTTATAGAGAATGTCGTTGATCTTGATGTCTTTATAGAGAATGTCATTGATCTTGATGTCTTTATAGAGAATGTCATTGATCTTGATGTCTTTATAGAGAATGTTGATCTTGATGTCTTTATAGAGAATGTCATTGATCTTGATGTCTTTATAGAGAATGTCATTGATCTTGATGTCTTTATAGAGAATGTCTTTGATCTTGATGTCTTTATAGAGAATGTCGTTGATCTTGATGTCTTTATAGAGAATGTCGTTGATCTTGATGTCTTTATAGAGAATGTCATTGATCTTGATGTCTTTATAGAGAATGTCATTGATCTTGATGTCTTTATAGAGAATGTCGTTGATCTTGATGTCTTTATAGAGAATGTCGTTGATCTTGATGTCTTTATAGAGAATGTCTTTGATCTTGATGTCTTTATAGAGAATGTCGTTGATCTTGATGTCTTTATAGAGAATGTCGTCGATCTTGATGTCTTTATAGAGAATGTCATTGATCTTGATGTCTTTATAGAAAATGTCATTGATCTTGATGTCTTTATAGAGAATGTCATTGATCTTGATGTCTTTATAGAGAATGTCTTTGATCTTGATGTCTTTATAGAGTGTCATTGATCTTGATGTCTTTATAGAGAATGTCATTGATCTTGATGTCTTTATAGAGAATGTCATTGATCTTGATGTCTTTATAGAGTGTCATTGATCTTGATGTCTTTATAGAGAATGTCATTGATCTTGATGTCTTTATAGAGAATGTCATTGATCTTGATGTCTTTATAGAGAATGTCATTGATCTTGATGTCTTTATAGAGAATGTCGTTGATCTTGATGTTTTTATAGAGAATGTCGTTGATCTTGATGTCTTTCTTGTCATATCAAAAGACTCTTTCTATTTAACAGCTACAATATATTAATATAAAACTTAAAGCCTAAAAACCAAAGTTTCAAAAATAATAATAAGTTTTTTTCACAATATAGCTGGAATACTGCTAAAAGTTGGCATTAAGCACCAATCAATCAATCAACCTAATAACCATACTAAGCCAACAGATATTTAGAATATATATAATATTACTTGAAATGTCTTAAAAACAAATATCCAGATTCTAGAAATTGATTATAACTATAATAATAAAAAATCATGTGTTTTACAGACTGCTCCAGGAAATTCTTGGCCAGGAGGACAGCCAGTGTTGGTAGGGTCATGGCAACAATTAGGCCTGCCACAACAGAGATCAGTCCAACAGCCTCTGTTAGCTGACACCCTTGCTTCTCAGTCATTACAGGATAGTTGGAGACAGTCTCTGGTCCTGGATGGCTTTGAGCATGGTCCACTAGCTTCCTTATTAAGTGAGACTGTAAGTATCTATAATATTCTGGAAACAAACAATTAGGTTATATTTGGGTGGTTTTATGGTGTTTAGTGCCACTTTCAACAATATTTCAGTTATATCGTGGCTGTCAGTTTTATTGGTGGAGGAAACTATAGGACACTGAGAAAACCACCGACCTGTCGCAAGTCACTGACAAACTTTATCAAATAATGTTGTATCGAGTACACCTCGCCATGAACGGAGTTTGAACTCACAACATTGATGAGTGTAAGATGAAGAACAACAATTAAAGTCTTGTTCATGTGTTACCTTTAATGTTTTGTTAATTGACATGTATAGTTGAGTGACATACAAGGATAACATTCATTTTTAATGCACCTACCTAACACACGGCTATATCATATCATTGGAAAGGTAAAAGAGTGTAGATTTCAGTTTGCCCTGTCGTAAAAGTTAAATATGGTGCAATTTCTTTTAAATCCAGGTCAAAGGTCAAATATGAAAATTTTCAAATTTAACCCTCATGTTACATAGTGAGCTAATTTGAAGCAATTAATTAACGCAGCATGCTTAAATGCACCATGCATCCAATGTTACTAATATTTCTTCCATTTCAACTCAAATCAGTAAAAAATGAGATGTGTGACGTCATATTGACGTTTTCGTTAAGGCCGTGGTAAAACAGCGATGCATGTTATAAAACAAACTTTTAAAATTGTTTTGAACCATAAATATAGTATATTTGCATTATTATTTATCCAAGCACATATATTTGAAGAAAATTAAAAAAAATATCATAAAAAGGGTGAAAATAGACATCATTGACAAATCATCCATAAATCACAATAACTTGTGACTCCTGTTTGTTGAAAATCTACCAACCACGTCAAGGTCGGAGGGCTGTCTGGTAGGATTTTATTTTTTGTTCTTTTTGATTTTATTATTTTTTTGAAATTTTTTTTTATTATTATTTTGAAAAAAAATTATTTACCCACTGCAGCCTTCAAATAAATCAATCGTCGTCGTCATCATCAGGGTTCTGTTGGCTTGTAATTATGTTTAAACATAGATCACTGCCCTGACAAGGACATAATTCTGTACAACAGAGGTTTTGTTCGTAGCAAACACATTCTCGGCTACATATCTTTCTACTTTTGCATGAACAAATTAAATTTTTGAAGGAAGTCTGATGACATCAGACCAGAGAACAAAATTGTAGTTGGACCGTTACTACCTTTTTGCCAACCGTAGTCATAAGGTGAAGCTACTGGTGGTTTTGCTTGGTGTGATGTCATCTACGTCTTTGTTTGAATGGAAGCTCTCAGGATGTGTTGTTTAAATGCCGATTCACTTGGTGGAATGCGAACAAGGGAGCAGTCTTTGCTGGTAGCAAGTCTGACACGTAGCTTATTCAGATTGGTGTGGCAAGACTTATACTTTGCTTTTGGGTCATACAACTTTGCCACAACTTTTCTTGCAACACATATTGAGGATTCAAGATCTGGATCCTTAAGTTGTGAAAGGTCCAAAAGCTCAGCAGATGAAGATTTAATCAGCTTAAAAACAGATTTTTTTTCCAATACCAAAGATAGCAGAGAGCATGAACCGCTGGGAGAATTTCACAAGTTATACTCGACAGAGAACTACACAAGTCATGAACTGGTATATATCGCCTACCATCCTTAATGCTAGTAACCGAACCCATCAAGAGCCATAGTTGATCCGTGTTCTGCATGCGTGGATAGTAATGGACTCAAAGAACTAACTCATCAGTGTCTGAACATTTGATAATGATTCTGCCTTTAACACTAGACTTACCAAATTGTTCGTCAGCATGAAGGGCATGCAAAATAATTCTAGTATCTGCCTCTTCTTGGATACTGAACAAATCTACACAGTCTGTAACTTGATAACCTGCTATTTTTTTCACCACCTCTGGATTCCGGAAAGTCCCTGCTAAATATAAAGTTTGTCCAACAGGCAAAGGGATTATCGGCGTTGACGAACTTTGAAATAAATTCTCCAAGAAAGCTGATCAATTCCTGCTTATTTCTATTGTTCGACAAGAATTTTTTCCAGTCTGGGATGCTGCTGCATTCATTTACATGATAGATCCTGTGCCCACCAGCTGCTTGAGAGCGACGTTCTCTTTCAGCAGATTTGATAGAGTCCTTAAGGTCATACCTATCAAAGACATCTACAATTGTTTCCGCAGACTGAAAGAGCATTGACAAATGTTTCAAATAGAAGATCGCCAGATCACCAACATTGGAGAACTTTTTCACATCTAAAGATTGAATAATGCCCATACCATCTCGGATCAAAACTATAAGTGTTTTGTCAAATGAAGGAAGAGTGAAAGATGGACATACCTCACATTCAAGTTCATGAGTAAGATCAGCCTTGACACATTTTCGCATGGTGCTGTCATTGTGGAACAGGGAAATCGGTATGGGTCCAATGGGGAAAGAGAGTAGTTTTTCCACAGTAACATCATCTCTACATGTTGTCAGTGCTAATGCACGATGAAATATAAGTTCTGGATTGATGTTTCCCTGTACTGTCTCTCCTGATCAGCATTTTAGCCTCGTCTTCTTGTTCATATATATGAAAATGTCTTGATGTTAGATCTTTTAATAGGACCATAAAAACTTCCAGACTTACCTACAGACAAAGCAGAACCAACAAATGTTTTGACCATAGCATTACCCATATCGACTGATTTTAGGAGCTATTCTTGCACTTCTTTTGACGCTTTGAGGCCTGTAGAAACATTAATCAATTCAGAAGGGTGTTGCTGAATGTCGAACAGGTTGATCATTTTCTCCTGTGACTTGCAGTTCATCCTGTTTCATCGCTGCCGATCTGTTTTCATCGTGAGTTTCGTCGTCCGTGGTAACCAACCCCGATCTGATTTTCATTGCTGCACTGAAGTGTCCCATGATATGTCGTGTAATATTCCATCTTATCAGTGCAGATTTCTTTCTGGTGAGACCAATACCACTGTTACTCTTGCTATCTTTAATGATGGTCTTTTCTGTGGCCATGTCACTCCACACTCCGTTGAAGGAACCAGCTTTCTGTCGAATAGCAAAGAAACCTGCCTTGAAGCGTGATTAAACTTCAGAGGGGAGATTGAGCATGTCTAAGAGGTATATAGGAGTCCATCTAGAGTGGAAGCAAATTGATCGAATGCATTTTCATGCTCTGACATCGTAGGTTCCTCGATCTCTGTTTTGATATTTCTAAGCAAATATCGTGTTATACATGCTGAATGATACAAAGCATTTTCGGCAAAGTCTTCAGACGTCACTTTGAAGATCATTTCACTGTCTGATATTTGTTCCGCAGCACGCTTAATACTTTGGGTTTTATTTTCCGACGAAACTTTGTGCATTTTTCTGTCGTGTTTAAAGGCTTTGTGTTTGCAAAATATGCAAGCTGTCCAATCGATTTCAGAAGCTCTATATCGTGTCACAATAATGAAATTATCTTCATTTGATGATGGATTCTGATTGCATGATGCTGAAGTCGGACGTGTGGATTTAAAGTTGGAACATGTTGACAGGTTTTGCTTTCTGGTAAATGCTTTGTAACAGCTTTTGTGATATTTGGTATTTCTAAATGGAGCATTTTCGACAGTTGTATATTCGTCAACAAGTTTTCTGTAAACTTCATCCTTCCGTTTATTCACGGCAGAAATAAAAGTTGACCTTCCCTTAGTAGTTGGAATACAAAGCCGTTCTGCCATAGATACTTGACAAATGATACAACATTGCCAATCGATGGAAGGTCTGCCCCTTTTAGCAGGTGGAGGCGTTAATTTGACCGGACTACAAATTGTAGACATTACACAGATTTTTTTCGGCACGGATTCAACAATTAGTGAACGCCCTTAACATAACACTTATCAACATTATATTCACTTTATAATGTGTGCTTTAATTACTTTATTTGACCAGAGTTATTGTTTCAAACAATTAACACCAAAAAACTATAAAATAAGTATATAAATGTTGCTAGTTAAACGAATTTAGTCGCACACACATTCTGTCATTATAATATACAGGTAAATAAATGATTACGGAATGGCAACGGACTGTCAGTTCGGAATTAGCTTGCTAAGTGTGAAAATGGTAAAATCTAGTATTTTTCAGTGAGTCCAACATTTATAATATGCGCTAGGAACTGAAAATAGATTTTATGAACAGTTTGCGTTTAGTTATCGACAAAAATGATAAAATTAATAATTATAAAGTGAAAAGATGCGACTGATTATCTGAAATAACGATAAAATGGTAGCAAAACTGATTTAATATCTACAAAAATGAAATTATTTACACATTACAGATGTGTTTCATACTTTCTTATGTCTTTTGCAGAAAATCAACCCATTATGTTTACAAAAAATGTTATGAATTGGAAATAATATACGTTTAAATGTAGATAGTATTTCGTGCATTTGAAATGATAACTTGACTTTAACTCCAATTTTACAAAAAACCCACCATGCGATTTTCTTACGACTGGGCATACTCGAAAGTATAGACATTTGGCTATTACTAGTAAAAAAATCAGCTGTGTGTTAGATAGGTGCATTAAAGTAAAAAACTAAACGTCTTTTCTGAAAATGTCACTCGACTATAGTTTTCCTGTAAATATATTATGTCACAGTATTGTTTTTTATCCCTGATATGGACATATGTTCTTTTTTTAGCTCACCCATTGATTTTATCAGTGTGATGTCAAACACAAACAATAAGGTCAGTTTTGAAGGTCTTGACCTACATTATCACTAGTATCAGAGCTTGTCTTATCAAACTTGCTATTAACATACGATAATGTCTGTCTCTACCTTCAGAACTCCTGTTAACAGTTTCAATATCCAATAGAAAAATCGTGGAATTGGAGACAAAATTGACACATTGTTTAATTGTTTAATTTACAGGCAGCACAGAATCAACAGCTACAGATGATGTCAAATCCATACAACAGAAATTATGATATATCAAATAAGATGCAGAGAAAACAAAGGTAAGAACTGTATCTAAAGTAACCTTTCTTATCTTCCTTGTACTCAGTATAGATCACTGGTACCAGTTAACTTAGTCAGCTAAACGTTTGTTACCCATGAGATTTAACTAATATCACTGAAGCTGAGTGGTAACATTGCAGTACATGAAGATTCCCATTTCCCGTTTCCCGGGGAAAGTAAAAAAACACACGGGAAAGTGACATGCTGATCGGTACTTTTCGCCGGGAAAGTGTTATAAATCCATTGTTGCTTGTTGTTGTACTTTGCGGTTATCAGATATATCAGTTTCTGAAACTGGTTTGCGATTTATTTAAGCCTGAATTCCATATGTAAAGGTATAAATTTGTATGTACACAAGGTACCAGATATCGATGTTGTGATTTGCAGTTGAACTTTCACAGATATTTTGAAATAAAAACTAAATTATAAATTAAATAATATGAATAGGCACGGCCTATAGAGAGGATGGAATTCAGTTAATTATAATAGATCTTAAAGAAAAAAGGAACCATTCGTTTCAAGTGAAATGGTCGGCTGAATTTCCGTATACGAAAATGAAAAGATGTTTTGTGCTCTCTGTGTAAAATTCCCTGACTTAACAACCAGAAGCATTAAAAAAAGATCTATCAAAAATAATAATCACAAACCAGCAAAAATGTAGTTTTATTTAGATTCAAATCTCAAATTGATAATAAACCAAAAAAAAAAACAAAGTAAGAAAAATCAATTTATTTTCAAACAAAACCCTTTCAGAACTTATGCTTAGAAGGCAGGATTTTGCATTTATTATTTCAAACTTTTCTTGTGGGGGCATGTCCCCAAACTCTCCTAGATAAATTTGGCTGACTTCGTGGGCCTCAATGGGAAAGTAGAAATTTGGAAGAGAAAGTAATTTTTTTATTTCACTTTCCCTTGGGTAAGTGACTTAAAAAATAATTCTTCATGCCCTGCATTGAATAAAAGAAAACCCTATTCTGATACCTAACCTTTGACAGTTAGACCTCCACTGATGTGGCTATCTCTGTTTAGGCCAAAAAATAATAATATGTGTGTTTACGGTCACCCGACCTACCCTAATTTTTGCTAGCGACTATGAATTTTTACACAGAATTCGGATAACCATTTTTGTTGTTTAACCAGCAGCAATGTTTTATTTATTCAACTGCTAGCTTTTTGTCGAAATTGAGAGTAAAGAAGGTAGAAAAACTGCATAATTCGTCATTTTACCGGAAATTTCGAAAATGAAATACCGGAACCGGGAACGACTATTTCCGGTTTTGCCGATAATAAAAAAAAAAAAATTAATCCCGACCGACCGATCCTAAAAAATACATGTGACAGTAAACACACATATTTTTTTTGGCCTTACTACATTCAGTTTGTTACACACATTTAACTCAATCAACTACCCACAGTTATGTATTGGTTTAGTAGTTACTTAACATTATTAACATTTAATTCCTTTACATTTCTAGTCGAAGTTATGTTAAAGAGCCAACGTCAACTCATCTTTCACCAGTGAAGAAAAGGGTGAAAGAGAACACACCACCAGACACCCTATTACCACACGAGGCAGCCTTGCTGTGTGATTGGACCAATGGCAACAGACCTGGACGAGAACGTCAGACCATAGTGATAGCTGACACACCCAGCCCTGCCCATAGTATCATCACCATCAGCTCTGATAGTGAGGATGATGGAGAGGGCAAACAAAGGAGGTGGGTGAAGATATAATTACAGTATAACCTCGTTAAACCGCCACCATCTGTCCAGCCAGATTTTGGCATTATAACGAGTTTGGCGATAAACTGAGTAAGGACAGAAAACCGGAAGTCAACAGTTTGATTTTAAATTTGGAATGACGGACGGTTTGATTTTGACAAGTTTACCGGAAATGAGTATTGTCACTTACAATATTAATATATAATTCTAATATATAAGTTTCATTTTGACAATTGTAGAAAATTTCGGCATTTGTAAATTTAGCAGAATTTATTTTATTGAATTTGAAAAGAAAAAAAATCTATTGAAATCACGTTATTAGCACGTATACTAGCAATTTCCTTTAATATATATTAAATTCGTTTTTACATCTTACAAATATTTACTATCCATTTTATTTTCAATTTTTGTTTATCACAACTAAAAAAAGAACAAAGTTTTTTTTCTCACTCGTTGTCGTGTCACAAGATTAATCCTGTCCCCGGGGCAAATGTACAGTTAATTTATGGATAATTGATCATTAATTGTTTAAAGAAAGGTGATAAAATATGCTTATTGAAGCAAGGGTGTTATACTTTAATTGAAAAATGTTTATACAACACTTAAAAGCGTGTCGCCGTCAGTGTATGGTTTGGAAGTAAATTTTATTTCTATAACTGGAAGTTGTTAAAATCTATTCACATATAAACATTTCTGTCGTTTTTACGCATGCATTCACAATCAAATAATTCACAACATGTTCACGTGGATTATAACCCATTAAAAGGAATGCTTGTACTTATTTCTTCATTAATGTTCAGAAAGTCGAGGTCACTGGAGGACATCATTTGCCAATATATCGATGTCGAGCTGCTTCCCAAGTTTCATTGTTTGTTGGATTCTTAATTTCCACAATTTCTCTTTTCTGTCGAAAATCGAGTAATTTCTTTTACGCTTAGGCGTCGACATTTTCAACACAAATGAAAGAACACACAAATAATTTTATTAAGTTTTATTCAGAATGAAAAGTAATCATTTCAGGGTTGTAAAATTTTATTGTAAAGAAAACAACTGTTTTCACAGCGATATCTATTTGCCTTGACTGCTTGTTTACTTACCTTGATTGACAGGCACTTCTAAAATCACAGAGATGTGACATTATTGATTGGCATTATGATCGAGGTTTAAATAACAGTAAATTGACCGTTTTATCTTTAATTACCATGGTGGATGGCGGTATGCGAGTTTGCCATTTTAACGGGGTTATTACTACATACGGAAAATGGGACTGCAGAAATTCTTGGCGGTGAATCGAGGGGCAATAAAGTGGGGTTTTACTGTACTACACTATAATGTCCTATAAATTTGACCTCAATAAACAATAAAGTGTTATAAAAATTTATATGTCATCATTGTAAATATACGTTGCTCTTAAATTCCTACAAATGTTTGGTATGGAAATAATACTAAGGAGCTACTCTCAAATTTTAGTATGGTAATGACACTTTTGTTATCAAGTATAGTTATCCTAGCTTTTGGTAGGGTATTAACTTTCCCCAAGTCTGGTATGGTTGATAATGTTACTCCAAAAGCTTAGAAATACAAAGCCATTTTCCCAAATTTATTTTAATGTTAATGAAGCTGCTGCTATATTTAGTATGGCATTGATATTAATCTAAAATATTAGGTATAATTATAAGACTACAAACTTATTGAGATTCTTATCAATGCTGCATCATTTACTAAGATCGTCATTATTAAAAGTTTACCAGTTGCTTGCCCATGGTCGGTGGTTTTCTCTGGGTTCTCCGGCTTCTTCCACCACTCAAACTGGTCGCCATGATATAGCTGAAATATTTTTTTAAATCATTATTAATATAGATATTTGAGAGATAAAGTGTCGAGCCAACCCGGTGTGATATGATGCTTAGTCAGTGTAATGTGTTGTCATTGTACTGAGTAAGAATTGTGCCAGTTAGAGATAATAAAGAACTGCATATCCAAGACCCGGTGTGACTTGAGAAGCCAGTGATAAAGAGGCTAGTCATAAGACTTTTGGCAATACCAAAATATAATGTCTAAATAATGTATGGACACTGAAAGCAACACGTAGCTATTTTTTGTTTGGTTTTCCTAAATTTCTGTTAATCGTGTAAAAAAAAACTGCATTACTATATAAAATAAGGCTTTTAAAAATATTGTAAGACTTCCATATTATTTATTGAAAACTAGCAGATACAGTTTTTTATTTATTTTTATATATTTATTTCAGAGGCCATCATCATCATCATCATCACCATGACAGAAATAGTTTAGCAATGGAAGGAAATTTGTTTGGATCTTTGGGTGTAACAGGTTGGCAATTACTTATTATTATAGATATAAGACGGTATAACCTGTCTAATCTGAATCCTGACAGAATAAACTGGAATCATAATCTGTCTAAACTGAATCCTGACAGAATAAACTGGAATCATAACCTGTCTAAACTGAATCCTGACAGAATAAACTGGAATCATAATCTGTCTAAACTGAATCCTGACAGAATAAACTGGAATCATAACCTGTCTAAACTGAATCCTGACAGAATAAACTGGAATCATAACCTGTCTAATCTGAATCCTGACAGAATAAACTGGAATGACGTGTAAAACAAACTTAATATAAAGTCTAGATGTAGGAAACTTTGTTACTTTAACCTGTATAAACCAAACACACAAGTTGGTACTAACAAGATAAAGTTTGTTAGTGACTTGTGGCAGGTCAGTGGTTGTTGGTACTAACAAGATAAAGTTTGTTAGTGACTTGTGGCAGGTCAGTGGTTGTTGGTACTAACAAGATAAAGTTTGTTAGTGACTTGTGGCAGGTCAGTGGTTGTTGGTACCAACAAGATAAAGTTTGTTAGTGACTTGTGGCAGGTCAATGGTTGTTGGTACCAACAAGATAAAGTTTGTTAGTGACTTGTGGCAGGTCAGTGGTTGTTGGTACCAACAAGATAAAGTTTGTTAGTGACTTGTGGCAGGTCAGTGGTTGTTGGTACTAACAAGATAAAGTTTGTTAGTGACTTGTGGCAGGTCAGTGGTTGTTGGTACCAACAAGATAAAGTTTGTTAGTGACTTGTGGCAGGTCAGTGGTTGTTGGTACCAACAAGATAAAGTTTGTTAGTGACTTGTGGCAGGTCAGTGGTTGTTGGTACCAACAAGATAAAGTTTGTTAGTGACTTGTGGCAGGTCAGTGGTTGTTGGTACCAACAAGATAAAGTTTGTCAGTGACTTGTGGCAGGTCAGTGGTTGTTGGTACCAACAAGATAAAGTTTGTTAGTGACTTGTGGCAGGTCAGTGGTTGTTGGTACCAACAAGATAAAGTTTGTTAGTGACTTGTGGCAGGTCAGTGATTGTTGGTACCAACAAGATAAAGTTTGTTAGTGACTTGTGGCAGGTCAGTGGTTGTTGGTACCAACAAGATAAAGTTTGTTAGTGACTTGTGGCAGGTCAGTGGTTGTTGGTACCAACAAGATAAAGTTTGTTAGTGACTTGTGGCAGGTCAGTGGTTGTTGGTACCAACAAGATAAAGTTTGTTAGTGACTTGTGGCAGGTCAGTGGTTGTTGGTACCAACAAGATAAAGTTTGTTAGTGACTTGTGGCAGGTCAGTGGTTGTTGGTACCAACAAGATAAAGTTTGTTAGTGACTTGTGGCAGGTCAGTGGTTGTTGGTACTAAGAAGATAAAGTTTGTTAGTGACTTGTGGCAGGTCAGTGGTTGTTGGTACCAACAAGATAAAGTTTGTTAGTGACTTGTGGCAGGTCAGTGATTGTTGGTACCAACAAGATAAAGTTTGTTAGTGACTTGTGGCAGGTCAGTGGTTGTTGGTACTAAGAAGATACAGTTTGTTAATGACTTGTGGCAGGTCAGTGGTTGTTGGTACCAACAAGATAAAGTTTGTTAGTGACTTGTGGCAGGTCAGTGGTTGTTGGTACCAACAAGATAAAGTTTGTTAGTGACTTGTGGCAGGTCAATGGTTGTTGGTACCAACAAGATAAAGTTTGTTAGTGACTTGTGGCAGGTCAATGGTTGTTGGTACCAACAAGATAAAGTTTGTTAGTGACTTGTGGCAGGTCAGTGGTTGTTGGTACCAACAAGATAAAATTTGTTAGTGACTTGTGGCAGGTCAATGGTTGTTGGTACCAACAAGATAAAGTTTGTTAGTGACTTGTGGCAGGTCAGTGGTTGTTGGTACCAACAAGATAAAGTTTGTTAGTGACTTGTGGCAGGTCAGTGATTGTTGGTACCAACAAGATAAAGTTTGTTAGTGACTTGTGGCAGGTCAGTGGTTGTTGGTACTAAGAAGATAAAGTTTGTTAATGACTTGTGGCAGGTCAGTGGTTGTTGGTACCAACAAGATAAAGTTTGTTAGTGACTTGTGGCAGGTCAGTGGTTGTTGGTACCAACAAGATAAAGTTTGTTAGTGACTTGTGGCAGGTCAATGGTTGTTGGTACCAACAAGATAAAGTTTGTTAGTGACTTGTGGCAGGTCAATGGTTGTTGGTACCAACAAGATAAAGTTTGTTAGTGACTTGTGGCAGGTCAGTGGTTGTTGGTACCAACAAGATAAAGTTTGTTAGTGACTTGTGGCAGGTCAGTGGTTGTTGGTACCAACAAGATAAAGTTTGTTAGTGACTTGTGGCAGGTCAGTGGTTGTTGGTACCAACAAGATAAAGTTTGTTAGTGACTTGTGGCAGGTCAATGGTTGTTGGTACCAACAAGATAAAGTTTGTTAGTGACTTGTGGCAGGTCAGTGGTTTTTGGTACCAACAAGATAAAGTTTGTTAGTGACTTGTGGCAGGTCAATGGTTGTTGGTACTAAGAAGATAAAGTTTGTTAGTGACTTGTGGCAGGTCAGTGGTTGTTGGTACCAACAAGATAAAGTTTGTTAGTGACTTGTGGCAGGTCAATGGTTGTTGGTACCAACAAGATAAAGTTTGTTAGTGACTTGTGGCAGGTCAGTGGTTGTTGGTACCAACAAGATAAAGTTTGTTAGTGACTTGTGGCAGGTCAGTGGTTGTTGGTACCAACAAGATAAAGTTTGTTAGTGACTTGTGGCAGGTCAGTGGTTATTGGTACTAACAAGATAAAGTTTGTTAGTGACTTGTGGCAGGTCAGTGGTTGTTGGTACTAACAAGATAAAGTTTGTTAGTGACTTGTGGCAGGTCAGTGGTTGTTGGTACTAACAAGATAAAGTTTGTTAGTGACTTGTGGCAGGTCAGTGGTTGTTGGTACTAACAAGATAAAGTTTGTTAGTGACTTGTGGCAGGTCAGTGGTTGTTGGTACTAACAAGATAAAGTTTGTTAGTGACTTGTGGCAGGTCAGTGGTTGTTGGTACTAACAAGATAAAGTTTGTTAGTGACTTGTGGCAGGTCAGTGGTTGTTGGTACTAACAAGATAAAGTTTGTTAGTGACTTGTGGCAGGTCAATGGTTGTTGGTACCAACAAGATAAAGTTTTTAGTGACTTGTGGCAGGTCAGTGGTTGTTGGTACCAACAAGATAAAGTTTGTTAGTGACTTGTGGCAGGTCAGTGGTTGTTGGTACCAACAAGATAAAGTTTGTTAGTGACTTGTGGCAGGTCAGTGGTTGTTGGTACCAACAAGATAAAGTTTGTTAGTGACTTGTGGCAGGTCAATGGTTGTTGGTACCAACAAGATAAAGTTTGTTAGTGACTTGTGGCAGGTCAATGGTTGTTGGTACCAACACGATAAAGTTTGTTAGTGACTTGTGGCAGGTCAATGGTTGTTGGTACCAACACGATAAAGTTTGTTAGTGACTTGTGGCAGGTCAGTGGTTGTTGGTACTAACAAGATAAAGTTTGTTAGTGACTTGTGGCAGGTCAATGGTTGTTGGTACTAACAAGATAAAGTTTGTCAGTGACTTGTGGCAGGTCAATGGTTGTTGGTACTAACAAGATAAAGTTTGTTAGTGACTTGTGGCAGGTCAGTGGTTGTTGGTACCAACAAGATAAAGTTTGTTAGTGACTTGTGGCA
Organism: Bathymodiolus brooksi; assembly: GCA_963680875.1. Lineage (NCBI taxonomy): Eukaryota > Metazoa > Mollusca > Bivalvia > Mytilida > Modiolidae > Bathymodiolus > Bathymodiolus brooksi. Next base: position 98,014,790 of record OY804585.1, read on the forward strand.
GGTCAATGGTTGTTGGTACCAACAAGATAAAGTTTGTTAGTGACTTGTGGCAGGTCAATGGTTGTTGGTACTAACAAGATAAAGTTTGTTAGTGACTTGTGGCAGGCCAGTGGTTGTTGGTACCAACAAGATAAAGTTTGTTAGTGACTTGTGGCAGGTCAATGGTTGTTGGTACTAACAAGATAAAGTTTGTTAGTGACTTGTGGCAGGTCAGTGGTTGTTGGTACTAACAAGATAAAGTTTGTTAGTGACTTGTGGCAGGTCAATGGTTGTTGGTACTAACAAGATAAAGTTTGTTAGTGACTTGTGGCAGGTCAGTGGTTGTTGGTACTAACAAGATAAAGTTTGTTAGTGACTTGTGGCAGGTCAGTGGTTGTTGGTACTAAGAAGATAAAGTTTGTTAGTGACTTGTGGCAGGTCAATGGTTGTTGGTACTAACAAGATAAAGTTTGTTAGTGACTTGTGGCAGGTCAGTGGTTGTTGGTACCAACAAGATAAAGTTTGTTAGTGACTTGTGGCAGGTCAGTGGTTTTTGGTACCAACAAGATAAAGTTTGTTAGTGACTTGGGGCAGGTCAATGGTTGTTGGTACCAACAAGATAAAGTTTGTTAGTGACTTGTGGCAGGTCAGTGGTTGTTGGTACCAACAAGATAAAGTTTGTTAGTGACTTGTGGCAGGTCAATGGTTGTTGGTACCAACAAGATAAAGTTTGTTAGTGACTTGTGGCAGGTCAGTGGTTGTTGGTACCAACAAGATAAAGTTTGTTAGTGACTTGTGGCAGGTCAGTGGTTGTTGGTACCAACAAGATAAAGTTTGTTAGTGACTTGTGGCAGGTCAATAGTTGTTGGTACCAACAAGATAAAGTTTGTTAGTGACTTGTGGCAGGTCAGTGGTTTTTGGTACCAACAAGATAAAGTTTGTTAGTGACTTGTGGCAGGTCAGTGGTTGTTGGTACTAACAAGATAAAGTTTGTTAGTGACTTGTGGCAGGTCAGTGGTTGTTGGTACCAACAAGATAAAGTTTGTTAGTGACTTGTGGCAGGTCAATGGTTGTTGGTACCAACAAGATAAAGTTTGTTAGTGACTTGTGGCAGGTCAATGGTTGTTGGTACTAACAAGATAAAGTTTGTTAGTGACTTGTGGCAGGTCAGTGGTTGTTGGTACTAACAAGATAAAGTTTGTTAGTGACTTGTGGCAGGTCAATGGTTGTTGGTACCAACAAGATAAAGTTTGTTAGTGACTTGTGGCAGGTCAGTGGTTTTTGGTACCAACAAGATAAAGTTTGTTAGTGACTTGTGGCAGGTCAATGGTTGTTGGTACCAACAAGATAAAGTTTGTTAGTGACTTGTGGCAGGTCAGTGGTTGTTGGTACCAACAAGATAAAGTTTGTTAGTGACTTGTGGCAGGTCAATGGTTGTTGGTACCAACAAGATAAAGTTTGTTAGTGACTTGTGGCAGGTCAATGGTTGTTGGTACCAACAAGATAAAGTTTGTTAGTGACTTGTGGCAGGTCAGTGGTTGTTGGTACTAACAAGATAAAGTTTGTTAGTGACTTGTGGCAGGTCAATGGTTGTTGGTACTAACAAGATAAAGTTTGTTAGTGACTTGTGGCAGGTCAATGGTTGTTGGTACTAACAAGATAAAGTTTGTTAGTGACTTGTGGCAGGTCAGTGGTTGTTGGTACCAACAAGATAAAGTTTGTTAGTGACTTGTGGCAGGTCAGTGGTTGTTGGTACCAACAAGATAAAGTTTGTTAGTGACTTGTGGCAGGTCAATGGTTGTTGGTACTAACAAGATAAAGTTTGTTAGTGACTTGTGGCAGGTCAGTGGTTGTTGGTACTAACAAGATAAAGTTTGTTAGTGACTTGTGGCAGGCCAGTGGTTGTTGGTACCAACAAGATAAAGTTTGTTAGTGACTTGTGGCAGGTCAATGGTTGTTGGTACTAACAAGATAAAGTTTGTTAGTGACTTGTGGCAGGTCAGTGGTTGTTGGTACTAACAAGATAAAGTTTGTTAGTGACTTGTGGCAGGTCAATGGTTGTTGGTACTAACAAGATAAAGTTTGTTAGTGACTTGTGGCAGGTCAGTGGTTGTTGGTACTAACAAGATAAAGTTTGTTAGTGACTTGTGGCAGGTCAGTGGTTGTTGGTACTAACAAGATAAAGTTTGTTAGTGACTTGTGGCAGGTCAGTGGTTGTTGGTACTAACAAGATAAAGTTTGTTAGTGACTTGTGGCAGGCCAGTGGTTGTTGGTACCAACAAGATAAAGTTTGTTAGTGACTTGTGGCAGGTCAATGGTTGTTGGTACTAACAAGATAAAGTTTGTTAGTGACTTGTGGCAGGTCAGTGGTTGTTGGTACTAACAAGATAAAGTTTGTTAGTGACTTGTGGCAGGTCAATGGTTGTTGGTACTAACAAGATAAAGTTTGTTAGTGACTTGTGGCAGGTCAATGGTTGTTGGTACTAACAAGATAAAGTTTGTTAGTGACTTGTGGCAGGTCAGTGGTTGTTGGTACCAACAAGATAAAGTTTGTTAGTGACTTGTGGCAGGTCAATGGTTGTTGGTACCAACAAGATAAAGTTTGTTAGTGACTTGTGGCAGGTCAATGGTTGTTGGTACTAACAAGATAAAGTTTGTTAGTGACTTGTGGCAGGCCAGTGGTTGTTGGTACCAACAAGATAAAGTTTGTTAGTGACTTGTGGCAGGTCAATGGTTGTTGGTACTAACAAGATAAAGTTTGTTAGTGACTTGTGGCAGGTCAGTGGTTGTTGGTACTAACAAGATAAAGTTTGTTAGTGACTTGTGGCAGGTCAATGGTTGTTGGTACTAACAAGATAAAGTTTGTTAGTGACTTGTGGCAGGTCAGTGGTTGTTGGTACTAACAAGATAAAGTTTGTTAGTGACTTGTGGCAGGTCAGTGGTTGTTGGTACTAAGAAGATAAAGTTTGTTAGTGACTTGTGGCAGGTCAATGGTTGTTGGTACTAACAAGATAAAGTTTGTTAGTGACTTGTGGCAGGTCAGTGGTTGTTGGTACCAACAAGATAAAGTTTGTTAGTGACTTGTGGCAGGTCAGTGGTTTTTGGTACCAACAAGATAAAGTTTGTTAGTGACTTGGGGCAGGTCAATGGTTGTTGGTACCAACAAGATAAAGTTTGTTAGTGACTTGTGGCAGGTCAGTGGTTGTTGGTACCAACAAGATAAAGTTTGTTAGTGACTTGTGGCAGGTCAATGGTTGTTGGTACCAACAAGATAAAGTTTGTTAGTGACTTGTGGCAGGTCAGTGGTTGTTGGTACCAACAAGATAAAGTTTGTTAGTGACTTGTGGCAGGTCAGTGGTTGTTGGTACCAACAAGATAAAGTTTGTTAGTGACTTGTGGCAGGTCAATAGTTGTTGGTACCAACAAGATAAAGTTTGTTAGTGACTTGTGGCAGGTCAGTGGTTTTTGGTACCAACAAGATAAAGTTTGTTAGTGACTTGTGGCAGGTCAGTGGTTGTTGGTACTAACAAGATAAAGTTTGTTAGTGACTTGTGGCAGGTCAGTGGTTGTTGGTACCAACAAGATAAAGTTTGTTAGTGACTTGTGGCAGGTCAATGGTTGTTGGTACCAACAAGATAAAGTTTGTTAGTGACTTGTGGCAGGTCAATGGTTGTTGGTACTAACAAGATAAAGTTTGTTAGTGACTTGTGGCAGGTCAGTGGTTGTTGGTACTAACAAGATAAAGTTTGTTAGTGACTTGTGGCAGGTCAATGGTTGTTGGTACCAACAAGATAAAGTTTGTTAGTGACTTGTGGCAGGTCAGTGGTTTTTGGTACCAACAAGATAAAGTTTGTTAGTGACTTGTGGCAGGTCAATGGTTGTTGGTACCAACAAGATAAAGTTTGTTAGTGACTTGTGGCAGGTCAGTGGTTGTTGGTACCAACAAGATAAAGTTTGTTAGTGACTTGTGGCAGGTCAATGGTTGTTGGTACCAACAAGATAAAGTTTGTTAGTGACTTGTGGCAGGTCAATGGTTGTTGGTACCAACAAGATAAAGTTTGTTAGTGACTTGTGGCAGGTCAGTGGTTGTTGGTACTAACAAGATAAAGTTTGTTAGTGACTTGTGGCAGGTCAATGGTTGTTGGTACTAACAAGATAAAGTTTGTTAGTGACTTGTGGCAGGTCAATGGTTGTTGGTACTAACAAGATAAAGTTTGTTAGTGACTTGTGGCAGGTCAGTGGTTGTTGGTACCAACAAGATAAAGTTTGTTAGTGACTTGTGGCAGGTCAGTGGTTGTTGGTACCAACAAGATAAAGTTTGTTAGTGACTTGTGGCAGGTCAATGGTTGTTGGTACTAACAAGATAAAGTTTGTTAGTGACTTGTGGCAGGTCAGTGGTTGTTGGTACTAACAAGATAAAGTTTGTTAGTGACTTGTGGCAGGCCAGTGGTTGTTGGTACCAACAAGATAAAGTTTGTTAGTGACTTGTGGCAGGTCAATGGTTGTTGGTACTAACAAGATAAAGTTTGTTAGTGACTTGTGGCAGGTCAGTGGTTGTTGGTACTAACAAGATAAAGTTTGTTAGTGACTTGTGGCAGGTCAATGGTTGTTGGTACTAACAAGATAAAGTTTGTTAGTGACTTGTGGCAGGTCAGTGGTTGTTGGTACTAACAAGATAAAGTTTGTTAGTGACTTGTGGCAGGTCAGTGGTTGTTGGTACTAACAAGATAAAGTTTGTTAGTGACTTGTGGCAGGTCAATGGTTGTTGGTACTAACAAGATAAAGTTTGTTAGTGACTTGTGGCAGGTCAGTGGTTGTTGGTACCAACAAGATAAAGTTTGTTAGTGACTTGTGGCAGGTCAGTAGTTTTTGGTACCAACAAGATAAAGTTTGTTAGTGACTTGTGGCAGGTCAGTGGTTGTTGGTACCAACAAGATAAAGTTTGTTAGTGACTTGTGGCAGGTCAGTGGTTGTTGGTACCAACAAGATAAAGTTTGTTAGTGACTTGTGGCAGGTCAATGGTTGTTGGTACCAACAAGATAAAGTTTGTTAGTGACTTGTGGCAGGTCAGTGGTTGTTGGTACCAACAAGATAAAGTTTGTTAGTGACTTGTGGCAGGTCAGTGGTTGTTGGTACCAACAAGATAAAGTTTGTTAGTGACTTGTGGCAGGTCAATGGTTGTTGGTACCAACAAGATAAAGTTTGTTAGTGACTTGTGGCAGGTCAGTGGTTTTTGGTACCAACAAGATAAAGTTTGTTAGTGACTTGTGGCAGGCCAGTGGTTGTTGGTACCAACAAGATAAAGTTTGTTAGTGACTTGTGGCAGGTCAATGGTTGTTGGTACTAACAAGATAAAGTTTGTTAGTGACTTGTGGCAGGTCAGTGGTTGTTGGTACTAACAAGATAAAGTTTGTTAGTGACTTGTGGCAGGTCAATGGTTGTTGGTACTAACAAGATAAAGTTTGTTAGTGACTTGTGGCAGGTCAGTGGTTGTTGGTACTAACAAGATAAAGTTTGTTAGTGACTTGTGGCAGGTCAGTGGTTGTTGGTACTAACAAGATAAAGTTTGTTAGTGACTTGTGGCAGGTCAATGGTTGTTGGTACTAACAAGATAAAGTTTGTTAGTGACTTGTGGCAGGTCAGTGGTTGTTGGTACCAACAAGATAAAGTTTGTTAGTGACTTGTGGCAGGTCAGTAGTTTTTGGTACCAACAAGATAAAGTTTGTTAGTGACTTGTGGCAGGTCAGTGGTTGTTGGTACCAACAAGATAAAGTTTGTTAGTGACTTGTGGCAGGTCAGTGGTTGTTGGTACCAACAAGATAAAGTTTGTTAGTGACTTGTGGCAGGTCAATGGTTGTTGGTACCAACAAGATAAAGTTTGTTAGTGACTTGTGGCAGGTCAGTGGTTGTTGGTACCAACAAGATAAAGTTTGTTAGTGACTTGTGGCAGGTCAGTGGTTGTTGGTACCAACAAGATAAAGTTTGTTAGTGACTTGTGGCAGGTCAATGGTTGTTGGTACCAACAAGATAAAGTTTGTTAGTGACTTGTGGCAGGTCAGTGGTTTTTGGTACCAACAAGATAAAGTTTGTTAGTGACTTGTGGCAGGTCAGTGGTTGTTGGTACTAACAAGATAAAGTTTGTTAGTGACTTGTGGCAGGTCAATGGTTGTTGGTACCAACAAGATAAAGTTTGTTAGTGACTTGTGGCAGGTCAATGGTTGTTGGTACCAACAAGATAAAGTTTGTTAGTGACTTGTGGCAGGTCAATGGTTGTTGGTACCAACAAGATAAAGTTTGTTAGTGACTTGTGGCAGGTCAGTGGTTGTTGGTACCAACAAGATAAAGTTTGTTAGTGACTTGTGGCAGGTCAGTGGTTGTTGGTACTAACAAGATAAAGTTTGTTAGTGACTTGTGGCAGGACAGTGGTTGTTGGTACCAACAAGATAAAGTTTGTTAGTGACTTGTGGCAGGTCAATGGTTGTTGGTACTAACAAGATAAAGTTTGTTAGTGACTTGTGGCAGGTCAGTGGTTGTTGGTACTAACAAGATAAAGTTTGTTAGTGACTTGTGGCAGGTCAGTGGTTGTTGGTACTAACAAGATAAAGTTTGTTAGTGACTTGTGGCAGGTCAATGGTTGTTGGTACTAACAAGATAAAGTTTGTTAGTGACTTGTGGCAGGTCAGTGGTTGTTGGTACCAACAAGATAAAGTTTGTTAGTGACTTGTGGCAGGTCAATGGTTGTTGGTACTAACAAGATAAAGTTTGTTAGTGACTTGTGGCAGGTCAGTGGTTTTCTCCAGGTACTTCCATCTCCTCCACTAATATAACTGAAGCATTGTTGAAAGTGGCGTTAAACACTATAACCCCACAACCCTCTCAAGCTTTAATAAAGAAAGATAACTCTAGGATAAATTTGAATACTCAATTAAGAAAATATATATTGATTCTAAATACTAGTTCTATTTTAATTATGAAACTAAAAATCTGAAATCTTAATAAATACATGTAATAATTACACATAAATTTTTTTAAATAAAAAATCTTGACTGCAAAATGTTGAACGAGTTTGTTGTACATCAGTATGATTTCTAATGTTATCCTACAGACTTGTTATTTAATCATCAAGGACGAACTAATCTTCATTTCTACCTAAGATAATTATTATGCATCCAGTTGTATCGTCTTAACTTTCAGTAAATTAAGATAAGATCAAAGTAAAAAGAAATCTACAAGCAGAATTAATTTGTTCTCATTTCCTGATTTTAATATTGATTTTGTTATTAATAATAAATTGCTTTCTTTTAGCCAATATGTTTGTAAGATAGAAACAAGATACAAATATAGATTGAAATATAACATGATCATGACATAATTCTGACATCTGGGATTTCAAAGAAAAGGTTTATTGCTGAAAAGTGATGAAGAACAGAATTAAAGCTTTAAATTTCACCTTATTAGAGCTGTGATTTTTACCTGAGATTCAGGTGAATTTATTATAGATATGATTTTTATCTGAGATTCAGATAAATTTGATCTTTTTACATTTAATTACTTCTAAATCCATTCTTGTTTAATTTTATGGCATACTAATATAGAAATGTCTTTTTGACAGGTTCACCGAGAGTTCATCAAATGAGTCATCTATTAGTTTCTGATATACAAGATTCAGATTTAGAAGACAGTAACCTGGACTTTAAGAAACAGATAAACTTAACTCCAATCAAACATGAAGATCTTGAACGATCATTACTGAGTGAAGCACAACAAGATTTCAGATCATATCCATACACAAGTGCCATGCAAAATTCAAGTAGTGTCACTTCTCTTGTTCCACCTATTTTTTCAAGCTCAATGGACTCTAATAAGAAGCATCGTGAACAGGCAAAAGTGTCGCCATATATGGTGAATATACCCAAACAGGAAGTGATGCCTTCATCCTCGTCCATGTCAAGTTTTGACAGATTTCGTGGAGGGAGGAGTCCGAAGACAGAGGTCAAGTTACCTCCCTTAGAATTTGAGATGCCACACACTACAACTCATGGTAAAATGGCTTACGTTTCGCCAACAGTGCGGTCTGTTCCTAATCCACAAATAAAATTGTCTGCTGCTAACGCTATCTACAGCAGCTCATTATATGGACAAAAACACAAGCCAAGTAATTTGAACTTTAATTCATTGGGTACAGGTGGAAGTCAGCTGTCCCCAGTTCAAGCAGGGATAGCCTTTGGTGGACCAGTATTCCTCAATGCTGGACCCCAGCTAGAAGTTCACCGGTAAGGAATCTTATCATTCTGATGGATATTTCTTTCAACTTATGTTAATTGGGTTTATAACATTTGCTATGCAAATCACATTACTATTGATGTGGAGGGGGGGGGGGGGGGGGGACTGTCGTGATCATGATCATATGGTAGTTGGATTTATAACTACCTATGCAATCAGTGCCTATGAACACTAACGTTGTGAGTTCGAATCCCACTCGTGCGAGGCGTAATCGATCCAACATTATGTGATAAAGTTTGTCAGTATCTTGCGGCAGGTTGATGGTTTTCTCCGGGTACTACGGTTTCCTCGACCAATAAAACTGACCGCATTGATATAACTGAAATATTGATGAAAGTGGCGTTAAACACCATAATCCTAAACTACTATTGATGTGCTGTACAGACCATCAAAAATTAAATACACATGAGGGTATGACTACAACCAATGTCAAAAAGAAAGAAAAACATTGGTGTTCTCCCTTATGCAATTATAGCATGGTGCAACAGTATGCTGCTCTCACAATGGAAGTGTCCACTTTGTGAATTTTTAACATTATTGACTTTGAAATAATTCTATTATATTTATAGAAATAAATAAACGGTATTGGAACCACATTGGTGGCATAATGGTTAGCATGCTCGCCTTGAGTGTGGTAGATCGTGGGTTCAACCCCCCGGTCCGATCAAACCAAAGACTATAAAATTGGTATTTGTTGCTTCTCCGCTAAACACAGCATTAAGGAGAAAGAGTAAAGACTGGTTGGCTCAGAATTAGAATAATGTGTCCAAGTGGAGCGACATGTCTACCCATGGACTGTTGTTTCAGTGAGCTAGCACTAAAAATTACAGCTCAGCATGTTGGTCTTGTACAAAGTGGACCTCATCATCATCTCATTGAAAATTAACTTGTTCTCGCCATGATATAGCTGAAAAATTGCTGAATTGGCATTAAACAACAATCACTCACTCACTAAGCAGTAAATAGTTCTGATATTAATAATATCTGAAAAACATAACAAAAAATAGCCCCCACATCTTCATTGATGTCTATAGTTATAAAATGACACAAAAGTATGGTTTGATTGTACAACAGCCATTCCTTACTGAATTTCTGTGGAAATGTTACATATCAAGTACAAGAAAATATATTTAAAAAAAGGACTACATCCTGGAAATTGTCCATTTTATTATTGTGTTTTATTTTCTTATTTATTAGGTATTACAGGGTTATTGTTATTCTTAGACATATTTAGGATTTTACTTGTTGGTAAGTTGTGACAAAGATTAGGATGATGCTGAAAGGAAAATCTTGTAATACAATATTACACAAAGTATTTTTTAAATATTTTTACAGGGACTATAGAAGACAGCCAACATTACAGGGAAGCCCAATTCATCACTATCTGGTACCTGCCCATCAACAGCCTCAAGTGGCTATCCCTGCAGGAATGAGTCAATATGCTCCATTCTCGCCAACGGTTGCTCCACCTCCTGCTCATCAGAGTCCTCGACACATTCAGTATACTACCCACCCACTGCCAGCACATGTACATCCTGTGTTACAGACCTCCACGATACCTACAGTACAGTATCAGCCTCAGCTAACCTCTCAGTATGGAGGTCTAGGTAGCTTAAATCCAACATCGGCAGGACTATATGCTACATATCCCCTCAGTCCTAACAAGGGCAGACCCTTTCAGTATTTTGCATGATATTATTTTGTAATGTTTCATATTACTTGTAGTTTTCATTGGTGCTAAGTGGCAACTATATCATTCCTGTATAGAGTTTAGAGGTGGCACAGAGTGCTTGGTTTTTAAACAGACGCTTTTTATCGTTGATTTTATCAGTGGTGTGATCTGTTAATGATGTAAATTTTTATCGTGTATTCATACAGTATTTTATTGTCAATTTTCAAACTTAAGACTGGTTGTATAAAATTTGAAAATATTTTTTATGTCCAGATTGTTTTTGCTTGCCAAGTCCTACGTTGTTTTATTAATGGTATTTTTAGTGTCTCATTCCATATTTCATCTGATTTTCATTATTAGTAAATTCGGGATTGGGCATCCATTTATTTTGTGAAGTATTGTTTTCAGTCCTTAGTATTTAAATGAATTATTCAAGTTCAATGACATAAACAGAAACTCTTATAATACATCTGTCTTCATCAAGATTTTAATTCTTTAATTTCATTTGAACTATTGTTGCAAAGCTCAAGACTCCATTAATATTCATTTTTAATTCACTGATTCAACAATAGACAGAAATGGTGTACATATTGAAATCTGAGGACGAATATTTTCCCATAAAGTCAGAAGTAGTATTTTGTAAGAATTGAAATTTGGAAAATTTTATTTTTGAAGATTTATACAACCAGGTAGACATTATTTTATTAATCACATGATGTAATCACATGATGCACTGTTTGTAATTTTTATTTTAGTCTAGCATTATTGTGTATGTTTAAGTGTGGAACATTTTAATTAGAACACTAGCTTTTATTATGGGTAAGAATTATACATTATTATTATTATTATTGGAGCATTTTATCGTGCTTTTGTTGTTGATGCATATAAATGTTCTGTTGAGTTTGTTTATGTTTCTTGGCTATTTATAGAACAATATCTATTTTATTTGTGACATTATCTAATAGAGTTAGGGTTAAAGGGCAACAATTTTATTGCTGTGTAGAAATTATCTGAGTCTAAATTGTCATATTTCTGTGATTCCATTGATTTTGGGAACAAAATAAAAAAATATACTTTTTAGGTTAATGGAAAACAAGATTACAGACAATAACATGATTAAGGCATGTTGACTTTCAAAATGTATAATTAGCAATAATTAGTTAATTAATTGTATGTTTGATGGTATTAAGAAATAAATGAATTCATGCATGAGGTTCCTAGAGCAGATTGGTACTAGGTTGTATATATAGGGTGTCTTTTAGTGTGGTAATCAGTCTCTTGCTCATAAGATAGTGCCTTTAACTATGTCTCCATACCTTTTGTAAGGTCAAAAAATTGTTTTCGAAAATATTTTGTTTTGAAGTTATGGAGACAAGAGATATAATGGTGAAATATGTGAGTCTTGACGAGAAAAAGATGACTTTTTATATTGATAGTATTCCGATAGACACGATCTATAATAAATATAGAAAGGGCAAAACTATTGGGAAAAAATATGAAATGACTTGAATTATTGCCAAGCTCCACTAAAAGTCTTGTACAATAAGTTATTTATAGCTAGTAGCAGTGTTTTCACAGCAATAATCTTGTGCCTAATGATAAGGATATGTTACATTTAATTCTTGTGCTTTGTCCTCGTGTAACATGAAGTCTGTGATTTGCCAAAGAATTTTTAACCAGGGCTATACATTTTTGAAATAGGAATATTTTCTAATACAAGTACAGAGAGAATATTTTTCTACTGGGTGTACTGAAGAAAATTGGATGAAATTTGTTTGTACATACAAGTTAATTGAAATGTAAATATAGAATCGACTTGAATTTGGTGCAAACTTGATTGAATTAAAGGGAAGTAATAAGGTGAAAAATTTGTACATGTTGTGTGTATTTATAATGTAATCATGTAAATTTGTTTATATATGGTGCCATTTTAATAATTCACTTTCATCTAATTGTATAGCAAGAGAATATTATATTATATATATATTTTTGTTAGACTCAATAAACTAATAGATTAGAAATACAAATCAATTTATGCTGACTCGGCAACAAACAAAATGTCAAACTGAATATTAATTTTGAGAGGTAATAAAAATTCTCCTTGTATATAAAATTTTAATTGTATATTGTAGTTTGGAGATTTTTTTTTTGAGGATATTTTTTTGGTGTAAAATAGATGTAATTTGTGTGTGTTTGTGTGTGTGTGTAGTGGCCTTTGTATTGACTGTTACAACTACTAGTAGAGTTGACTTGTTGTTTATGCACCCAATTATTGTGATACTCAAATCATCAAACATACCACCATCTTTTGTCAGTAGAGTCACTGTTTAGTTGAACATGATTGACATGATTGACAACTGTCTGTTTAATATAGAGAGGAAAATATATTAATCATTCAATTTGTTTCGTGCAGTTGAAAGAAAAGAATGCAGTATAAGATCGTGTATTGCAAATGCCATCACGAGAGAAAGAAGGAGATTATTTGATAAAAATTATTTAATAGTATGAGAGTAACATGATGGTAACATTGGTCTAGTTTAAGGAACAGAAACTCCACTTGACAAAAGTTTTTTTATCATGCCACATTTTTACACATTAATCACCTCTCATTTTGCCAGTATTTATTGTGTCTTTCAGTCCATCGTCATGTCAACCAAAATATGTCAAATTTCTTATTCCATTGTTAAGAGGGAGGAATAGAGTGGGGGTTATTAGTAGTTTCCTCATTTTTAGATATTTATCAGCTATACTCGTAAAAACTACAAGACAATTATAATGTTCTGTATTATCATAACATTTTATCGAGTTTTAGATTGATTTTCTCCATGTTCACTAGAATCTAAATTTAACATTTTTCAAAATATAAAGAAGTTTTCAGAGGAAAAGTAAGCACAAAAAAATTGACAGGTTTAAACTATGTATATCATTTTGAGAGGGACTATTTCAATGTATAAAGAAGTTGTTATAACTGATACTGTGATAGTTTGGGTAGCGTAATTTTTCAGGTTTAACTTTATTAGATCATTTTGAATTAGAGAGGGGGCTATTTCAGTGTACTAGTAAGTTATAATAGGTGATAGTTTGGGTAACATACTCTGACAGGTTTAAAATTAATTTAGATAAGTTTGACTTGGGAGGGGCTATTTCTGAACACATATAAGTGGATAGCTTGGGTAACGTAATGCGACATAAATTGGTTTGACATTTGTTTATAAACTGACATCATTTTATTATCATCGTATGCCTTGTATAGTCAGCATTATATGTATTATATATAAATGGTGCACTTGTTACTTTATAATGTTAAACTGTTTAAAACTTTCTGTTGTTCCTTTGTGAACAAGGTGCTAGAATAACATATCATACACATGGCTTGTACCATGTTGATCATAGATGGGGTGGGGGTCATTGAAAGGGCAACACAATTTTGTTGGCTTTTACTATTGATTTTTATGTATAATAATGAAGTCAGAAAAATACTTTAAAAGCTATCATTTGACGGATATTAAAACCAGATATTTTATGAAGTATAATACTGAGATAAAGATTTTAGAAACCTTAAATGTCATGTGACAAACCTTAAATGTCATGTGACAAACTTTAAATGTCATGTGACATCACTGGTTATAATGGAGATGTGTTTTTAACATATAAGAGGGATTATATTTACACCCAACACTATAATATTAACTTACTCAATTCAACAGAAAGTTTTAAATGAGGGTGTTTTTTTTCTATTTAGACTTAGCACATATTTCATTAATTAGTCTTATTTATTCCAGTTAGTTTGAATGTTTGGAGAATTTATAAAATTCATTTCGTGTGGTGAATGGTTGCAGTTTTAATTCTTGTGCATGTTGTTTGTGTTTTTTTTCTCGATTTTTTCGTGTCTTTGACAGTTGAAGTTTTTTGCAATAGTTTTTTGGGTTATTTATGCCATAGATTTTATATAATTAGTCCATACAACATGCTTATAAAATACATATTTACTCAGGGTAGACTCGGTAGGTTTGTGGTGGGACATAATTATTTTTCTTTCATTTTCATATTTTAATAACTGGATCAAAATAGTAAGTTTTTTTTATTGTGAAAGTTGATAACATCAGTAGTTGAGGAGTTAGACATATATTTTGTGTGTGTTTACGGGATATTATAGGCAGATGTTTTCTTCATTTGTAATGTAGACAGTGGATTTAAAGTTATTTTAATGTAAATTCATAGATATTAAGAAAGAGTTGATATAAAAGTTGTATGTTGTTGGTGGTAAATGCTTGCTCATGTAATAATCAAAATTATCAAAATTATTTTTGTTTAATTGAGTTCTAGGTAGAGGTTATTATTATTTTGGTTTATAGGTTCTATTAAGCTTGTATACAATTGTATTCAGATTACATATATTTGTGAATACCTTTTCTATGGGTTCTCTCTAATCGTTACCCTTTAATGAGCCTCAGTCATATATTTGTGAATACCCTTCTCAGTTTTGTGGGCCCTTTTAATAAACAGAGATAACATTTTATTACATTTAATTTATTTCACCTGGTTCATGTATTATCCAGATTTTTCCCGGAGCCTCAGTCATATATTTGTGAATACCCTTCTCAGATTTGTGGGCCCTTTTAATAAACAGAGATAAGATTTTATTACATTTAATTTATTTCACCCGGTTCATGTATTGTCCAGATTTTTCCCTGAGCCTGTCATATATTTGTGAATACCCTTCTCAGATTTGTGGACCCTTTTAATAATCAGAGATAAGATTTTATTACATTTAATTTATTTCACTGAGCCTCAGTCATATATTTGTGAATACCCTTCTCAGATTTGTGGACCCTTTTAATAAACAGAGATAAGATTTTATTACATTTAATTTAATTCACCCAGTTCATTTAGTGTCCAGATTTTCCCCCAAGTCTCAAATCTTCTGTCTCATAAACACAATAGTTTCATAATCAGCATTGTCATTGCCAAGTAGCACTGTAGCTAGGGGTTAGACTTCATGAAATAAAAAAATCAAACTACTTCCAAGATATGATCGTAAAATTAATTTTATATTATAATAGTTTGAGATTACATAGATAAGTATTGAAATTACCTACTAATAGATATATATAGATATATAACTAGTTTTTGCACTTTAGTTGATATTTAATCAATTTTTAGTTTTTATTTTGTTACAGTACTATTTTTGATTTCAATATAATATTTTTTATAGTTATTGTACACAGATGTAGAGTGACAGTTTACAGTAGTTTTATACCTAGTGGGCAAGTTCACCTGTAATAATATATTGTTAATAATATGACCATTGTCGGGGCTTATTATATTAAAATTGTTGACATAATTTGACAACACAACTGTCGTCACTCAGAGTGATATGTTCTCACTGAGATCCTTGACTTTCTTCATTACTTCTATCTATTTTTTTACTCAAATGATTAAAATTAGTGAAAAGATTATATCCCAAATTTACCATCAAATTTTGTGGAAGAACATATTTTTATCAGATAATTCTTAAAATTGTTTTAGCTATTTCTTCAAATACACAAATAGTGTGTTTGAATCTTGACGTGCACCATCATGGAATCATCCATTTGATAAATAAGTTTAGTATATAAATTAAAGTGTAAATAAGCAGTAATCTGTTGACTTTGTAAATGATTAAGAATAATTATCTCCCTTTATTTTCTCGCACTGATAATATGATCTCCCTTTACTTGTTTTCCTGTTATAATTGTCTCCTTTTACTTATCTTCCTGTTATAATTATCTCCCTTTACTTGACTTGCTGTTATAAAACTACTGTAGATTGTTTAGACATGGTGTATAGTACAGTGTTGATGGCATTTTAACATTTTTACTGGAATGAAGTTTTGTGTTCAATTAACCTATTAGTCGTTTTATTTTAACGTTTTGTTTTTATTATTATTCATCAGATAGTAGACATAGAAGCTTGTAGATTTCACGTGTGCGTGTGTGTGATAATTATTTTTGTATCATAGTTATAGCTTTTGTTATTCAGAGTATGATCTCGTAAAATATCATCAGTTTAGGCTTTATCATTTTTATTATCATTATTATTATTATTATTATTATTATTATTATTGTGCCATTACTTCAATGATTGGTTTGAAATTATATAGTTTGTACTAAACCGGTAACCAGTTTTTACTAAGAAAATTTATCTAAGAATCCTTTAAAGAAAAAAAACTATGCTTGTGGCATCAATTTTACTTTTATAAAAAAAAATTTTTTTACTTAAATTTCAGTAATTATTTATTTAAATTAAAAATGTTTTTTGGGGGAATTGAAGAATGTATTCAATTTTTATTTTAATGTTAGACAATTTGATAAATTTGAAATAGAAATTAAAGAAATTTTTGGATAGGAGCATTTATGAAGTATGAAAGCAGTCATTGATGTAATGGCAGTATATATCTTTAGTAATATTCATTCATTATTTGACCACATAGTTTGATGAGGCACACTCTGGTTGTCTCATGGCTTGATGAGGCACACTCTGGTTGTCTTTCGCTTTCAAACATTCCATGTCTTGTGCTTTATGTATTGTTCTTTGGTGCTGTGAAGAAAATAGTATCAAAATTTTTATCTCCTGGTCAAAACATAATTTAACACGACAAAGTTTACACACTTATGAAATTACAAATAAAAAGGCATATTATTTTTAATAATTTTAGAATTAAACAAATGTATGTGCTATTGAATAGATGCATAATTTGATGTTAACATTTTCTTATTTATTGATAAATAGCTTCTATAATGGGATTAACAAATGAAATATTGTCGTCGAAATCTTTGATTTGATAAAAAAAACAAAAAACAGGTTACAATACAAGAAGAAAAGTAGAAGTTTAGAATTTCATATTAGTAAACTATATGTTTATAAGATGTCATAGGAATAGTTGTATCATACATATATCTTGTTTAAGAACAATAGTTTAGCATCAGGGGGTTCACAATTATAGTATTATTACATAAGATTGTTTCTAAAAGTTCATTATATGGGTTGTTAGTTACAAACATATTTATATTGGACCCCTGCCACACTGGCAGCTAAGATATATATTGGACATTTTTGTTTAATATCATACATTTTTATAAAATATTCCTTAAATGATTAAAAAAAAGAAAAAAAGAAAAAACACAAATTCATTTGAATAAAGAAATTGACAAATTCTGTTAAGACATTTATAGTTGACTACAATATATTGTAAAAGTTTTGTGGTATATATTTTGACTTTTATTCATCAGCTGTTCTAGCCTTACATTCTGTTATGAATTATTTAACCATGTTAATGTGGTATAGAATAGAATATGTTTATTTGTCAATTAAAGATGCCCATGATAGGCACATGAAAATCACAATATTTACATTAAATGGTATGATTAGATTGATTGGATTTAACATACAAGACATACAAATACATTTAAATATACAATTTTGTAATCAATAATTTTGACAAGTATAGTGATCCCAGTAATAGATTAAGACACAGTACATCATTTTGACTTTTATTCATAAGCTATTCTAGCCTTACATACTGTTATGAATTATTTAACCATGTTGATGTGGTATATATTTTGACTTTTATTCATAAGCTGTTTCTAGCCTAGCATTCTGATCTTTGAGTTGTTTTATCATGTTAGCTTCATAATCTCACTGCCATACCTTTTTCACAGAGGCATTATCATGTATTATCAGTTGCATTTGACATTATTTTGTTATGGGTGAACCCAGAGTGTAGCCAGTACGGGAGCACATTTTTATATCATTATTTTAATCTATTTTAATATTTTAATGGTTTTACTGTAATAATCGTCTAGTCAATTTTTGTTTGAACGGTTTCACGCTACTTACTCTCCCCTTGTGATTTTAATATTGTAACCCTTCATAACGACAGATTTCTGCGGGTATGTAGTTAAATGTCTATGTTTAAGCTACCCTATTTGTGATCAGCATTATATAGTTTGTGTGCTTCAGAAATATAATATCATACAATAGATACAACTGTAGACCAGTCAATATTTAACTCTATTATCAACATTAGATAGTTCTGGTTCTATTTTTAGAGTCTTACTTTAAAGATGACAAAAAATATATTGTTAAAAAAAAAATATTTTAAGATAAATTTGTGGGAAAAAAATATTTTAATTTAAAGAATACAATAAAAAGTTTAAAAAAATCATTACATTTGGATCAATATTAATTTTTTTTTTAATTTCAGTACTTGAATCAAGTAGATTTAGTTTAAAAGTCCATTGTTTTAATCAAGTTTTCCATTTGTTTTCAGAAGTAAACATATTTTCCTAACATTTGCCTCCTTGATTGTTGACATATACACACACTGCAGCTATGTATTTAAGTAACTAAGTATTGTATACTCCCATCATTTTGTATTAATCGTGTGCAATATTTTGGACTAAGCGTAGTAATCACGTCGGTATGGGTTGCTAATACCAGCTTGTTTCCTTTGATATATCAGACAGTAGTTACTCACATTTTGGGATCAATAGGAAATAAAATTGTTTTCACTTGAATATTTGTTTGTTTTTACTTCAAAGCCAGTTCCAGGTAGAGAACTGAAATGATCAAATCAAAGCCTGTGCAATTACACTAAAACCATCTGTACTATTAAGCTTGAAGATGCCAAAGGGGTAATCAGAAGCCGTAATTCAAAGAATGACAGACAATACAATGGCCAAAAAAAAAGACAAACCATTACAAGGAAAACTAAAGATTGAACAACACAAATGCCACTAAAAACCAGGGGATGCTCTAGAAAGGTAGGCAGTTCCTGCTCCACTAGTGACACCTGTAGTGTTACAAACCTGGTGATATGTCATGAATGAGGAAAGTATCTGATTATGATTACGACAAACGTAGCATATCTGTGGTCATTTTTGACACAGATATTCCGTAATGTCAACCAAATCTTGGTGGCGACTGTAAAACTTTCAGCGTGATGACTTCAACTTAACCACTAGGAACCCTTGGTTCATTAGCTACCTTGTTAGCAGCACCACTCTGGTCAAGGAAATCATGATAGTAACCACAAGTTCTGGAATATCTGATCAACTGAGAGATATATACATGTACTCCATATACAGGTGCTGCTGGAATGTTGCTACATATAAATGGAAAGTTCACAATGGGAAAAGTCATCTCTTTTGTCGTAAAGTTTCGTTCCTAACTGGCCCTCACCGTGAGATGAAGCATACCTAGTTGTATCTGTGGTATCCTTTATTTCAAACTCAATAGGATAGATGTGATCAACAAAACTACCAAACCTAGGATTATATAGTGAAAGGACATCATCTATATAGCGGAACATGAAATTAAAAGGATCAGGCTGCTTCATGAGAAGCCCCTCTCTTAAGTCTGCCTTGTTAAAATAATGAAGAAGTCTGTGAGGAGTGCAGTTGTTACCTATAGTTGTCTGTGACCTAGTTTGTCTAGATCCATTTATCTAATATTTACATATAGGTCTGTGACCTAGTTTGTGTAGACCTTTCTATCCCATATTTACATACAGGTGTCTGTGACCTAGTTTGTGTAGACCTTTCTATCCTATATTTACATACAGGTGTCTGTGACCTAGTTTGTGTAGACCTTTCTATCCCATATTTACATACAGGTGTCTGTGGCCTAGTTTGTGTAGACCTTTCTATCCCATATTTACATACAGGTGTCTGTGACCTAGTTTGTGTAGACCTTTCTATCCTATATTTACATACAGGTGTCTGTGACCTAGTTTGTGTAGACCTTTCTATCCTATATTTACATACAGGTGTCTGTGGCCTAGTTTGTGTAGACCTTTCTATCCCATATTTACATACAGGTGTCTGTGACCTAGTTTGTGTGGACCTTTCTATCCTATATTTACATACAGGTGTCTGTGACCTAGTTTGTGTAGACCTTTCTATCCTATATTTACATACAGGTATCTGAGTGACCTAGTTTGTGTAGACCTTTCCATCCCATATTTACATACAGGTATCTGTGGCCTAGTTTGTGTAGACCTTTCTATCCTATATTTACATACAGGTGTCTGTGGCCTAGTTTGTGTAGACCTTTCTATCCCATATTTACTTACAGGTGTCTGGCCTAGTTTGTGTAGACCTTTCTATCCCATATTTACATACAGGTGTCTGTGACCTAGTTTGTGTAGACCTTTCTATCCTATATTTACATACAGGTGTCTGTGGCCTAGTTTGTGTAGACCTTTCTATCCCATATTTACATACAGGTATCTGAGTGACCTAGTTTGTGTAGACCTTTCTATCCCATATTTACATACAGGTATCTGAGTGACCTAGTTTGTGTAGACCTTTCTATCCTATATTTACATACAGGTATCTGAGTGACCTAGTTTGTGTAGACCTTTCTATCCTATATTTACATACAGGTGTCTGTGACCTAGTTTGTGTAGACCTTTCTATCCCATATTTACATACAGGTGTCTGTGGCCTAGTTTTTGTAGACCTTTCTATCCCATATTTACATACAGGTGTCTGTGACCTAGTTTGTGTAGACCTTTCTATCCTATATTTACATACAGGTGTCTGACCTAGTTTGTGTAGACCTTTCTATCCTATATTTACATACAGGTGTCTGTGGCCTAGTTTGTGTAGACCTTTCTATCCCATATTTACATACAGGTGTCTGTGACCTAGTTTGTGTGGACCTTTCTATCCTATATTTACATACAGGTATCTGTGACCTAGTTTGTGTAGACCTTTCTATCCTATATTTACATACAGGTATCTGAGTGACCTAGTTTGTGTAGACCTTTCTATCCTATATTTACATACAGGTGGCTGTGGCCTAGTTTGTGTAGACCTTTCTATCCCATATTTACATACAGGTGTCTGGCCTAGTTTGTGTAGACCTTTCTATCCCATATTTACATACAGGTGTCTGTGACCTAGTTTGTGTAGACCTTTCTATCCTATATTTACATACAGGTGTCTGTGGCCTAGTTTGTGTAGACCTTTCTATCCCATATTTACATACAGGTATCTGAGTGACCTAGTTTGTGTAGACCTTTCTATCCTATATTTACATACAGGTATCTGAGTGGCCTAGTTTGTGTAGACCTTTCTATCCCATATTTACATACAGGTGTCTGTGACCTAGTTTGTGTGGACCTTTCTATCCTATATTTACATACAGGTGTCTGTGACCTAGTTTGTGTAGACCTTTCTATCCTATATTTACATACAGGTATCTGAGTGACCTAGTTTGTGTAGACCTTTCTATCCTATATTTACATACAGGTGGCTGTGGCCTAGTTTGTGTAGACCTTTCTATCCCATATTTACATACAGGTGTCTGGCCTAGTTTGTGTAGACCTTTCTATCCCATATTTACATACAGGTGTCTGTGACCTAGTTTGTGTAGACCTTTCTATCCTATATTTACATACAGGTGTCTGTGGCCTAGTTTGTGTAGACCTTTCTATCCCATATTTACATACAGGTATCTGAGTGACCTAGTTTGTGTAGACCTTTCTATCCTATATTTACATACAGGTATCTGAGTGACCTAGTTTGTGTAGACCTTTCTATCCTATATTTACATACAGGTGTCTGTGACCTAGTTTGTGTAGACCTTTCTATCCCATATTTACATACAGGTGTCTGTGGCCTAGTTTGTGTAGACCTTTCTATCCCATATTTACATACAGGTGTCTGTGACCTAGTTTGTGTAGACCTTTCTACCCTATATTTACATACAGGTGTCTGTGACCTAGTTTGTGTGTAGACCTTTCTATCCCATATTTACATACAGGTGTCTGTGTGACCTAGTTTGTGTAGACCTTTCTGTCCCATATTTACATACAGGTGTCTGTGGCCTAGTTTGTGTAGACCTTTCTATCCCATATTTACATACAGGTGTCTGTGTAGACCTTTCTATCCCATTTTTACATACAGGTGTCTGTAGACCTTTCTATCCCATATTTACATACAGGTGTCTGTGTAGACCTTTCTATCCCATATTTACATACAGGTGTCTGTGTAGACCTTTCTATCCCATTTTTGCATACAGGTGTCTAGACCTTTCTATCCCATATTTGCATACAGGTGTCTGTGTAGACCTTTCTATCCCATATTTACATACAGGTGTCTGTGTAGACCTTTCTATCCCATATTTACATACAGGTGTCTGTGTAGACCTTTCTATCCCATATTTACATACAGGTGTCTGTGTAGACCTTTCTATTCCATATTTACATACAGATGTCTGTGTAGACCTTTCTATCTCATTTTTACATACAGGTGTCTGTGGCCTAGTTTGTGTAGACCTTTCTATCCTATATTTACATACAGGTGTCTGTGTAGACCTTTCTATCCCAATTTTACATACAGGTGTCTAGACCTTTCTATCCCATATTTACATACAGATGTCTGTGTAGACCTTTCTATCTCATTTTTACATACAGGTGTCTGTGGCCTAGTTTGTGTAGACCTTTCTATCCTATATTTACATACAGGTGTCTGTGTAGACCTTTCTATCCCATTTTTACATACAGGTGTCTGTAGACCTTTCTATCCCATATTTACATACAGGTGTCTGTGGAGACCTTTCTATCCCATATTTACATACAGGTGTCTGTGTAGACCTTTCTATCCCATATTTACATACAGGTGTCTGTGTAGACCTTTCTATCTCATTTTTACATACAGGTGTCTGTGGCCTAGTTTGTGTAAACCTTTCTATCCTATATTTACATACAGGTGTCTGTGGCCTAGTTTGTGTAGACCTTTCTATCCCATATTTACATACAGGTGTCTGTGACCTAGTTTGTGTAGACCTTTCTATCCTATATTTACATACAGGTGTCTGTGACCTAGTTTGTGTAGACCTTTCTATCCTATATTTACATACAGGTGTCTGTGGCCTAGTTTGTGTAGACCTTTCTATCAGATATTTACATACAGGTGTCTGTGACCTAGTTTGTGTGGACCTTTCTATCCTATATTTACATACAGGTGTCTGTGACCTAGTTTGTGTAGACCTTTCTATCCTATATTTACATACAGGTATCTGAGTGACCTAGTTTGTGTAGACCTTTCCATCCCATATTTACATACAGGTATCTGTGGCCTAGTTTGTGTAGACCTTTCTATCCTATATTTACATACAGGTGTCTGTGGCCTAGTTTGTGTAGACCTTTCTATCCCATATTTACATACAGGTGTCTGGCCTAGTTTGTGTAGACCTTTCTATCCCATATTTACATACAGGTGTCTGTGACCTAGTTTGTGTAGACCTTTCTATCCTATATTTACATACAGGTGTCTGTGTAGACCTTTCTATCCCATTTTTACATACAGGTGTCTAGACCTTTCTATCCCATATTTACATACAGATGTCTGTGTAGACCTTTCTATCTCATTTTTACATACAGGTGTCTGTGGCCTAGTTTGTGTAGACCTTTCTATCCTATATTTACATACAGGTGTCTGTGTAGACCTTTCTATCCCATTTTTACATACAGGTGTCTGTAGACCTTTCTATCCCATATTTACATACAGGTGTCTGTGGAGACCTTTCTATCCCATATTTACATACAGGTGTCTGTGTAGACCTTTCTATCCCATATTTACATACAGGTGTCTGTGTAGACCTTTCTATCTCATTTTTACATACAGGTGTCTGTGGCCTAGTTTGTGTAAACCTTTCTATCCTATATTTACATACAGGTGTCTGTGGCCTAGTTTGTGTAGACCTTTCTATCCCATATTTACATACAGGTGTCTGTGACCTAGTTTGTGTAGACCTTTCTATCCTATATTTACATACAGGTGTCTGTGACCTAGTTTGTGTGGACCTTTCTATCCTATATTTACATACAGGTGTCTGTGACCTAGTTTGTGTAGACCTTTCTATCCTATATTTACATACAGGTATCTGAGTGACCTAGTTTGTGTAGACCTTTCCATCCCATATTTACATACAGGTATCTGTGGCCTAGTTTGTGTAGACCTTTCTATCCTATATTTACATACAGGTGTCTGTGGCCTAGTTTGTGTAGACCTTTCTATCCCATATTTACATACAGGTGTCTGGCCTAGTTTGTGTAGACCTTTCTATCCCATATTTACATACAGGTGTCTGTGACCTAGTTTGTGTAGACCTTTCTATCCTATATTTACATACAGGTGTCTGTGTAGACCTTTCTATCCCATTTTTACATACAGGTGTCTAGACCTTTCTATCCCATATTTACATACAGATGTCTGTGTAGACCTTTCTATCTCATTTTTACATACAGGTGTCTGTGGCCTAGTTTGTGTAGACCTTTCTATCCTATATTTACATACAGGTATCTGTGGCCTAGTTTGTGTAGACCTTTCTATCCTATATTTACATACAGGTGTCTGTGGCCTAGTTTGTGTAGACCTTTCTATCCCATATTTACATACAGGTGTCTGGCCTAGTTTGTGTAGACCTTTCTATCCCATATTTACATACAGGTGTCTGTGACCTAGTTTGTGTAGACCTTTCTATCCTATATTTACATACAGGTGTCTGTGTAGACCTTTCTATCCCATTTTTACATACAGGTGTCTAGACCTTTCTATCCCATATTTACATACAGATGTCTGTGTAGACCTTTCTATCTCATTTTTACATACAGGTGTCTGTGGCCTAGTTTGTGTAGACCTTTCTATCCTATATTTACATACAGGTGTCTGTGTAGACCTTTCTATCCCATTTTTACATACAGGTGTCTGTAGACCTTTCTATCCCATATTTACATACAGGTGTCTGTGGAGACCTTTCTATCCCATATTTACATACAGGTGTCTGTGTAGACCTTTCTATCCCATATTTACATACAGGTGTCTGTGTAGACCTTTCTATCTCATTTTTACATACAGGTGTCTGTGGCCTAGTTTGTGTAAACCTTTCTATCCTATATTTACATACAGGTGTCTGTGGCCTAGTTTGTGTAGACCTTTCTATCCCATATTTACATACAGGTGTCTGTGACCTAGTTTGTGTAGACCTTTCTATCCTATATTTACATACAGGTGTCTGTGACCTAGTTTGTGTGGACCTTTCTATCCTATATTTACATACAGGTGTCTGTGACCTAGTTTGTGTAGACCTTTCTATCCTATATTTACATACAGGTATCTGAGTGACCTAGTTTGTGTAGACCTTTCCATCCCATATTTACATACAGGTATCTGTGGCCTAGTTTGTGTAGACCTTTCTATCCTATATTTACATAGAGGTGTCTGTGGCCTAGTTTGTGTAGACCTTTCTATCCCATATTTACATACAGGTGTCTGGCCTAGTTTGTGTAGACCTTTCTATCCCATATTTACATACAGGTGTCTGTGACCTAGTTTGTGTAGACCTTTCTATCCTATATTTACATACAGGTGTCTGTGTAGACCTTTCTATCCCATTTTTACATACAGGTGTCTAGACCTTTCTATCCCATATTTACATACAGATGTCTGTGTAGACCTTTCTATCTCATTTTTACATACAGGTGTCTGTGGCCTAGTTTGTGTAGACCTTTCTATCCTATATTTACATACAGGTGTCTGTGTAGACCTTTCTATCCCATTTTTACATACAGGTGTCTGTAGACCTTTCTATCCCATATTTACATACAGGTGTCTGTGGAGACCTTTCTATCCCATATTTACATACAGGTGTCTGTGTAGACCTTTCTATCCCATATTTACATACAGGTGTCTGTGTAGACCTTTCTATCTCATTTTTACATACAGGTGTCTGTGGCCTAGTTTGTGTAAACCTTTCTATCCTATATTTACATACAGGTGTCTGTGGCCTAGTTTGTGTAGACCTTTCTATCCCATATTTACATACAGGTGTCTGTGACCTAGTTTGTGTAGACCTTTCTATCCTATATTTACATACAGGTGTCTGTGACCTAGTTTGTGTAGACCTTTCTATCCTATATTTACATACAGGTGTCTGTGGCCTAGTTTGTGTAGACCTTTCTATCAGATATTTACATACAGGTGTCTGTGACCTAGTTTGTGTGGACCTTTCTATCCTATATTTACATACAGGTGTCTGTGACCTAGTTTGTGTAGACCTTTCTATCCTATATTTACATACAGGTATCTGAGTGACCTAGTTTGTGTAGACCTTTCCATCCCATATTTACATACAGGTATCTGTGGCCTAG
Source organism: Bathymodiolus brooksi (assembly GCA_963680875.1). Classification (NCBI taxonomy): domain Eukaryota; kingdom Metazoa; phylum Mollusca; class Bivalvia; order Mytilida; family Modiolidae; genus Bathymodiolus; species Bathymodiolus brooksi. The sequence goes on from OY804585.1 coordinate 98,040,925, forward strand.
TTTGTGTAGACCTTTCTATCCTATATTTACATACAGGTGTCTGTGGCCTAGTTTGTGTAGACCTTTCTATCCCATATTTACATACAGGTGTCTGGCCTAGTTTGTGTAGACCTTTCTATCCCATATTTACATACAGGTGTCTGTGACCTAGTTTGTGTAGACCTTTCTATCCTATATTTACATACAGGTGTCTGTGGCCTAGTTTGTGTAGACCTTTCTATCCCATATTTACATACAGGTATCTGAGTGACCTAGTTTGTGTAGACCTTTCTATCCTATATTTACATACAGGTATCTGAGTGACCTAGTTTGTGTAAACCTTTCTATCCTATATTTATATACAGGTGTCTGTGACCTAGTTTATGTAGACCTTTCTATCCCATATTTACATACAGGTGTCTGTGGCCTAGTTTGTGTAGACCTTTCTATCCCATATTTACATACAGGTGTCTGTGTAGACCTTTCTATCTCATTTTTACATACAGGTGTCTGTGACCTAGTTTGTGTAGACCTTTCTATCCTATATTTACATACAGGTGTCTGTGACCTAGTTTGTGTGTAGACCTTTCTATCCCATATTTACATACAGGTGTCTGTGTGACCTAGTTTGTGTAGACCTTTCTATCCCATATTTACATACAGGTGTCTGTGGCCTAGTAAGTGTAGACCTTTCTATCCCATATTTACATACATGTGTCTGTGTAGACCTTTCTATCCCATTTTTACATACAGGTGTCTGTAGACCTTTCTATCCCATATTTACATACAGGTGTCTGTGTAGACCTTTCTATCCCATATTTACATACAGGTGTCTGTGTAGACCTTTCTATCCCATATTTACATACAGGTGTCTGTGTAGACCTTTCTATCTCATTTTTACATACAGGTGTCTGGCCTAGTTTGTGTAGACCTTTCTATCCTATATTTACATACAGGTGTCTGTGACCTAGTTTGTGTAGACCTTTCTATCCCATATTTACATACAGGTGTCTGTGTGACCTAGTTTGTGTAGACTTTTCTATCCCATATTTACATACAGGTGTCTGTGCCTAGTTTGTGTAGACCTTTCTATCCCATATTTACATACAGGTGTCTGTGTAGACCTTTCTATCCCATTTTTACATACAGGTGTCTAGACTTTTCTATCCCATATTTACATACAGGTGTCTGTGTAGACCTTTCAATCCCATATTTATATACAGGTGTCTGTGTAGACCTTTCTATCCCATATTTACATACAGGTGTCTGTGTAGACCTTTCTATCCCATTTTTACATACAGGTGTCTAGACCTTTCTATCCCATATTTACATACAGGTGTCTGTGTAGACCTTTCTATCCCATATTTATATACAGGTGTCTGTGTAGACCTTTCTATCCCATATTTACTTACAGGTGTCTGTGACCTAGTTTGTGTAGACCTTTCTATCCTATATTTACATACAGGTGTCTGTGGCCTAGTTTGTGTAGACCTTTCTATCAGATATTTACATACAGGTGTCTGTGACCTAGTTTGTGTGGACCTTTCTATCCTATATTTACATACAGGTGTCTGTGACCTAGTTTGTGTAGACCTTTCTATCCTATATTTACATACAGGTATCTGAGTGACCTAGTTTGTGTAGACCTTTCCATCCCATATTTACATACAGGTATCTGTGGCCTAGTTTGTGTAGACCTTTCTATCCTATATTTACATACAGGTGTCTGTGGCCTAGTTTGTGTAGACCTTTCTATCCCATATTTACATACAGGTGTCTGGCCTAGTTTGTGTAGACCTTTCTATCCCATATTTACATACAGGTGTCTGTGACCTAGTTTGTGTAGACCTTTCTATCCTATATTTACATACAGGTGTCTGTGGCCTAGTTTGTGTAGACCTTTCTATCCCATATTTACATACAGGTATCTGAGTGACCTAGTTTGTGTAGACCTTTCTATCCTATATTTACATACAGGTATCTAAGTGACCTAGTTTGTGTAAACCTTTCTATCCTATATTTATATACAGGTGTCTGTGACCTAGTTTGTGTAGACCTTTCTATCCCATATTTACATACAGGTGTCTGTGGCCTAGTTTGTGTAGACCTTTCTATCCCATATTTACATACATGTGTCTGTGACCTAGTTTGTGTAGACCTTTCTATCCTATATTTACATACAGGTGTCTGTGACCTAGTTTGTGTGTAGACCTTTCTATCCCATATTTACATACAGGTGTCTGTGTGACCTAGTTTGTGTAGACCTTTCTATCCCATATTTACATACAGGTGTCTGTGGCCTAGTAAGTGTAGACCTTTCTATCCCATATTTACATACATGTGTCTGTGTAGACCTTTCTATCCCATTTTTACATACAGGTGTCTGTAGACCTTTCTATCCCATATTTACATACAGGTGTCTGTGTAGACCTTTCTATCCCATATTTACATACAGGTGTCTGTGTAGACCTTTCTATCCCATATTTACATACAGGTGTCTGTGTAGACCTTTCTATCTCATTTTTACATACAGGTGTCTGGCCTAGTTTGTGTAGACCTTTCTATCCTATATTTACATACAGGTGTCTGTGACCTAGTTTGTGTAGACCTTTCTATCCCATATTTACATACAGGTGTCTGTGTGACCTAGTTTGTGTAGACCTTTCTATCCCATATTTGCATACAGGTGTCTGTGCCTAGTTTGTGTAGACCTTTCTATCCCATATTTACATACAGGTGTCTGTGTAGACCTTTCTATCCCATTTTTACATACAGGTGTCTAGACTTTTCTATCCCATATTTACATACAGGTGTCTGTGTAGACCTTTCAATCCCATATTTATATACAGGTGTCTGTGTAGACCTTTCTATCCCATATTTACATACAGGTGTCTGTGTAGACCTTTCTATCCCATTTTTGCATACAGGTGTCTAGACCTTTCTATCCCATATTTACATACAGGTGTCTGTGTAGACCTTTCTATCCCATATTTATATACAGGTGTCTGTGTAGACCTTTCTATCCCATATTTACTTACAGGTGTCTGTGTAGACCTTTCTATTCCATATTTACATACAGGTGTCTGTGTAGACCTTTCTATCTCATTTTTACATACAGGTGTCTGTGGCCTAGTTTGTGTAGACCTTTCTATCCTATATTTACATACAGGTGTCTGTGTAGACCTTTCTATCCCATTTTTACATACAGGTGTCTAGACCTTTCTATCCCATATTTGCATACAGGTGTCTGTGTAGACCTTTCTATCTCATTTTTACATACAGGTGTCTGTGGCCTAGTTTGTGTAGACCTTTCTATCCTATATTTACATACAGGTGTCTGTGTAGACCTTTCTATCCCATTTTTACATACAGGTGTCTGTAGACCTTTCTATCCCATATTTACATACAGGTGTCTGTGTAGACCTTTCTATCCCATATTTACATACAGGTGTCTGTGTAGACCTTTCTATCATATATTTACATACAGGTGTTTGTGTAGACCTTTCTATCTCATTTTTACATACAGGTGTCTGTGGCCTAGTTTGTGTAAACCTTTCTATCCTATATTTACATACAGGTGTCTGTGGCCTAGTTTGTGTAGACCTTTCTATCCCATATTTACATACAGGTGTCTGTGACCTAGTTTGTGTAGACCTTTCTATCCTATATTTACATACAGGTGTCTGTGACCTAGTTTGTGTAGACCTTTCTATCCTATATTTACATACAGGTGTCTGTGGCCTAGTTTGTGTAGACCTTTCTATCACATATTTACATACAGGTGTCTGTGACTTAGTTTGTGTGGACCTTTCTATCCTATATTTACATACAGGTGTCTATGACCTAGTTTGTGTAGACCTTTCTATCCTATATTTACATACAGGTATCTGAGTGACCTAGTTTGTGTAGACCTTTCCATCCCATATTTACATACAGGTATCTGTGGCCTAGTTTGTGTAGACCTTTCTATCCCATATTTACATACAGGTGTCTGTGACCTAGTTTGTGTAGACCTTTCTATCCTATATTTACATACAGGTGTCTGACCTAGTTTGTGTAGACCTTTCTATCCCATATTTACATACAGGTGTCTGTGGCCTAGTTTGTGTAGACCTTTCTATCCCATATTTACATACAGGTGTCTGTGACCTAGTTTGTGTGGACCTTTCTATCCTATGTTTACATACAGGTGTCTGTGACCTAGTTTGTGTAGACCTTTCTATCCTATATTTACATACAGGTATCTGAGTGACCTAGTTTGTGTAGACCTTTCTATCCTATATTTACATACAGGTGTCTGTGGCCTAGTTTGTGTAGACCTTTCTATCCCATATTTACATACAGGTGTCTGGCCTAGTTTGTGTAGACCTTTCTATCCCATATTTACATACAGGTGTCTGTGACCTAGTTTGTGTAGACCTTTCTATCCTATATTTACATACAGGTGTCTGTGGCCTAGTTTGTGTAGACCTTTCTATCCCATATTTACATACAGGTATCTGAGTGACCTAGTTTGTGTAGACCTTTCTATCCTATATTTACATACAGGTATCTGAGTGACCTAGTTTGTGTAGACCTTTCTATCCTATATTTACATACAGGTGTCTGTGACCTAGTTTGTGTAGACCTTTCTATCCCATATTTACATACAGGTGTCTGTGGCCTAGTTTGTGTAGACCTTTCTATCCCATATTTACATACATGTGTCTGTGACCTAGTTTGTGTAGACCTTTCTACCCTATATTTACATACAGGTGTCTGTGACCTAGTTTGTGTGTAGACCTTTCTATCCCATATTTACATACAGGTGTCTGTGTGACCTAGTTTGTGTAGACCTTTCTGTCCCATATTTACATACAGGTGTCTATGGCCTAGTTTGTGTAGACCTTTCTATCCCATATTTACATACAGGTATCTGTGTAGACCTTTCTATCCCATTTTTACATACAGGTGTCTGTAGACCTTTCTATCCCATATTTACATACAGGTGTCTGTGTAGACCTTTCTATACCATTTTTACATACAGGTGTCTAGACCTTTCTATCCCATATTTCCATACAGGTGTCTGTGTAGACCTTTCTATCCCATATTTACATACAGGTGTCTGTGTAGACCTTTCTATCCCATATTTACATACAGGTGTCTGTGTAGACCTTTCTATCCCATATTTACATACAGGTGTCTGTGTAGACTTTTCTATTCCATATTTACATACAGATGTCTGTGTAGACCTTTCTATCTCATTTTTACATACAGGTGTCTGTGGCCTAGTTTGTGTAGACCTTTCTATCCTATATTTACATACAGGTGTCTGTGTAGACCTTTCTATCCCATTTTTACATACAGGTGTCTAGACCTTTCTATCCCATATTTACATACAGATGTCTGTGTAGACCTTTCTATCTCATTTTTACATACAGGTGTCTGTGGCCTAGTTTGTGTAGACCTTTCTATCCTATATTTACATACAGGTGTCTGTGTAGACCTTTCTATCCCATTTTTACATACAGGTGTCTGTAGACCTTTCTATCCCATATTTACATACAGGTGTCTGTGTAGACCTTTCTATCCCATATTTACATACAGGTGTCTGTGTAGACCTTTCTATCCCATATTTACATACAGGTGTCTGTGTAGACCTTTCTATCTCATTTTTACATACAGGTGTCTGTGGCCTAGTTTGTGTAAACCTTTCTATCCTATATTTACATACAGGTGTCTGTGGCCTAGTTTGTGTAGACCTTTCTATCCCATATTTACATACAGGTGTCTGTGACCTAGTTTGCGTAGACCTTTCTATCCTATGTTTACATACAGGTGTCTGTGACCTAATTTGTGTAGACCTTTCTATCCTATATTTACATACAGGTGTCTGTGGCCTAGTTTGTGTAGACCTTTCTATCACATATTTACATACAGGTGTCTGTGACCTAGTTTGTGTGGACCTTTCTATCCTATATTTACATACAGGTGTCTGTGACCTAGTTTGTGTAGACCTTTCTATCCTATATTTACATACAGGTATCTGAGTGACCTAGTTTGTGTAGACCTTTCCATCCCATATTTACATACAGGTGTCTGTGGCCTAGTTTGTGTAGACCTTTCTATCCTATATTTACATACAGGTGTCTGTGGCCTAGTTTGTGTAGACCTTTCTATCCCATATTTACATACAGGTGTCTGGCCTAGTTTGTGTAGACCTTTCTATCCCATATTTACATACAGGTGTCTGTGACCTAGTTTGTGTAGACCTTTCTATCCTATATTTACATACAGGTGTCTGTGGCCTAGTTTGTGTAGACCTTTCTATCCCATATTTACATACAGGTATCTGAGTGACCTAGTTTGTGTAGACCTTTCTATCCTATATTTACATACAGGTATCTGAGTGACCTAGTTTGTGTAAACCTTTCTATCCTATATTTATATACAGGTGTCTGTGACCTAGTTTGTGTAGACCTTTCTATCCCATATTTACATACAGGTGTCTGTGGCCTAGTTTGTGTAGACCTTTCTATCCCATATTTACATACATGTGTCTTTGACCTAGTTTGTGTAGACCTTTCTATCCTATATTTACATACAGGTGTCTGTGACCTAGTTTGTGTGTAGACCTTTCTATCCCATATTTACATACAGGTGTCTGTGTGACCTAGTTTGTGTAGACCTTTCTATCCCATATTTACATACAGGTGTCTGTGGCCTAGTTTGTGTAGACCTTTCTATCCCATATTTACATACATGTGTCTGTGTAGACCTTTCTATCCCATTTTTACATACAGGTGTCTGTAGACCTTTCTATCCCATATTTACATACAGGTGTCTGTGTAGACCTTTCTATACCATTTTTACATACAGGTGTCTAGACCTTTCTATCCCATATTTCCATACAGGTGTCTGTGTAGACCTTTCTATCCCATATTTACATACAGGTGTCTGTGTAGACCTTTCTATCCCATATTTACATACAGGTGTCTGTGTAGACCTTTCTATCCCATATTTACATACAGGTGTCTGTGTAGACTTTTCTATTCCATATTTACATACAGATGTCTGTGTAGACCTTTCTATCTCATTTTTACATACAGGTGTCTGTGGCCTAGTTTGTGTAGACCTTTCTATCCTATATTTACATACAGGTGTCTGTGTAGACCTTTCTATCCCATTTTTACATACAGGTGTCTAGACCTTTCTATCCCATATTTACATACAGATGTCTGTGTAGACCTTTCTATCTCATTTTTACATACAGTTGTCTGTGGCCTAGTTTGTGTAGACCTTTCTATCCTATATTTACATACAGGTGTCTGTGTAGACCTTTCTATCCCATTTTTACATACAGGTGTCTGTAGACCTTTCTATCCCATATTTACATACAGGTGTCTGTGTAGACCTTTCTATCCCATATTTACATACAGGTGTCTGTGTAGACCTTTCTATCTCATTTTTACATACAGGTGTCTGTGGCCTAGTTTGTGTAAACCTTTCTATCCTATATTTACATACAGGTGTCTGTGGCCTAGTTTGTGTAGACCTTTCTATCCCATATTTACATACAGGTGTCTGTGACCTAGTTTGTGTAGACCTTTCTATCCTATATTTACATACAGGTGTCTGTGACCTAATTTGTGTAGACCTTTCTATCCTATATTTACATACAGGTGTCTGTGGCCTAGTTTGTGTAGACCTTTCTATCACATATTTACATACAGGTGTCTGTGACCTAGTTTGTGTGGACCTTTCTATCCTATATTTACATACAGGTGTCTGTGACCTAGTTTGTGTAGACCTTTCTATCCTATATTTACATACAGGTATCTGAGTGACCTAGTTTGTGTAGACCTTTCCATCCCATATTTACATACAGGTATCTGTGGCCTAGTTTGTGTAGACCTTTCTATCCTATATTTACATACAGGTGTCTGTGGCCTAGTTTGTGTAGACCTTTCTATCCCATATTTACATACAGGTGTCTGGCCTAGTTTGTGTAGACCTTTCTATCCCATATTTACATACAGGTGTCTGTGACCTAGTTTGTGTAGACCTTTCTATCCTATATTTACATACAGGTGTCTGTGGCCTAGTTTGTGTAGACCTTTCTATCCCATATTTACATACAGGTATCTGAGTGACCTAGTTTGTGTAGACCTTTCTATCCTATATTTACATACAGGTATCTGAGTGACCTAGTTTGTGTAAACCTTTCTATCCTATATTTATATACAGGTGTCTGTGACCTAGTTTGTGTAGACCTTTCTATCCCATATTTACATACAGGTGTCTGTGGCCTAGTTTGTGTAGACCTTTCTATCCCATATTTACATACATGTGTCTTTGACCTAGTTTGTGTAGACCTTTCTATCCTATATTTACATACAGGTGTCTGTGACCTAGTTTGTGTGTAGACCTTTCTATCCCATATTTACATACAGGTGTCTGTGTGACCTAGTTTGTGTAGACCTTTCTATCCCATATTTACATACAGGTGTCTGTGGCCTAGTTTGTGTAGACCTTTCTATCCCATATTTACATACATGTGTCTGTGTAGACCTTTCTATCCCATTTTTACATACAGGTGTCTGTAGACCTTTCTATCCCATATTTACATACAGGTGTCTGTGTAGAACTTTCTATCCCATATTTACATACAGGTGTCTGTGTAGACCTTTCTATCCCATATTTACATACAGGTGTCTGTGTAGACCTTTCTATCCCATATTTACATACAGGTGTCTGTGTAGACCTTTCTATCTCATTTTTACATACAGGTGTCTGGCCTAGTTTGTGTAGACCTTACTATCCTATATTTACATACAGGTGTCTGTGACTTAGTTTGTGTAGACCTTTCTATCCCATATTTACATAGAGGTGTCTGTGTGACCTAGTTTGTGTAGACCTTTCTATCCCATATTTACATACAGGTGTCTGTGCCTAGTTTGTGTAGACCTTTCTATCCCATATTTACATACAGGTGTCTGTGTAGACCTTTCTATCCCATTTTTGCATACAGGTGTCTAGACCTTTCTATCCCATATTTACATACAGGTGTCTGTGTAGACCTTTCAATCCCATATTTATATACAGGTGTCTGTGTAGACCTTTCTATCCCATATTTACATACAGGTGTCTGTGTAGACCTTTCTATCCCATATTTACATACAGGTGTCTGTGTAGACCTTTCTATTCCATATTTACATACAGGTGTCTGTGTAGACCTTTCTATCTCATTTTTACATACTGGTGTCTGTGGCCTAGTTTGTGTAGACCTTTCTATCCTATATTTACATACAGGTGTCTGTGTAGACCTTTCTATCCCATTTTTACATACAGGTGTCTAGACCTTTCTATCCCATATTTACATACAGGTGTCTGTGTAGACCTTTCTATCTCATTTTTACATACAGGTGTCTGTGGCCTAGTTTGTGTAGACCTTTCTATCCTATATTTACATACAGGTGTCTGTGTAGACCTTTCTATCCCATTTTTACTTACAGGTGTCTGTAGACCTTTCTATCCCATATTTACATACAAGTGTCTGTGTAGACCTTTCTATCCCATATTTACATACAGGTGTCTGTGTAGACCTTTCCATCCCATATTTACATACAGGTGTCTGTGTAGACCTTTCTATCTCATTTTTACATACAGGTGTCTGTGGCCTAGTTTGTGTAAACCTTTCTATCCTATATTTACATACAGGTGTCTGTGGCCTAGTTTGTGTAGACCTTTCTATCCCATATTTACATACAGGTGTCTGTGACCTAGTTTGTGTAGACCTTTCTATCCTATATTTACATACAGGTGTCTGTGGCCTAGTTTGTGTAGACCTTTCTATCACATATTTACATACAGGTGTCTGTGACCTAGTTTGTGTGGACCTTTCTATCCTATATTTACATACAGGTGTCTGTGACCTAGTTTGTGTAGACCTTTCTATCCTATATTTACATACAGGTGTCTGTGACCTAGTTTGTGTAGACCTTTCTATCCTATATTTACATACAGGTATCTGAGTGACCTAGTTTGTGTAGAACTTTCCATCCCATATTTACATACAGGTATCTGTGGCCTAGTTTGTGCAGACCTTTCTATCCTATATTTACATACAGGTGTCTGTGACCTAGTTTGTGTGTAGACCTTTCTATCCCATATTTACATACAGGTGTCTGTGTGACCTAGTTTGTGTAGACCTTTCTATCCCATATTTACATACAGGTGTCTGTGGCCTAGTTTGTGTAGACCTTTCTATCCCATATTTACATACATGTGTCTGTGTAGACCTTTCTATCACATTTTTACATACAGGTGTCTGTAGACCTTTCTATCCCATATTTACATACAGGTGTCTGTGTAGAACTTTCTATCCCATATTTACATACAGGTGTCTGTGTAGACCTTTCTATCCCATATTTACATACAGGTGTCTGTGTAGACCTTTCTATCCCATATTTACATACAGGTGTCTGTGTAGACCTTTCTATCTCATTTTTACATACAGGTGTCTGGCCTAGTTTGTGTAGACCTTACTATCCTATATTTACATACAGGTGTCTGTGACCTAGTTTGTGTAGACCTTTCTATCCCATATTTACATACAGGTGTCTGTGTGACCTAGTTTGTGTAGACCTTTCTATCCCATATTTACATACAGGTGTCTGTGCCTAGTTTGTGTAGACCTTTCTATCCCATATTTACATACAGGTGTCTGTGTAGACCTTTCTATCCCATTTTTGCATACAGGTGTCTAGACCTTTCTATCCCATATTTACATACAGGTGTCTGTGTAGACCTTTCAATCCCATATTTATATACAGGTGTCTGTGTAGACCTTTCTATCCCATATTTACATACAGGTGTCTGTGTAGACCTTTCTATCCCATATTTACATACAGGTGTCTGTGTAGACCTTTCTATTCCATATTTACATACAGGTGTCTGTGTAGACCTTTCTATCTCATTTTTACATACTGGTGTCTGTGGCCTAGTTTGTGTAGACCTTTCTATCCTATATTTACATACAGGTGTCTGTGTAGACCTTTCTATCCCATTTTTACATACAGGTGTCTAGACCTTTCTATCCCATATTTACATACAGGTGTCTGTGTAGACCTTTCTATCTCATTTTTACATACAGGTGTCTGTGGCCTAGTTTGTGTAGACCTTTCTATCCTATGTTTACATACAGGTGTCTGTGTAGACCTTTCTATCCCATTTTTACTTACAGGTGTCTGTAGACCTTTCTATCCCATATTTACATACAGGTGTCTGTGTAGACCTTTCTATCCCATATTTACATACAGGTGTCTGTGTAGACCTTTCCATCCCATATTTACATACAGGTGTCTGTGTAGACCTTTCTATCTCATTTTTACATACAGGTGTCTGTGGCCTAGTTTGTGTAAACCTTTCTATCCTATATTTACATACAGGTGTCTGTGGCCTAGTTTGTGTAGACCTTTCTATCCCATATTTACATACAGGTGTCTGTGACCTAGTTTGTGTAGACCTTTCTATCCTATATTTACATACAGGTGTCTGTGGCCTAGTTTGTGTAGACCTTTCTATCACATATTTACATACAGGTGTCTGTGACCTAGTTTGTGTGGACCTTTCTATCCTATATTTACATACAGGTGTCTGTGACCTAGTTTGTGTAGACCTTTCTATCCTATATTTACATACAGGTGTCTGTGACCTAGTTTGTGTAGACCTTTCTATCCTATATTTACATACAGGTATCTGAGTGACCTAGTTTGTGTAGAACTTTCCATCCCATATTTACATACAGGTATCTGTGGCCTAGTTTGTGCAGACCTTTCTATCCTATATTTACATACAGGTGTCTGTGGCCTAGTTTGTGTAGACCTTTCTATCCCATATTTACATACAGGTGTCTGGCCTAGTTTGTGTAGACCTTTCTATCCCATATTTACATACAGGTGTCTGTGACCTAGTTTGTGTGTAGACCTTTCTATCCCATATTTACATACAGGTGTCTGTGTGACCTAGTTTGTGTAGACCTTTCTATCCCATATTTACATACAGGTGTCTGTGGCCTAGTTTGTGTAGACCTTTCTATCCCATATTTGCATACAAGTGTCTGTGTAGACCTTTCTATCCCATTTTTACATACAGGTGTCTAGACCTTTCTATCCCATATTTACATACAGGTGTCTGTATAGACCTTTCTATCCCATATTTACATACAGGTGTCTGTGTAGACCTTTCTATCCCATATTTACATACAGGTGTCTGTGTAGACCTTTCTATCCCATATTTACATACAGGTGTCTGTGTAGACCATTCTATCTCATTTTTACATACAGGTGTCTGGCCTAGTTTGTGTAGACCTTTCTATCCTATATTTACATACAGGTGTCTGTGAACTAGTTTGTGTAGACCTTTCTATCCCATATTTACATACAGGTGTCTGTGTGACCTAGTTTGTGTAGACCTTTCTATCCCATATTTACATACAGGTGTCTGTGCCTAGTTTGTGTAGACATTTCTATCCCATATTTACATACAGGTGTCTGTGTAGACCTTTCTATCCCATTTTTACATACAGGTGTCTAGACCTTTCTATCCCATATTTACATACAGGTGTCTGTGTAGACCTTTCTATCCCATATTTACTTACAGGTGTCTGTGTAGACCTTTCTATTCCATATTTACATACAGGTGTCTATGTAGACCTTTCTATCTCATTTTTACATACAGGTGTCTGTGGCCTAGTTTGAGTAGACCTTTCTAACCTATATTTACATACAGGTGTCTGTGTAGACCTTTCTATCCCATTTTTACATACAGGTGTCTAGACCTTTCTATCCCATATTTGCATACAGGTGTCTGTGTAGACCTTTCTATCTCATTTTTACATACAGGTGTCTGTGGCCTAGTTTGTGTAGACCTTTCTATCCTATATTTACATACAGGTGTCTGTGTAGAACTTTCTATCCCATTTTTACATACAGGTGTCTGTAGACCTTTCTATCCCATATTTACATACAGGTGTCTGTGTAGACCTTTCTATCCCATATTTACATACAGGTGTCTGTGTAGACCTTTCTATCTCATTTTTACATACAGGTGTCTGTGGCCTAGTTTGTGTAAACCTTTCTATCCTATATTTACATACAGGTGTCTGTGGCCTAGTTTGTGTAGTCCTTTGTATCCCATATTTACATACAGGTGTCTGTGACCTAGTTTGTGTAGACCTTTCTATCCTATATTTACATACAGGTGTCTGTGACCTAGTTTGTGTAGACCTTTCTATCCTATATTAACATACAGGTGTCTGTGGCCTAGTTTGTGTAGACCTTTCTATCACATATTTACATACAGGTGTCTGTGACTTAGTTTGTATGGACCTTTCTATCCTATATTTACATACAGTTTTCTGTGACCTAGTTTGTGTAGACCTTTCTATCCTATATTTACATACAGGTGTCTGTGACCTAGTTTGTGTGTAGACCTTTCTATCCCATATTTACATACAGGTGTCTGTGTGACCTAGTTTGTGTAGACCTTTCTATCCCATATTTACATACAGGTGTCTGTGGCCTAGTTTGTGTAGACCTTTCTATCCCATATTTACATACAAGTGTCTGTGTAGACCTTTCTATCCCATTTTTACATACAGGTGTCTAGACCTTTCTATCCCATATTTACATACAGGTGTCTGTGTAGACCTTTCTATCCCATATTTACATACAGGTGTCTGTGTAGACCTTTCTATCCCATATTTACATACAGGTGTCTGTGTAGACCTTTCTATCCCATATTTACATACAGGTGTCTGTGTAGACCTTTCTATCTCATTTTTACATACAGGTGTCTGGCCTAGTTTGTGTAGACCTTTCTATCCTATATTTACATACAGGTGTCTGTGACCTAGTTTGTGTAGACCTTTCTATCCCATATTTACATACAGGTGTCTGTGTGACCTAGTTTGTGTAGACCTTTCTATCCCATATTTACACACAGGTGTCTGTGCCTAGTTTGTGTAGACCTTTCTATCCCATATTTACATACAGGTGTCTGTGTAGACCTTTCTATCCCATTTTTACATACAGGTGTCTAGACCTTTCTATCCCATATTTACATACAGGTGTCTGTGTAGACCTTTCTATCCCATATTTATATACAGGTGTCTGTGTAGACCTTTCTATCCCATATTTACATACAGGTGTCTGTGTAGACCTTTCTATCCCATATTTACATACAGGTGTCTGTGTAGACCTTTCTATTCCATATTTACATACAGGTGTCTGTGTAGACCTTTCTATCTCATTTTTACATACAGGTGTCTGTGGCCTAGTTTGTGTAGACCTTTCTTTCCTATATTTACATACAGGTGTCTGTGTAGACCTTTCTATCCCATTTTTACATACAGGTGTCTAGACCTTTCTATCCCATATTTACATACAGGTGTCTGTGTGACCTAGTTTGTGTAGACCTTTCTATCCCATATTTACATACAGGTGTCTGTGCCTAGTTTGTGTAGACCTTTCTATCCCATATTTACATACAGGTGTCTGTGTAGACCTTTCTATCCCATTTTTACATACAGGTGTCTAGACCTTTCTATCCCATATTTACATACAGGTGTCTGTGTAGACCTTTCTATCCCATATTTATATACAGGTGTCTGTGTAGACCTTTCTATCCCATATTTACATACAGGTGTCTGTGTAGACCTTTCTATCCCATATTTACATACAGGTGTCTGTGTAGACCTTTCTATTCCATATTTACATACAGGTGTCTGTGTAGACCTTTCTATCTCATTTTTACATACAGGTGTCTGTTGCCTAGTTTGTGTAGACCTTTCTATCCTATATTTACATACAGGTGTCTGTGTAGACCTTTCTATCCCATTTTTACATACAGGTGTCTAGACCTTTCTATCCCATATTTACATACAGGTGTCTGTGTAGACCTTTCTATCTCATTTTTACATACAGGTGTCTGTGGCCTAGTTTGTGTAGACCTTTCTATCCTATATTTACCTACAGGTGTCTGTGTAGACCTTTCTATCCCATTTTTACATACAGGTGTCTGTAGACCTTTCTATCCCATATTTACATACAGGTGTCTGTGTAGACCTTTCTATCCCATATTTACATACAGGTGTCTGTGTAGACCTTTCTATCCCATATTTACATACAGGTGTCTGTGTAGACCTTTCTATCCCATATTTACATACAGGTGTCTGTGTAGACCTTTCTATCTCATTTTTACATACAGGTGTCTGGCCTAGTTTGTGTAGACCTTTCTATCCTATATTTACATACAGGTGTCTTTGAACTAGTTTGTGTAGACCTTTCTATCCCATATTTACATACAGGTGTCTGTGTGACCTAGTTTGTGTAGACCTTTCTATCCCATATTTACATACAGGTGTCTGTGTAGACCTTTCTATTCCATATTTACATACAGGTGTCTGTGTAGACCTTTCTATCTCATTTTTACATACTGGTGTCTGTGGCCTAGTTTGTGTAGACCTTTCTATCCTATATTTACATACAGGTGTCTGTGTAGACCTTTCTATCCCATTTTTACATACAGGTGTCTAGACCTTTCTATCCCATATTTACATACAGGTGTCTGTGTAGACCTTTCTATCTCATTTTTACATACAGGTGTCTGTGGCCTAGTTTGTGTAGACCTTTCTATCCTATATTTACCTACAGGTGTCTGTGTAGACCTTTCTATCCCATTTTTACATACAGGTGTCTGTAGACCTTTCTATCCCATATTTACATACAGGTGTCTGTGTAGACCTTTCTATCCCATATTTACATACAGGTGTCTGTGTAGACCTTTCTATCCCATATTTACATACAGGTGTCTGTGTAGACCTTTCTATCCCTTATTTACATACAGGTGTCTGTGTAGACCTTTCTATCTCATTTTTACATACAGGTGTCTGGCCTAGTTTTTGTAGACCTTTCTATCCCATATTTACATACAGGTGTCTGTGAACTAGTTTGTGTAGACCTTTCTATCCCATATTTACATACAGGTGTCTGTGTGACCTAGTTTGTGTAGACCTTTCTATCCCATATTTACATACAGGTGTCTGTGTAGACCTTTCTATTCCATATTTACATACAGGTGTCTGTGTAGACCTTTCTATCTGATTTTTACATACTGGTGTCTGTGGCCTAGTTTGTGTAGACCTTTCTATCCTATATTTACATACAGGTGTCTGTGTAGACCTTTCTATCTCATTTTTACATACAGGTGTCTGGCCTAGTTTGTGTAGACCTTTCTATCCTATATTTACATACAGGTATCTGAGTGACCTAGTTTGTGTAGAACTTTCCATCCCATATTTACATACAGGTATCTGTGGCCTAGTTTGTGCAGACCTTTCTATCCTATATTTACATACAGGTGTCTGTGGCCTAGTTTTTGTAGACCTTTCTATCCCATATTTACATACAGGTGTCTGGCCTAGTTTGTGTAGACCTTTCTATCCCATATTTACATACAGGTGTCTGTGACCTAGTTTGTGTAGACCTTTCTTTCCTATATTTACATACAGGTGTCTGTGACCTAGTTTGTGTGTAGACCTTTCTATCCCATATTTACATACAGGTGTCTGTGTGACCTAGTTTGTGTAGACCTTTCTATCCCATATTTACATACAGGTGTCTGTGGCCTAGTTTGTGTAGACCTTTCTATCCCATATTTACATACAGGTGTCTGTGTAGACCTTTCTATTCCATATTTACATACAGGTGTCTGCGTAGACCTTTCTATCTCATTTTTACATACAGGTGTCTGTGGCCTAGTTTGTGTAGACCTTTCTATCCTATATTTACATACAGGTGTCTGTGTAGACCTTTCTATCCCATTTTTACATACAGGTGTCTAGACCTTTCTATCCCATATTTGCATACAGGTGTCTGTGTAGACCTTTCTATCTCATTTTTACATACAGGTGTCTGTGGCCTAGTTTGTGTAGACCTTTCTATCCTATGTTTACATACAGATGTCTGTGTAGACCTTTCTATCCCATTTTTACATACAGGTGTCTGTAGACCTTTCTATTCCATATTTACATACAGGTGTCTGTGTAGACCTTTCTATCCCATATTTACATACAGGTGTCTGTGTAGACCTTTCTATCCCATATTTACATACAAGTGTCTGTGTAGACCTTTCTATCTCATTTTTACATACCGGTGTCTGTGGCCTAGTTTGTGTAAACCTTTCTATCCTATATTTACATACAGGTGTCTGTGGCCTAGTTTGTGTAGACCTTTCTATCCCATATTTACATACAGGTGTCTGTGACCTAGTTTGTGTAGACCTTTCTATCCTATATTTACATACAGGTGTCTGTGACCTAGTTTGTGTAGACCTTTCTATCCTATATTTACATACAGGTGTATGTGGCCTAGTTTGTGTAGACCTTTCTATCACATATTTACATACAGGTGTCTGTGACTTAGTTTGTGTGGACCTTTCTATCCTATATTTACATACAGGTGTCTGTGACCTAGTTTGTGTAGACCTTTCTATCCTATATTTACATACAGGTATCTGAGTGACCTAGTTTGTGTAGACCTTTCCATCCCATATTTACATACAGGTATGTGGCCTAGTTTGTGTAGACCTTTCTATCCTATATTTACATACAGGTGTCTGTGGCCTAGTTTGTGTAGACCTTTCTATCCCATATTTATATACAGGTGTCTGGCCTAATTTGTGTAGACCTTTCTATCCCATATTTACATACAGGTGTCTGTGACCTAGTTTGTTTAGACCTTTCGATCCCATATTTACATACAGGTGTCTGTGACCTAGTTTGTGTAGACCTTTCTATCCTATATTTACATACAGGTGTCTGTGACCTAGTTTGTGTGTAGACCTTTCTATCCCATATTTACATACAGGTGTCTGTGTGACCTAGTTTGTGTAGACCTTTCTATCCCATATTTACATACAGGTGTCTGTGGCCTAGTTTGTGTAGACCTTTCTATCCCATATTTACATACAAGTGTCTGTGTAGACCTTTCTATCCCATTTTTACATACAGGTGTCTAGACCTTTCTATCCCATATTTACATACAGGTGTCTGTGTAGACCTTTCTATCCCATATTTACATACAGGTGTCTGTGTAGACCTTTCTATCCCATATTTACATACAGGTGTCTGTGTAGACCTTTCTATCCCATATTTACATACAGGTGTCTGTGTAGACCTTTCTATCTCATTTTTACATACAGGTGTCTGGCCTAGTTTGTGTAGACCTTTCTATCCTATATTTACATACAGGTGTCTGTGACCTAGTTTGTGTAGACCTTTCTATCCCATATTTACATACAGGTGTCTGTGTGACCTAGTTTGTGTAGACCTTTCTTTCTCATATTTACATACAGGTGTCTGTGCCTAGTTTGTGTAGACCTTTCTATTCCATATTTACATACAGGTGTCTGTGTAGACCTTTCTATCCCATTTTTACATACAGGTGTCTAGACCTTTCTATCCCATATTTACATACATGTGTCTGTGTAGACCTTTCTATCCCATATTTATATACAGGTGTCTGTGTAGACCTTTCTATCCCATATTTACATACAGGTGTCTGTGTAGACCTTTCTATCCCATATTTACATACAGGTGTCTGTGTAGACCTTTCTATTCCATATTTACATACAGGTGTCTGTGTAGACCTTTCTATCTCATTTTTACATACAGGTGTCTGTGGCCTAGTTTGTGTAGACCTTTCTATCCTATATTTACATACAGGTGTCTGTGTAGACCTTTCTATCCCATTTTTACATACAGGTGTCTAGACCTTTCTATCCCATATTTACATACAGGTGTCTGTGTGACCTAGTTTGTGTAGACCTTTCTATCCCATATTTACATACAGGTGTCTGTGCCTAGTTTGTGTAGACCTTTCTATCCCATATTTACATACAGGTGTCTGTGTAGACCTTTCTATCCCATTTTTACATACAGGTGTCTAGACCTTTCTATCCCATATTTACATACAGGTGTCTGTGTAGACCTTTCTATCCCATATTTACATACAGGAGTCTGTGTAGACCTTTCTATTCCATATTTACATACAGGTGTCTGTGTAGACCTTTCTATCTCATTTTTACATACAGGTGTCTGTGGCCTAGTTTGTGTAGACCTTTCTATCCTATATTTACATACAGGTGTCTGTGTAGACCTTTCTATCCCATTTTTACATACAGGTGTCTAGACCTTTCTATCCGATATTTACATACAGGTGTCTGTGTAGACCTTTCTATCTCATTTTTACATACAGGTGTCTGTGGCCTAGTTTGTGTAGACCTTTCTATCCTATATTTACCTACAGGTGTCTGTGTAGACCTTTCTATCCCATTTTTACATACAGGTGTCTGTAGACCTTTCTATCCCATATTTACATACAGGTGTCTGTGTAGACCTTTCTAACCCATATTTACATACAGGTGTCTGTGTAGACCTTTCTATCCCATATTTACATACAGGTGTCTGTGTAGACCTTTCTATCCCTTATTTACATACAGGTGTCTGTGTAGACCTTTCTATCTCATTTTTACATACAGGTGTCTGGCCTAGTTTGTGTAGACCTTTCTATCCTATATTTACATACAGGTGTCTGTGAACTAGTTTGTGTAGACCTTTATAACCCATATTTACATACAGGTGTCTGTGTGACCTAGTTTGTGTAGACCTTTCTATCCCATATTTACATACAGGTGTCTGTGTAGACCTTTCTATTCCATATTTACATACAGGTGTCTGTGTAGACCTTTCTATCTCATTTTTACATACTGGTGTCTGTGGCCTAGTTTGTGTAGACCTTTCTATCCTATATTTACATACAGGTGTCTGTGTAGACCTTTCTATCTCATTTTTACATACAGGTGTCTGGCCTAGTTTGTGTAGACCTTTCTATCCTATATTTACATACAGGTGTCTGTGAACTAGTTTGTGTAGACCTTTCTATCACATATTTACATACAGGTGTCTGTGTGACCTAGTTTGTGTAGACCTTTCTATCCCATATTTACATACAGGTGTCTGTGTAGACCTTTCTATTCCATATTTACATACAGGTGTCTGTGTAGACCTTTCTATCTCATTTTTACATACTGGTGTCTGTGGCCTAGTTTGTGTAGACCTTTCTATCCTATATTTACATACAGGTGTCTGTGTAGACCTTTCTATCCCATTTTTACATACAGGTGTCTAGACCTTTCTATCCCATATTTACATACAGGTGTCTGTGTAGACCTTTCTATCTCATTTTTACATACAGGTGTCTGTGGCCTAGTTTGTGTAGACCTTTCTATCCTATATTTACCTACAGGTGTCTGTGTAGACCTTTCTATCCCATTTTTACATACAGGTGTCTGTAGACCTTTCTATCCCATATTTACATACAGGTGTCTGTGTAGACCTTTCTATCCCATATTTACATACAGGTGTCTGTGTAGACCTTTCTATCCCATATTTACATACAGGTGTCTGTGTAGACCTTTCTATCCCTTATTTACATACAGGTGTCTGTGTAGACCTTTCTATCTCATTTTTACATACAGGTGTCTGGCCTAGTTTGTGTAGACCTTTCTATCCTATATTTACATACAGGTGTCTGTGAACTAGTTTGTGTAGACCTTTCTATCCCATATTTACATACAGGTGTCTGTGTGACCTAGTTTGTGTAGACCTTTCTATCCCATATTTACATACAGGTTTCTGTGTAGACCTTTCTATCTCATTTTTACATACTGGTGTCTGTGGCCTAGTTTGTGTAGACCTTTCTATCCTATATTTACATACAGGTGTCTGTGTAGACCTTTCTATCTCATTTTTACATACAGGTGTCTGGCCTAGTTTGTGTAGACCTTTCTATCCTATATTTACATACAGGTGTCTGTGAACTAGTTTGTGTAGACCTTTCTATCCCATATTTACATACAGGTGTCTGTGTGACCTAGTTTGTGTAGACCTTTCTATCCCATATTTACATACAGGTGTCTGTGTAGACCTTTCTATTCCATATTTACATACAGGTGTCTGTGTAGACCTTTCTATCTCATTTTTACATACTGGTGTCTGTGGCCTAGTTTGTGTAGACCTTTCTATCCTATATTTACATACAGGTGTCTGTGTAGACCTTTCTATCCCATTTTTACATACAGGTGTCTAGACCTTTCTATCCCATATTTACATACAGGTGTCTGTGTAGACCTTTCTATCTCATTTTTACATACAGGTGTCTGTGGCCTAGTTTGTGTAGACCTTTCTATCCTATATTTACCTACAGGTGTCTGTGTAGACCTTTCTATCCCATTTTTACATACAGGTGTCTGTAGACCTTTCTATCCCATATTTACATACAGGTGTCTGTGTAGACCTTTCTATCCCATATTTACATACAGGTGTCTGTGTAGACCTTTCTATCCCATATTTACATACAGGTGTCTGTGTAGACATTTCTATCCCTTATTTACATACAGGTGTCTGTGTAGACCTTTCTATCTCATTTTTACATACAGGTGTCTGGCCTAGTTTGTGTAGACCTTTCTATCCTATATTTACATACAGGTGTCTGTGAACTAGTTTGTGTAGACCTTTCTATCCCATATTTACATACAGGTGTCTGTGTGACCTAGTTTGTGTAGACCTTTCTATCCCATATTTACATACAGGTGTCTGTGCCTAGTTTGTGTAGACATTTCTATCCCATAATTACATACAGGTGTCTGTGTAGACCTTTCTATCCCATATTTACATACAGGTGTCTGTGTAGACCTTTCTATTCCATATTTACATACAGGTGTCTGTGTAGACCTTTCTATCTCATTTTTACATACTGGTGTCTGTGGCCCAATTTGTGTAGACCTTTCTATCCTATATTTACATACAGGTGTCTGTGTAGACCTTTCTATCCCATTTTTACATACAGGTGTCTAGACCTTTCTATCCCATATTTACATACAGGTGTCTGTGTAGACCTTTCTATCTCATTTTTACATACAGGTGTCTGTGGCCTAGTTTGTGTAGACCTTTCTATCCTATATTTACATACAGGTGTCTGTGTAGACCTTTCTATCCCATTTTTACATACAGGTGTCTGTAGACCTTTCTATCCCATATTTACATACAGGTGTCTGTGTAGACCTTTCTATCCCATATTTACATACAGGTGTCTGTGTAGACCTTTCTATCCCATATTTACATACAGGTGTCTGTGTAGACCTTTCTATCTCATTTTTACATACAGGTGTCTGTGGCCTAGTTTGTGTAGACCTTTCTATCCCATATTTACATACAGGTGTCTGTGACCTAGTTTGTGTAGACCTTTCTATCCTATATTTACATACAGGTGTCTGTGGCCTAGTTTGTGTAGACCTTTCTATCACATATTTACATACAGGTGTCTGTGACCTAGTTTGTGTGGACCTTTCTATCCTATATTTACATACAGGTGTCTGTGACCTAGTTTGTGTAGACCTTTCTATCCTATATTTACATACAGGTATCTGAGTGACCTAGTTTGTGTAGAACTTTCCATCCCATATTTACATACAGGTATCTGTGGCCTAGTTTGTGCAGACCTTTCTATCCTATATTTACATACAGGTGTCTGTGGCCTAGTTTGTGTAGACCTTTCTATCCCATATTTACATACAGGTGTCTGGCCTAGTTTGTGTAGACCTTTCTATCCCATATTTACATACAGGTGTCTGTGACCTAGTTTGTGTAGACCTTTCTATCCCATATTTACATACAGGTGTCTGTGACCTAGTTTATGTAGACCTTTCTATCCTATATTTACATACAGGTGTCTGTGACCTAGTTTGTGTGTAGACCTTTCTATCCCATATTTACATACAGGTGTCTGTGTGACCTAGTTTGTGTAGACCTTTCTATCCCATATTTACATACATGTGTCTGTGGCCTAGTTTGTGTAGACCTTTCTATCCCATATTTGCATACAAGTGTCTGTGTAGACCTTTCTATCCCATTTTTACATACAGGTGTCTAGACCTTTCTATCCCATATTTACATACAGGTGTCTGTGTAGACCTTTCTATCCCATATTTACATACAGGTGTCTGTGTAGACCTTTCTATCCCATATTTACATACAGGTGTCTGTGTAGACCTTTCTATCCCATATTTACATACAGGTGTCTGTGTGACCTAGTTTGTGTAGACCTTTCTATCCCATATTTACATACAGGTGTCTGTGCCTAGTTTGTGTAGACATTTCTATCCCATATTTACATACAGGTGTCTGTGTAGACCTTTCTATCCCATTTTTACATACAGGTGTCTAGACCTTTCTATCCCATATTTACATACAGTTGTCTGTGTAGACCTTTCTATCCCATATTTATATACAGGTGTCTGTGTAGACCTTTCTATCCCATATTTACATACAGGTGTCTGTGTAGACCTTTCTATCCCATATTTACATACAGGTGTCTGTGTAGACCTTTCTATTCCATATTTACATACAGGTGTCTGTGTAGACCTTTCTATCTCATTTTTACATACAGGTGTCTGTGGCTTAGTTTGTGTAGACCTTTCTATCCTATATTTACATACAGGTGTCTGTGTAGACCTTTCTATCCCATTTTTACATACAGGTGTCTAGACCTTTCTTTCCCATATTTACATATAGGTGTCTGTGTAGACCTTTCTATCTCATTTTTACATACAGGTGTCTGTGGCCTAGTTTGTGTAGACCTTTCTATCCTATATTTACATACAGGTGTCTGTGTAGACCTTTCTATCCCATTTTTACATACAGGTGTCTGTAGACCTTTCTATCCCATATTTACATACAGGTGTCTGTGTAGACCTTTCTATCCCATATTTACATACAGGTGTCTGTGTAGACCTTTCTATCCCATATTTACATACAGGTGTCTGTGTAGACCTTTCTATCTCATTTTTACATACAGGTGTCTGTGGCCTAGTTTGTGTAAACCTTTCTATCCTATATTTACATACAGGTGTCTGTGGCCTAGTTTGTGTAGACCTTTCTATCCCATATTTACATACAGGTGTCTGTGACCTAGTTTGTGTAGACCTTTCTATCCTATATTTACATACAGGTGTCTGTGACCTAGTTTGTGTAGACCTTTCTATCCTATATTTACATACAGGTGTCTGTGGCCTAGTTTGTGTAGACCTTTCTATCACATATTTACATACAGGTGTCTGTGACTTAGTTTGTGTGGATCCTTTCTATCCTATATTTACATACAGGTGTCTGTGACCTAGTTTGTGTAGACCTTTCTATCCTATATTTACATACAGGTATCTGAGTGACCTAGTTTGTGTAGACCTTTCATCCCATATTTACATACAGGTATCTGTGGCCTAGTTTGTGTAGACCTTTCTATCCTATATTTACATACAGGTGTCTGTGGCCTAGTTTGTGTAGACCTTTCTATCCCATATTTATATACAGGTGTCTGGCCTAGTTTGTGTAGACCTTTCTATCCCATATTTACATACAGGTGTCTGTGACCTAGTTTGTGTAGACCTTTCTATCTCATATTTACATACAGGTGTCTGTGACCTAGTTTGTGTAGACCTTTCTATCCTATATTTACATACAGGTGTCTGTGACCTAGTTTGTGTGTAGACCTTTCTATCCCATATTTACATACAGGTGTCTGTGTGACCTAGTTTGTGTAGACCTTTCTATCCCATATTTACATACAGGTGTCTGTGGCCTAGTTTGTGTAGACCTTTCTATCCCATATTTACATACAAGTGTCTGTGTAGACCTTTCTATCCCATTTTTACATACAGGTGTCTAGACCTTTCTATCCCATATTTACATACAGGTGTCTGTGTAGACCTTTCTATCCCATATTTACATACAGGTGTCTGTGTAGACCTTTCTATCCCATATTTACATACAGGTGTCTGTGTAGACCTTTCTATCCCATATTTACATACAGGTGTCTGTGTAGACCTTTCTATCTCATTTTTACATACAGGTGTCTGGCCTAGTTTGTGTAGATCTTTCTATCCTATATTTACATACAGGTGTCTGTGACCTAGTTTGTGTAGACCTTTCTATCCCATATTTACATACAGGTGTCTCTGTGACCTAGTTTGTGTAGACCTTTCTATCCCATATTTACATACAGGTGTCTGTGCCTAGTTTGTGTAGACCTTTCTATCCCATATTTACATACAGGTGTCTGTGTAGACCTTTCTATCCCATATTTACATACAGGTGTCTGTGTAGACCTTTCTATCTCATTTTTACATACAGGTGTCTGTGGCCTAGTTTGTGTAAACCTTTCTATCCTATATTTACATACAGGTGTCTGTGGCCTAGTTTGTGTAGACCTTTCTATCCCATATTTACATACAGGTGTCTGTGACCTAGTTTGTGTAGACCTTTCTATCCTATATTTACATACAGGTGTCTGTGACCTAGTTTGTGTAGACCTTTCTATCCTATATTTACATACAGGTGTCTGTGGCCTAGTTTGTGTAGACCTTTCTATCACATATTTACATACAGGTGTCTGTGACTTAGTTTGTGTGGACCTTTCTATCCTATATTTACATACAGGTGTCTGTGACCTAGTTTGTGTAGACCTTTCTATCCTATATTTACATACAGGTATCTGAGTGACCTAGTTTGTGTAGACCTTTCATCCCATATTTACATACAGGTATCTGTGGCCTAGTTTGTGTAGACCTTTCTATCCTATATTTACATACAGGTGTCTGTGGCCTAGTTTGTGTAGACCTTTCTATCCCATATTTATATACAGGTGTCTGGCCTAGTTTGTGTAGACCTTTCTATCCCATATTTACATACAGGTGTCTGTGACCTAGTTTGTGTAGACCTTTCTATCTCATATTTACATACAGGTGTCTGTGACCTAGTTTGTGTAGACCTTTCTATCCTATATTTACATACAGGTGTCTGTGACCTAGTTTGTGTGTAGACCTTTCTATCCCATATTTACATACAGGTGTCTGTGTGACCTAGTTTGTGTAGACCTTTCTATCCCATATTTACATACAGGTGTCTGTGGCCTAGTTTGTGTAGACCTTTCTATCCCATATTTACATACAAGTGTCTGTGTAGACCTTTCTATCCCATTTTTACATACAGGTGTCTAGACCTTTCTATCCCATATTTACATACAGGTGTCTGTGTAGACCTTTCTATCCCATATTTACATACAGGTGTCTGTGTAGACCTTTCTATCCCATATTTACATACAGGTGTCTGTGTAGACCTTTCTATCCCATATTTACATACAGGTGTCTGTGTAGACCTTTCTATCTCATTTTTACATACAGGTGTCTGGCCTAGTTTGTGTAGACCTTTCATTCCTATATTTACATACAGGTGTCTGTGACCTAGTTTGTGTAGACCTTTCTATCCCATATTTACATACAGGTGTCTGTGACCTAGTTTGTGTAGACCTTTCTATCCTATATTTACATACAGATGTCTGTGACCTAGTTTGTGTGTAGACCTTTCTATCCCATATTTACATACAGGTGTCTGTGTGACCTAGTTTGTGTAGACCTTTCTATCCCATATTTACATACAGGTGTCTGTGGCCTAGTTTGTGTAGACCTTTCTATCCCATATTTACATACAAGTGTCTGTGTAGACCTTTCTATCCCATTTTTACATACAGGTGTCTAGACCTTTCTATCCCATATTTACATACAGGTGTCTGTGTAGACCTTTCTATCCCATATTTACATACAGGTGTCTGTGTAGACCTTTCTATCCCATATTTACATACAGGTGTCTGTGTAGACCTTTCTATCCCATATTTACATACAGGTGTCTGTGTAGACCTTTCTATCTCATTTTTACATACAGGTGTCTGGCCTAGTTTGTGTAGATCTTTCTATCCTATATTTACATACAGGTGTCTGTGACCTAATTTGTGTAGACCTTTCTATCCCATATTTACATACAGGTGTCTCTGTGACCTAGTTTGTGTAGACCTTTCTATCCCATATTTACATACAGGTGTCTGTGCCTAGTTTGTGTAGACCTTTCTATCCCATATTTACATACAGGTGTCTGTGTAGACCTTTCTATCCCATTTTTACATACAGGTGTCTAGACCTTTCTATCCCATATTTACATACAGGTGTCTGTGTAGACCTTTCTATCCCATATTTATATACAGGTGTCTGTGTAGACCTTTCTATCCCATATTTACATACAGGTGTCTGTGTAGACCTTTCTATCCCATATTTACATACAGGTGTCTGTGTAGACCTTTCTATTCCATATTTACATACAGGTGTCTGTGTAGACCTTTCTATCTCATTTTTACATACAGGTGTCTGTGGCCTAGTTTGTGTAGACCTTTCTATCCTATATTTACATACAGGTGTCTGTGTAGACCTTTCTATCCCATTTTTACATACAGGTGTCTAGACCTTTCTATCCCATATTTACATACAGGTGTCTGTGTGACCTAGTTTGTGTAGACCTTTCTATCCCATATTTACATACAGGTGTCTGTGCCTAGTTTGTGTAGACCTTTCTATCCCATATTTACATACAGGTGTCTGTGTAGACCTTTCTATACCATTTTTACATACAGGTGTCTAGACCTTTCTATCCCATATTTGCATACAGGTGTCTGTGTAGACCTTTCTATCCCATATTTACATACAGGTGTCTGTGTAGACCTTTCTTTCCCATATTTACATACAGGTGTCTGTGTAGACCTTTCTATTCCATATTTACATACAGGTGTCTGTGTAGACCTTTCTATCTCATTTTTACATACAGGTGTCTGTGGCCTAGTTTGTGTAGACCATTCTATCCTATATTTACATACAGGTGTCTGTGTAGACCTTTCTATCCCATATTTACATACAGGTGTCTGTGTAGACCTTTCTATCTCATTTTTACATACAGGTGTCTGTGGCCTAGTTTGTGTAGACCTTTCTATCCTATATTTACCTACAGGTGTCTGTGTAGACCTTTCTATCCCATTTTTACATACAGGTGTCTGTAGACCTTTCTATCCCATATTTACATACAGGTGTCTGTGTAGACCTTTCTATCCCATATTTACATACAGGTGTCTGTGTAGACCTTTCTATCCCATATTTACATACAGGTGTCTGTGTAGACCTTTCTATCCCATATTTACATACAGGTGTCTGTGTAGACCTTTCTATCTCATTTTTACATACAGGTGTCTGGCCTAGTTTGTGTAGACCTTTCTATCCTATATTTACATACAGGTGTCTGTGAACTAGTTTGTGTAGACCTTTCTATCCCATATTTACATACAGGTGTCTGTGTGACCTAGTTTGTGTAGACCTTTCTATCCCATATTTACATACAGGTGTCTGTACCTAGTTTGTGTAGACATTTCTATCCCATATTTACATACAGGTGTCTGTGTAGACCTTTCTATCCCATTTTTACATACAGGTGTCTAGACCTTTCTATCCCATATTTACATACAGGTGTCTGTGTAGAACTTTCTATCCCATATTTATATACAGGTGTCTGTGTAGACCTTTCTATCCCATATTTACATACAGGTGTCTGTGTAGACCTTTCTATCCCATATTTACATACAGGTGTCTGTGTAGACCTTTCTATTCCATATTTACATACAGGTGTCTGTGTAGACCTTTCTATCTCATTTTTACATACAGGTGTCTGTGGCCTAGTTTGTGTAGACCTTTCTATCCTATATTTACATACAGGTGTCTGTGTAGACCTTTCTATCCCATTTTTACATACAGGTGTCTAGACCTTTCTATCCCATATTTACATACAGGTGTCTGTGTAGACCTTTCTATCTCATTTTTACATACAGGTGTCTGTGGCCTAGTTTGTGTAGACCTTTCTATCCTATATTTACATACAGGTGTCTGTGTAGACCTCTCTATCCCATTTTTACATACAGGTGTCTGTAGACCTTTCTATCCCATATCTACATACAGGTGTCTGTGTAGACCTTTCTATCCCATATTTACATACAGGTGTCTGTGTAGACCTTTCTATCCCATATTTACATACAGGTGTCTGTGTAGACCTTTCTATCTCATTTTTACATACAGGTGTCTGTGGCCTAGTTTGTGTAAACCTTTCTATCCTATATTTACATACAGGTGTCTGTGGCCTAGTTTGTGTAGACCTTTCTATCCCATATTTACATACAGGTGTCTGTGACCTAGTTTGTGTAGACCTTTCTATCCTATATTTACATACAGGTGTCTGTGACCTAGTTTGTGTAGACCTTTCTATCCTATATTTACATACAGGTGTCTGTGGCCTAGTTTGTGTAGACCTTTCTATCACATATTTACATACAGGTGTCTGTGACTTAGTTTGTGTGGACCTTTCTATCCTATATTTACATACAGGTGTCTGTGACCTAGTTTGTGTAGACCTTTCTATCCTATATTTACATACAGGTATCTGAGTGACCTAGTTTGTGTAGACCTTTCCATCCCATATTTACATACAGGTATCTGTGGCCTAGTTTGTGTAGACCTTTCTATCCTATATTTACATACAGGTGTCTGTGGCCTAGTTTGTGTAGACCTTTCTATCCCATATTTATATACAGGTGTCTGGCCTAGTTTGTGTAGACCTTTCTATCCCATATTTACATACAGGTGTCTGTGGCCTAGTTTGTGTAGACCTTTCTATCCTATATTTACATACAGGTGTCTGTGTAGACCTTTCTATCCCATTTTTACATACAGGTGTCTGTAGACCTTTCTATCCCATATTTACATACAGGTGTCTGTGTAGACCTTTCTATCCTATATTTACATACAGGTGTCTGTGACCTAGTTTGTGTAGACCTTTCTATCCTATATTTACATACAGGTATCTGAGTGACCTAGTTTGTGTAGACCTTTCCATCCCATATTTACATACAGGTATCTGTGGCCTAGTTTGTGTAGACCTTTCTATCCTATATCTACATACAGGTGTCTGTGGCCTAGTTTGTGTAGACCTTTCTATCCCATATTTATATACAGGTGTCTGGCCTAGTTTGTGTAGACCTTTCTATCCCATATTTACATACAGGTGTCTGTGACCTAGTTTGTGTAGACCTTTCTATCCCATATTTACATACAGGTGTCTGTGACCTAGTTTGTGTAGACCTTTCTATCCTATATTTACATACAGGTGTCTGTGACCTAGTTTGTGTGTAGACCTTTCTATCCCATATTTACATACAGGTGTCTGTGTGACCTAGTTTGTGTAGACCTTTCTATCCCATAATTACATACAGGTGTCTGTGGCCTAGTTTGTGTAGACCTTTCTATCCCATATTTACATACAAGTGTCTGTGTAGACCTTTCTATCCCATTTTTACATACAGGTGTCTAGACCTTTCTATCCCATATTTACATACAGGTGTCTGTGTAGACCTTTCTATCCCATATTTACATACAGGTGTCTGTGTAGACCTTTCTATCCCATATTTACATACAGGTGTCTGTGTAGACCTTTCTATCCCATATTTACATACAGGTGTCTGTGTAGACCTTTCTATCTCATTTTTACATACAGGTGTCTGGCCTAGTTTGTGTAGATCTTTCTATCCTATATTTACATACAGGTGTCTGTGACCTAATTTGTGTAGACCTTTCTATCCCATATTTACATACAGGTGTCTCTGTGACCTAGTTTGTGTAGACCTTTCTATCCCATATTTACATACAGGTGTCTGTGCCTAGTTTGTGTAGACCTTTCTATCCCATATTTACATACAGGTGTCTGTGTAGACCTTTCTATCCCATTTTTACATACAGGTGTCTAGACCTTTCTATCCCATATTTACATACAGGTGTCTGTGTAGACCTTTCTATCCCATATTTATATACAGGTGTCTGTGTAGACCTTTCTATCCCATATTTACATACAGGTGTCTGTGTAGACCTTTCTATCCCATATTTACATACAGGTGTCTGTGTAGACCTTTCTATTCCATATTTACATACAGGTGTCTGTGTAGACCTTTCTATCTCATTTTTACATACAGGTGTCTGTGGCCTAGTTTGTGTAGACCTTTCTATCCTATATTTACATACAGGTGTCTGTGTAGACCTTTCTATCCCATTTTTACATACAGGTGTCTAGACCTTTCTATCCCATATTTACATACAGGTGTCTGTGTGACCTAGTTTGTGTAGACCTTTCTATCCCATATTTACATACAGGTGTCTGTGCCTAGTTTGTGTAGACCTTTCTATCCCATATTTACATACAGGTGTCTGTGTAGACCTTTCTATACCATTTTTACATACAGGTGTCTAGACCTTTCTATCCCATATTTGCATACAGGTGTCTGTGTAGACCTTTCTATCCCATATTTACATACAGGTGTCTGTGTAGACCTTTCTTTCCCATATTTACATACAGGTGTCTGTGTAGACCTTTCTATTCCATATTTACATACAGGTGTCTGTGTAGACCTTTCTATCTCATTTTTACATACAGGTGTCTGTGGCCTAGTTTGTGTAGACCATTCTATCCTATATTTACATACAGGTGTCTGTGTAGACCTTTCTATCCCATATTTACATACAGGTGTCTGTGTAGACCTTTCTATCTCATTTTTACATACAGGTGTCTGTGGCCTAGTTTGTGTAGACCTTTCTATCCTATATTTACCTACAGGTGTCTGTGTAGACCTTTCTATCCCATTTTTACATACAGGTGTCTGTAGACCTTTCTATCCCATATTTACATACAGGTGTCTGTGTAGACCTTTCTATCCCATATTTACATACAGGTGTCTGTGTAGACCTTTCTATCCCATATTTACATACAGGTGTCTGTGTAGACCTTTCTATCCCATATTTACATACAGGTGTCTGTGTAGACCTTACTATCTCATTTTTACATACAGGTGTCTGGCCTAGTTTGTGTAGACCTTTCTATCCTATATTTACATACAGGTGTCTGTGAACTAGTTTGTGTAGACCTTTCTATCCCATATTTACATACAGGTGTCTGTGTGACCTAGTTTGTGTAGACCTTTCTATCCCATATTTACATACAGGTGTCTGTACCTAGTTTGTGTAGACATTTCTATCCCATATTTACATACAGGTGTCTGTGTAGACCTTTCTATCCCATTTTTACATACAGGTGTCTAGACCTTTCTATCCCATATTTACATACAGGTGTCTGTGTAGACCTTTCTATCCCATATTTATATACAGGTGTCTGTGTAGACCTTTCTATCCCATATTTACATACAGGTGTCTGTGTAGACCTTTCTATCCCATATTTACATACAGGTGTCTGTGTAGACCTTTCTATTCCATATTTACATACAGGTGTCTGTGTAGACCTTTCTATCTCATTTTTACATACAGGTGTCTGTGGCCTAGTTTGTGTAGACCTTTCTATCCTATATTTACATACAGGTGTCTGTGTAGACCTTTCTATCCCATATTTACATACAGGTGTCTAGACCTTTCTATCCCATATTTACATACAGGTGTCTGTGTAGACCTTTCTATCTCATTTTTACATACAGGTGTCTGTGGCCTAGTTTGTGTAGACCTTTCTATCCTATATTTACATACAGGTGTCTGTGTAGACCTCTCTATCCCATTTTTACATACAGGTGTCTGTAGACCTTTCTATCCCATATCTACATACAGGTGTCTGTGTAGACCTTTCTATCCCATATTTACATACAGGTGTCTGTGTAGACCTTTCTATCCCATATTTACATACAGGTGTCTGTGTAGACCTTTCTATCTCATTTTTACATACAGGTGTCTGTGGCCTAGTTTGTGTAAACCTTTCTATCCTATATTTACATACAGGTGTCTGTGGCCTAGTTTGTGTAGACCTTTCTATCCCATATTTACATACAGGTGTCTGTGACCTAGTTTGTGTAGACCTTTCTATCCTATATTTACATACAGGTGTCTGTGACCTAGTTTGTGTAGACCTTTCTATCCTATATTTACATACAGGTGTCTGTGGCCTAGTTTGTGTAGACCTTTCTATCACATATTTACATACAGGTGTCTGTGACTTAGTTTGTGTGGACCTTTCTATCCTATATTTACATACAGGTGT
The DNA here is from genome assembly GCA_963680875.1 of Bathymodiolus brooksi. Classification (NCBI taxonomy): domain Eukaryota; kingdom Metazoa; phylum Mollusca; class Bivalvia; order Mytilida; family Modiolidae; genus Bathymodiolus; species Bathymodiolus brooksi. The sequence continues at coordinate 98,074,004 of OY804585.1, forward strand.
CTGTGACCTAGTTTGTGTAGACCTTTCTATCCTATATTTACATACAGGTATCTGAGTGACCTAGTTTGTGTAGACCTTTCCATCCCATATTTACATACAGGTATCTGTGGCCTAGTTTGTGTAGACCTTTCTATCCTATATTTACATACAGGTGTCTGTGGCCTAGTTTGTGTAGACCTTTCTATCCCATATTTATATACAGGTGTCTGGCCTAGTTTGTGTAGACCTTTCTATCCCATATTTACATACAGGTGTCTGTGGCCTAGTTTGTGTAGACCTTTCTATCCTATATTTACATACAGGTGTCTGTGTAGACCTTTCTATCCCATTTTTACATACAGGTGTCTGTAGACCTTTCTATCCCATATTTACATACAGGTGTCTGTGTAGACCTTTCTATCCTATATTTACATACAGGTGTCTGTGACCTAGTTTGTGTAGACCTTTCTATCCTATATTTACATACAGGTATCTGAGTGACCTAGTTTGTGTAGACCTTTCCATCCAATATTTACATACAGGTATCTGTGGCCTAGTTTGTGTAGACCTTTCTATCCTATATCTACATACAGGTGTCTGTGGCCTAGTTTGTGTAGACCTTTCTATCCCATATTTATATACAGGTGTCTGGCCTAGTTTGTGTAGACCTTTCTATCCCATATTTACATACAGGTGTCTGTGACCTAGTTTGTGTAGACCTTTCTATCCCATATTTACATACAGGTGTCTGTGACCTAGTTTGTGTAGACCTTTCTATCCTATATTTACATACAGGTGTCTGTGACCTAGTTTGTGTGTAGACCTTTCTATCCCATATTTACATACAGGTGTCTGTGTGACCTAGTTTGTGTAGACCTTTCTATCCCATAATTACATACAGGTGTCTGTGGCCTAGTTTGTGTAGACCTTTCTATCCCATATTTACATACAAGTGTCTGTGTAGACCTTTCTATCCCATTTTTACATACAGGTGTCTAGACCTTACTATCCCATATTTACATACAGGTGTCTGTGTAGACCTTTCTATCCCATATTTACATACAGGTGTCTGTGTAGACCTTTCTATCCCATATTTACATACAGGTGTCTGTGTAGACCTTTCTATCCCATATTTACATACAGGTGTCTGTGTAGACCTTTCTATCTCATTTTTACATACAGGTGTCTGGCCTAGTTTGTGTAGACCTTTCTATCCTATATTTACATACAGGTGTCTGTGACCTAGTTTGTGTAGACCTTTCTATCCTATATTTACATACAGGTGTCTGTGACCTAGTTTGTGTAGACCTTTCTATCCTATATTTACATACAGATGTCTGTGACCTAGTTTGTGTGTAGACCTTTCTATCCCATATTTACATACAGGTGTCTGTGTGACCTAGTTTGTGTAGACCTTTCTATCCCATATTTACATACAGGTGTCTGTGGCCTAGTTTGTGTAGACCTTTCTATCCTATATTTACATACAGGTGTCTGTGTAGACCTTTCTATCCCATTTTTACATACAGGTGTCTAGACCTTTCTATCCCATATTTACATACAGGTGTCTGTGTAGACCTCTCTATCCCATATTTACATACAGGTGTCTGTGTAGACCTTTCTATCCCATATTTACATACAGGTGTCTGGCCTAGTTTGTGTAGACCTTTCTATCCCATATTTACATACAGGTGTCTGTGTAGACCTTTCTATCTCATTTTTACATACAGGTGTCTGGCCTAGTTTGTGTAGACCTTTCTATCCTATATTTACATACAGGTGTCTGTGACCTAGTTTGTGTAGACCTTTCTATCCCATATTTACATACAGGTGTCTGTGTGACCTAGTTTGTGTAGACCTTTCTATCCCATATTTACATACAGGTGTCTGTGCCTAGTTTGTGTAGACCTTTCTATCCCATATTTACATACAGGTGTCTGTGTAGACCTTTCTATCCCATTTTTACATACAGGTGTCTAGACCTTTCTATCCCATATTTACATACAGGTGTCTGTGTAGACCTTTCTATCCCATATTTATATACAGGTGTCTGTGTAGACCTTTCTATCCCATATTTACATACAGGTGTCTGTGTAGACCTTTCTATCCCATATTTACATACAGGTGTCTGTGTAGACCTTTCTATTCCATATTTACATACAGGTGTCTGTGTAGACCTTTCTATCTCATTTTTACATACAGGTGTCTGTGGCCTAGTTTGTGTAGACCTTTCTATCCTATATTTACATACAGGTGTCTGTGTAGACCTTTCTATCCCATTTTTACATACAGGTGTCTAGACCTTTCTATCCCATATTTACATACAGGTGTCTGTGTAGACCTTTCTATCTCATTTTTACATACAGGTGTCTGTGGCCTAGTTTGTGTAGACCTTTCTATCCTATATTTACCTACAGGTGTCTGTGTAGACCTTTCTATCCCATTTTTACATACAGGTGTCTGTAGACCTTTCTATCCCATATTTACATACAGGTGTCTGTGTAGACCTTTCTATCCCATATTTACATACAGGTGTCTGTGTAGACCTTTCTATTCCATATTTACATACAGGTGTCTGTGTAGACCTTTCTATCTCATTTTTACATACAGGTGTCTGTGGCCTAGTTTGTGTAGACCTTTCTATCCTATATTTACATACAGGTGTCTGTGTAGACCTTTCTATCCCATTTTTACATACAGGTGTCTAGACCTTTCTATCCCATATTTACATACAGGTGTCTGTGTAGACCTTTCTATCCCATATTTACATACAGGTGTCTGTGTAGACCTTTCTATCTCATTTTTACATACAGGTGTCTGTGGCCTAGTTTGTGTAAACCTTTCTATCCTATATTTACATACAGGTGTCTGTGGCCTAGTTTGTGTAGACCTTTCTATCCCATATTTACATACAGGTGTCTGTGACCTAGTTTGTGTAGACCTTTCTATCCTATATTTACATACAGGTGTCTGTGACCTAGTTTGTGTAGACCTTTCTATCCTATATTTACATACAGGTGTCTGTGTAGACCTTTCTATCCCATTTTTACATACAGGTGTCTGTAGACCTTTCTATCCCATATTTACATACAGGTGTCTGTGTAGACCTTTCTATCCCATATTTACATACAGGTGTCTGTGTAGACCTTTCTATCCCATATTTACATACAGGTGTCTGTGTAGACCTTTCTATCTCATTTTTACATACAGGTGTCTGTGGCCTAGTTTGTGTAAACCTTTCTATCCTATATTTACATACAGGTGTCTGTGGCCTAGTTTGTGTAGACCTTTCTATCCCATATTTACATACAGGTGTCTGTGACCTAGTTTGTGTAGACCTTTCTATCCTATATTTACATACAGGTGTCTGTGACCTAGTTTGTGTAGACCTTTCTATCCTATATTTACATACAGGTGTCTGTGGCCTAGTTTGTGTAGACCTTTCTATCACATATTTACATACAGGTGTCTGTGACTTAGTTTGTGTGGACCTTTCTATCCTATATTTACATACAGGTGTCTGTGACCTAGTTTGTGTAGACCTTTCTATCCCATATTTACATACAGGTGTCTGTGGCCTAGTTTGTGTAGACCTTTCTATCCTATATTTACATACAGGTGTCTGTGTAGACCTTTCTATCCCATTTTTACATACAGGTGTCTGTAGACCTTTCTATCCCATATTTACATACAGGTGTCTGTGTAGACCTTTCTATCCTATATTTACATACAGGTGTCTGTGACTTAGTTTGTGTAGACCTTTCTATCCTATATTTACATACAGGTGTCTGTGACCTAGTTTGTGTGTAGACCTTTCTATCCCATATTTACATACAGGTATCTGTGTGACCTAGTTTGTGTAGACCTTTATATCCCATATTTACATACAGGTGTCTGTGGCCTAGTTTGTGTAGACCTTTCTATCCCATATTTACATACAAGTGTCTGTGTAGACCTTTCTATCCCATTTTTACATACAGGTGTCTAGACCTTTCTATCCCATATTTACATACAGGTGTCTGTGTAGACCTTTCTATCCCATATTTACATACAGGTGTCTGTGTAGACCTTTCTATCCCATATTTACATACAGGTGTCTGTGTAGACCTTTCTATCCCATATTTACATACAGGTGTCTGTGTAGACCTTTCTATCTCATTTTTACATACAGGTGTCTGGCCTAGTTTGTGTAGACCTTTCTATCCTATATTTACATACAGGTGTCTGTGACCTAGTTTGTGTAGACCTTTCTATCCTATATTTACATACAGGTGTCTGTGACCTAGTTTGTGTAGACCTTTCTATCCTATATTTACATACAGATGTCTGTGACCTACTTTGTGTGTAGACCTTTCTATCCCATATTTACATACAGGTGTCTGTGTGACCTAGTTTGTGTAGACCTTTCTATCCCATATTTACATACAGGTGTCTGTGGCCTAGTTTGTGTAGACCTTTCTATCCCATATTTACATACAAGTGTCTGTGTAGACCTTTCTATCACATTTTTACATACAGGTGTCTAGACCTTTCTATCCCATATTTACATACAGGTGTCTGTGTAGACCTTTCTATCCCATATTTACATACAGGTGTCTGTGTAGACCTTTCTATCCCATATTTACATACAGGTGTCTGTGTAGACCTTTCTATCCCATATTTACATACAGGTGTCTGTGTAGACCTTTCTATCTCATTTTTACATACAGGTGTCTGGCCTAGTTTGTGTAGACCTTTCTATCCTATATTTACATACAGGTGTCTGTGACCTAGTTTGTGTAGACCTTTCTATCCCATATTTACATACAGGTATCTGTGTGACCTAGTTTGTGTAGACCTTTCTATCCCATATTTACATACAGGTGTCTGTGCCTAGTTTGTGTAGACCTTTCTATCCCATATTTACATACAGGTGTCTGTGTAGACCTTTCTATCCCATTTTTACATACAGGTGTCTAGACCTTTCTATCCCATATTTACATACAGGTGTCTGTGTAGACCTTTCTATCCCATATTTATATACAGGTGTCTGTGTAGACCTTTCTATCCCATATTTACATACAGGTGTCTGTGTAGACCTTTCTATCCCATATTTACATACAGGTGTCTGTGTAGACCTTTCTATTCCATATTTACATACAGGTGTCTGTGTAGACCTTTCTATCTCATTTTTACATACAGGTGTCTGTGGCCTAGTTTGTGTAGACCTTTCTATCCTATATTTACATACAGGTGTCTGTGTAGACCTTTCTATCCCATTTTTACATACAGGTGTCTAGTCCTTTCTATCCCATATTTACATACAGGTGTCTGTGTGACCTAGTTTGTGTAGACCTTTCTTTCCCATATTTACATACAGGTGTCTGTGCTTAGTTTGTGTAGACCTTTCTATCCCATATTTACATACAGGTGTCTGTGTTGACCTTTCTATCCCATTTTTACATACAGGTGTCTAGACCTTTCTATCCCATATTTACATACAGGTGTCTGTGTAGACCTTTCTATCCCATATTTACATACAGGTGTCTGTGTAGACCTTTCTATCCCATATTTACATACAGGTGTCTGTGTAGATCTTTCTATTCCATATTTACATACAGGTGTCTGTGTAGACCTTTCTATCTCATTTTTACATACAGGTGTCTGTGGCCTAGTTTGTGTAGACCTTTCTATCCTATATTTACATACAGGTGTCGTGTAGACCTTTCTATCCCATTTTTACATACAGGTGTCTAGACCTTTCTATCCCATATTTACATACAGGTGTCTGTGTAGACCTTTCTATCTCATTTTTACATACAGGTGTCTGTGGCCTAGTTTGTGTAGACCTTTCTATCCTATATTTACCTACAGGTGTCTGTGTAGACCTTTCTATCCCATTTTTACATACAGGTGTCTGTAGACCTTTCTATCCCATATTTACATACAGGTGTCTGTGTAGACCTTTCTATCCCATATTTACATACAGGTGTCTGTGTAGACCTTTCTATCCCATATTTACATACAGGTGTCTGTGTAGACCTTTCTATCCCATATTTACATACAGGTGTCTGTGTAGACCTTTCTATCTCATTTTTACATACAGGTGTCTGGCCTAGTTTGTGTAGACCTTTCTATCCTATATTTACATACAGGTGTCTGTGAACTAGTTTGTGTAGACCTATCTATCCCATATTTACATACAGGTGTCTGTGTGACCTAGTTTGTGTAGACCTTTCTATCCCATATTTACATACAAGTGTCTGTGCCTAGTTTGTGTAGACATTTCTATCCCATATTTACATACAGGTGTCTGTGTAGACCTTTCTATCCCATTTTTACATACAGGTTTCTAGACCTTTCTATCCCATATTTACATACAGGTGTCTGTGTAGACCTTTCTATCCCATATTTATATACAGGTGTCTGTGTAGACCTTTCTATCCCATATTTACATACAGGTGTCTGTGTAGACCTTTCTATCCCATATTTACATACAGGTGTCTGTGTAGACCTTTCTATTCCATATTTACATACAGGTGTCTGTGTAGACCTTTCTATCTCATTTTTACATACAGGTGTCTGTGGCCTAGTTTGTGTAGACCTTTCTATCCTATATTTACATACAGGTGTCTGTGTAGACCTTTCTATCCCATTTGTACATACAGGTGTCTAGACCTTTCTATCCCATATTTACATACAGGTGTCTGTGTAGACCTTTCTATCTCATTTTTACATACAGGTGTCTGTGGCCTAGTTTGTGTAGACCTTTCTATCCTATATTTACATAAAGGTGTCTGTGTAGACCTTTCTATCCCATTTTTACATACAGGTGTCTGTAGACCTTTCTATCCCATATTTACATACAGGTGTCTGTGTAGACCTTTCTATCTCATATTTACATACAGGTGTCTGTGTAGACCTTTCTATCCCATATTTACATACAGGTGTCTGTGTAGACCTTTCTATCTCATTTTTACATACAGGTGTCTGTGGCCTAGTTTGTGTAAACCTTTCTATCCTATATTTACATACAGGTGTCTGTGGCCTAGTTTGTGTAGACCTTTCTATCCCATATTTGCATACAGGTTTCTGTGACCTAGTTTGTGTAGACCTTTCTATCCTATATTTACATACAGGTGTCTGTGACCTAGTTTGTGTAGACCTTTCTATCCTATATTTACATACAGGTGTCTGTGGCCTAGTTTGTGTAGACCTTTCTATCACATATTTACATTCAGGTGTCTGTGACTTAGTTTGTGTGGACCTTTCTATCCTATATTTACATACAGGTGTCTGTGACCTAGTTTGTGTAGACCTTTCTATCCTATATTTACATACAGGTATCTGAGTGACCTAGTTTGTGTAGACCTTTCCATCCCATATTTACATACAGGTATCTGTGGCCTAGTTTGTGTAGACCTTTCTATCCTATATTTACATACAGGTGTCTGTGGCCTAGTTTGTGTAGACCTTTCTATCCCATATTTATATACAGGTGTCTGGCCTAGTTTGTGTAGACCTTTCTATCCCATATTTACATACAGGTGTCTGTGGCCTAGTTTGTGTAGACCTTTCTATCCTATATTTACATACAGGTGTCTGTGTAGACCTTTCTATCCCATTTTTACATACAGGTGTCTGTAGACCTTTCTATCCCATATTTACATACAGGTGTCTGTGTAGACCTTTCTATCCCACATTTACATACAGGTGTCTGTGTAGACCTTTCTATCCCATATTTACATACAGGTGTCTGTGTAGACCTTTCTATCTCATTTTTACATACAGGTGTCTGTGGCCTAGTTTGTGTAGACCTTTCTATCCTATATTTACATACAGGTGTCTGTGGCCTAGTTTGTGTAGACCTTTCTATCCTATATTTACATACAGGTGTCTGTGGCCTAGTTTGTGTAGACCTTTCTATCACATATTTACATACAGGTGTCTGTGACTTAGTTTGTGTGGACCTTTCTATCCTATATTTACATACAGGTGTCTGTGACCTAGTTTGTGTAGACCTTTCTATCCTATATTTACATACAGGTATCTGAGTGACCTAGTTTGTGTAGACCTTTCCATCCCATATTTACATACAGGTATCTGTGGCCTAGTTTGTGTAGACCTTTCTATCCTATATTTACATACAGGTGTCTGTGGCCTAGTTTGTGTAGACCTTTCTATCCCATATTTATATACAGGTGTCTGGCCTAGTTTGTGTAGACCTTTCTATCCCATATTTACATACAGGTGTCTGTGACCTAGTTTGTGTAGACCTTTCTATCCCATATTTACATACAGGTGTCTGTGACCTAGTTTGTGTAGACCTTTCTATCCTATATTTACATACAGGTGTCTGTGACCTAGTTTGTGTGTAGACCTTTCTATCCCATATTTACATACAGGTGTCTGTGTGACCTAGTTTGTGTAGACCTTTCTATCCTATATTTACATACAGGTGTCTGTGGCCTAGTTTGTGTAGACCTTTCTATCCCATATTTACATACAAGTGTCTGTGTAGACCTTTCTATCCCATTTTTACATACAGGTGTCTAGACCTTTCTATCCCATATTTACATACAGGTGTCTGTGTAGACCTTTCTATCCCATATTTACATACAGGTGTCTGTGTAGACCTTTCTATCCCATATTTACATACAGGTGTCTGTGTAGACCTTTCTATCCCATATTTACATACAGGTGTCTGTGTAGACCTTTCTATCTCATTTTTACATACAGGTGTCTGGCCTAGTTTGTGTAGACCTTTCTATCCTATATTTACATACAGGTGTCTGTGACCTAGTTTGTGTAGACCTTTCTATCCCATATTTACATACAGGTGTCTGTGTGACCTAGTTTGTGTAGACCTTTCTATCCCATATTTACATACAGGTGTCTGTGCCTAGTTTGTGTAGACCTTTCTATCCCATATTTATATACAGGTGTCTGTGTAGACCTTTCTATCCCATATTTACATACAGGTGTCTGTGTAGACCTTTCTATCCCATATTTACATACAGGTGTCTGTGTAGACCTTTCTATTCCATATTTACATACAGGTGTCTGTGCAGACCTTTCTATCCCATATTTACATACAGGTGTCTGTGTAGACCTTTCTATCCCATATTTACATACAGGTGTCTGTGTAGACCTTTCTATCCCATATTTACATACAGGTGTCTGTGTAGACCTTTCTATCTCATTTTTACATACAGGTGTCTGGCCTAGTTTGTGTAGACCTTTCTATCCTATATTTACATACAGGTGTCTGTGAACTAGTTTGTGTAGACCTTTCTATCCCATTTTTACATACAGGTGTCTAGACCTTTCTATCCCATATTTACATATAGGTGTCTGTGTAGACCTTTCTATCCCATATTTACATACAGGTGTCTGTGTAGACCTTTCTATCTCATTTTTACATACAGGTGTCTGGCCTAGTTTGTGTAGACCTTTCTATCCTATATTTACATACAGGTGTCTGTGACCTAGTTTGTGTAGACCTTTCTATCCTATATTTACATACAGGTGTCTGTGGCCTAGTTTGTGTAGACCTTTCTATCACATATTTACATTCAGGTGTCTGTGACTTAGTTTGTGTGGACCTTTCTATCCTATATTTACATACAGGTGTCTGTGACCTAGTTTGTGTAGACCTTTCTATCCTATATTTACATACAGGTATCTGAGTGACCTAGTTTGTGTAGACCTTTCCATCCCATATTTACATACAGGTATCTGTGGCCTAGTTTGTGTAGACCTTTCTATCCTATATTTACATACAGGTGTCTGTGGCCTAGTTTGTGTAGACCTTTCTATCCCATATTTATATACAGGTGTCTGGCCTAGTTTGTGTAGACCTTTCTATCCCATATTTACATACAGGTGTCTGTGACCTAGTTTGTGTAGACCTTTCTATCCCATATTTACATACAGGTGTCTGTGACCTAGTTTGTGTAGACCTTTCTATCCTATATTTACAAACAGGTGTCTGTGACCTAGTTTGTGTGTAGACCTTTCTATCCCATATTTACATACAGGTGTCTGTGTGACCTAGTTTGTGTAGACCTTTCTATCCCATATTTACATACAGGTGTCTGTGGCCTAGTTTGTGTAGACCTTTCTATCCCATATTTACATACAAGTGTCTGTGTAGACCTTTCTATCCCATTTTTACATACAGGTGTCTAGACCTTTCTATCCCATATTTACATACAGGTGTCTGTGTAGACCTTTCTATCCCATATTTACATACAGGTGTCTGTGTAGACCTTTCTATCCCATATTTACATACAGGTGTCTGTGTAGACCTTTCTATCCCATATTTACATACAGGTGTCTGTGTAGACCTTTCTATCTCATTTTTACATACAGGTGTCTGGCCTAGTTTGTGTAGACCTTTCATTCCTATATTTACATACAGGTGTCTGTGACCTAGTTTGTGTAGACCTTTCTATCCCATATTCACATACAGGTGTCTGTGACCTAGTTTGTGTAGACCTTTCTATCCTATATTTACATACAGATGTCTGTGACCTAGTTTGTGTGTAGACCTTTCTATCCCATATTTACATACAGGTGTCTGTGTGACCTAGTTTGTGTAGACCTTTCTATCCCATATTTACATACAGGTGTCTGTGGCCTAGTTTGTGTAGACCTTTCTATCCCATATTTACATACAAGTGTCTGTGTAGACCTTTCTATCCCATTTTTACATACAGGTGTCTAGACCTTTCTATCCCATATTTACATACAGGTGTCTGTGTAGACCTTTCTATCCCATATTTACATACAGGTGTCTGTGTAGACCTTTCTATCTCATTTTTACATACAGGTGTCTGGCCTAGTTTGTGTAGACCTTTCTATCCTATATTTACATACAGGTGTCTGTGAACTAGTTTGTGTAGACCTTTCTATCCCATTTTTACATACAGGTGTCTAGACCTTTCTATCCCATATTTACATATAGGTGTCTGTGTAGACCTTTCTATCCCATATTTACATACAGGTGTCTGTGTAGACCTTTCTATCTCATTTTTACATACAGGTGTCTGGCCTAGTTTGTGTAGACCTTTCTATCCTATATTTACATACAGGTGTCTGTGACCTAGTTTGTGTAGACCTTTCTATCCTATATTTACAAACAGGTGTCTGTGACCTAGTTTGTGTGTAGACCTTTCTATCCCATATTTACATACAGGTGTCTGTGTGACCTAGTTTGTGTAGACCTTTCTATCCCATATTTACATACAGGTGTCTGTGGCCTAGTTTGTGTAGACCTTTCTATCCCATATTTACATACAAGTGTCTGTGTAGACCTTTCTATCCCATTTTTACATACAGGTGTCTAGACCTTTCTATCCCATATTTACATACAGGTGTCTGTGTAGACCTTTCTATCCCATATTTACATACAGGTGTCTGTGTAGACCTTTCTATCCCATATTTACATACAGGTGTCTGTGTAGACCTTTCTATCCCATATTTACATACAGGTGTCTGTGTAGACCTTTCTATCTCATTTTTACATACAGGTGTCTGGCCTAGTTTGTGTAGACCTTTCATTCCTATATTTACATACAGGTGTCTGTGACCTAGTTTGTGTAGACCTTTCTATCCCATATTCACATACAGGTGTCTGTGACCTAGTTTGTGTAGACCTTTCTATCCTATATTTACATACAGATGTCTGTGACCTAGTTTGTGTGTAGACCTTTCTATCCCATATTTACATACAGGTGTCTGTGTGACCTAGTTTGTGTAGACCTTTCTATCGCATATTTACATACAGGTGTCTGTGGCCTAGTTTGTGTAGACCTTTCTATCCCATATTTACATACAAGTGTCTGTGTAGACCTTTCTATCCCATTTTTACATACAGGTGTCTAGACCTTTCTATCCCATATTTACATACAGGTGTCTGTGTAGACCTTTCTATCCCATATTTACATACAGGTGTCTGTGTAGACCTTTCTATCCCATATTTACATACAGATGTCAGTGTAGACCTTTCTATCCCATATTTACATACAGGTGTCTGTGTAGACCTTTCTATCTCATTTTTACATACAGGTGTCTGGCCTAGTTTGTGTAGACCTTTCTATCCTATATTTACATACAGGTGTCTGTGACCTAGTTTGTGTAGACCTTTCTATCCCATATTTACATACAGGTGTCTGTGTGACCTAGTTTGTGTAGACCTTTCTATCCCATATTTACATACATGTGTCTGTGCCTAGTTTGTGTAGACCTTTCTATCCCATATTTACATACAGGTGTCTGTGTAGACCTTTCTATCCCATTTTTACATACAGGTGTCTAGACCTTTCTATCCCATATTTACATACAGGTGTCTGTGTAGACCTTTCTATCCCATATTTATAAACAGGTGTCTGTGTAGACCTTTCTATCCCATATTTACATACAGGTGTCTGTGTAGACCTTTCTATCCCATATTTACATACAGGTGTCTGTGTAGACCTTTCTATTCCATATTTACATACAGGTATCTGAGTGACCTAGTTTGTGTAGACCTTTCCATCCCATATTTACATACAGGTATCTGTGGCCTAGTTTGTGTAGACCTTTCTATCCTATATTTACATACAGGTGTCTGTGGCCTAGTTTGTGTAGACCTTTCTATCCCATATTTACATACAGGTGTCTGGCCTCGTTTGTGTAGACCTTTCTATCCCATATTTACATACAGGTGTCTGTGACCTAGTTTGTGTAGACCTTTCTATCCCATATTTACATACAGGTGTCTGTGACCTAGTTTGTGTAGACCTTTCTATCCTATATTTACAAACAGGTGTCTGTGACCTAGTTTGTGTGTAGACCTTTCTATCCCATATTTACATAGAGGTGTCTGTGTGACCTAGTTTGTGTAGACCTTTCTATCCCATATTTACATACAGGTGTCTGTGGCCTAGTTTGTGTAGACCTTTCTATCCCATATTTACATACAAGTGTCTGTGTAGACCTTTCTATCCCATTTTTACATACAGGTGTCTAGACCTTTCTATCCCATATTTACATACAGGTGTCTGTGTAGACCTTTCTATCCCATATTTACATACAGGTGTCTGTGTAGACCTTTCTATCCCATATTTACATACAGGTGTCTGTGTAGACCTTTCTATCCCATATTTACATACAGGTGTCTGTGTAGACCTTTCTATCTCATTTTTACATACAGGTGTCTGGCCTAGTTTGTGTAGACCTTTCATTCCTATATTTACATACAGGTGTCTGTGACCTAGTTTGTGTAGACCTTTCTATCCCATATTCACATACAGGTGTCTGTGACCTAGTTTGTGTAGACCTTTCTATCCTATATTTACATACAGATGTCTGTGACCTAGTTTGTGTGTAGACCTTTCTATCCCATATTTACATACAGGTGTCTGTGTGACCTAGTTTGTGTAGACCTTTCTATCCCATATTTACATACAGGTGTCTGTGGCCTAGTTTGTGTAGACCTTTCTATCCCATATTTACATACAAGTGTCTGTGTAGACCTTTCTATCCCATTTTTACATACAAGTGTCTAGACCTTTCTATCCCATATTTACATACAGGTGTCTGTGTAGACCTTTCTATCCCATATTTACATACAGGTGTCTGTGTAGACCTTTCTATCCCATATTTACATACAGATGTCAGTGTAGACCTTTCTATCCCATATTTACATAAAGGTGTCTGTGTAGACCTTTCTATCTCATTTTTACATACAGGTGTCTGGCCTAGTTTGTGTAGACCTTTCTATCCTATATTTACATACAGGTGTCTGTGACCTAGTTTGTGTAGACCTTTCTATCCCATATTTACATACAGGTGTCTGTGTGACCTAGTTTGTGTAGACCTTTCTATCCCATATTTACATACATGTGTCTGTGCCTAGTTTGTGTAGACCTTTCTATCCCATATTTACATACAGGTGTCTGTGTAGACCTTTCTATCCCATTTTTACATACAGGTGTCTAGACCTTTCTATCCCATATTTACATAAAGGTGTCTGTGTAGACCTTTCTATCCCATATTTATAAACAGGTGTCTGTGTAGACCTTTCTATCCCATATTTACATACAGGTGTCTGTGTAGACCTTTCTATCCCATATTTACATACAGGTGTCTGTTTAGACCTTTCTATTCCATATTTACATACAGGTGTCTGTGTAGACCTTTCTATCTCATTTTTACATACAGGTGTCTGTGGCCTAGTTTGTGTAGACCTTTCTATCCTATATTTACATACAGGTGTCTGTGTAGACCTTTCTATCCCATTTTTACATACAGGTGTCTGTAGACCTTTCTATCCCATATTTACATACAGGTGTCTGTGTGACCTAGTTTGTGTAGACCTTTCTATCCCATATTTACATACAGGTGTCTGTGCCTAGTTTGTGTAGACCTTTCTATCCCATATTTACATACAGGTGTCTGTGTAGACCTTTCTATCCCATTTTTACATACAGGTGTCTAGACCTTTCTATCCCATATTTGCATACAGGTGTCTGTGTAAACCTTTCTATCCCATATTTACATACAGGTGTCTGTGTAGACCTTTCTATCCCATATTTACATACAGGTGTCTGTGTAGACCTTTCTATTCCATATTTACATACAGGTGTCTGTGTAGACCTTTCTATCTCATTTTTACATACAGGTGTCTGTGGCCTAGTTTGTGTAGACCTTTCTATCCTATATTTACATACAGGTGTCTGTGTAGACCTTTCTATCCCATATTTACATACAGGTGTCTGTGTAGACCTTTCTATCTCATTTTTACATACAGGTGTCTGTGGCCTAGTTTGTGTAGACCTTTCTATCCTATATTTACCTACAGGTGTCTGTGTAGACCTTTCTATCCCATTTTTACATACAGGTGTCTGTAGACCTTTCTATCCCATATTTACATACAGGTGTCTGTGTAGACCTTTCTATCCCATATTTACATACAGGTGTCTGTGTAGACCTTACTATCTCATTTTTACATACAGGTGTCTGGCCTAGTTTGTGTAGACCTTTCTATCCTATATTTACATACAGGTGTCTGTGACCTAGTTTGTGTAGACCTTTCTATCCCATATTTACATACAGGTGTCTGTGTGACCTAGTTTGTGTAGACCTTTCTATCCCATATTTACATACAGGTGTCTGTGCCTAGCTTGTGCAGACATTTCTATCCCATATTTACATACAGGTGTCTGTGTAGACCTTTCTATCCCATTTTTACATACAGGTGTCTAGACCTTTCTATCCCATATTTACATACAGGTGTCTGTGTAGACCTTTCTATCCCATATTTATATACATGTGTCTGTGTAGACCTTTCTATCCCATATTTACATACAGGTGTCTGTGTAGACCTTTCTATCCCATATTTACATACAGGTGTCTGTGTAGACCTTTCTATTCCATATTTACATACAGGTGTCTGTGTAGACCTTTCTATCTCATTTTTACATACAGGTGTCTGTGGCCTAGTTTGTGTAGACCTTTCTATCCTATATTTACATACAGGTGTCTGTGTAGACCTTTCTATCCCATTTTTACATACAGGTGTCTAGACCTTTCTATCCCATATTTACATACAGGTGTCTGTGTAGACCTTTCTATCTCATTTTTACATACAGGTGTCTGTGGCCTAGTTTGTGTAGACCTTTCTATCCTATATTTACATACAGGTGTCTGTGTAGACCTTTCTATCCCATTTTTGCATACAGGTGTCTGTAGACCTTTCTATCCCATATTTACATACAGGTGTCTGTGTAGACCTTTCTATCCCATATTTACATACAGGTGTCTGTGTAGACCTTTCTATCCCATATTTACATACAGGTGTCTGTGTAGACCTTTCTATCTCATTTTTACATACAGGTGTCTGTGGCCTAGTTTGTGTAAACCTTTCTATCCTATATTTACATACAGGTGTCTGTGGCCTAGTTTGTGTAGACCTTTCTATCCCATATTTACATACAGGTGTCTGTGACCTAGTTTGTGTAGACCTTTCTATCCTATATTTACATACAGGTGTCTGTGACCTAGTTTGTGTAGACCTTTCTATCCTATATTTACATACAGGTGTCTGTGGCCTAGTTTGTGTAGACCTTTCTATCACATATTTACATACAGGTGTCTGTTACTTAGTTTGTGTGGACCTTTCTATCCTATATTTACATACAGGTGTCTGTGACCTAGTTTGTGTAGACCTTTCTATCCTATATTTACATACAGGTATCTGAGTGACCTAGTTTGTGTAGACCTTTCCATCCCATATTTACATACAGGTATCTGTGGCCTAGTTTGTGTAGACCTTTCTATCCTATATTTACATACAGGTGTCTGTGGCCTAGTTTGTGTAGACCTTTCTATCCCATATTTATATACAGGTGTCTGGCCTAGTTTGTGTAGACCTTTCTATCCCATATTTACATACAGGTGTCTGTGGCCTAGTTTGTGTAGACCTTTCTATCCTATATTTACATACAGGTGTCTGTGTAGACCTTTCTATCCCATTTTTACATACAGGTGTCTGTAGACCTTTCTATCCCATATTTACATACAGGTGTCTGTGTAGACCTTTCTATCCTATATTTACATACAGGTGTCTGTGACCTAGTTTGTGTAGACCTTTCTATCCTATATTTACATACAGGTATCTGAGTGACCTAGTTTGTGTAGACCTTTCCATCCCATATTTACATACAGGTATCTGTGGCCTAGTTTGTGTAGACCTTTCTATCCTATATCTACATACAGGTGTCTGTGGCCTAGTTTGTGTAGACCTTTCTATCCCATATTTATATACAGGTGTCTGGCCTAGTTTGTGTAGACCTTTCTATCCCATATTTACATACAGGTGTCTGTGACCTAGTTTGTGTAGACCTTTCTATCCCATATTTACATACAGGTGTCTGTGACCTAGTTTGTGTAGACCTTTCTATCCTATATTTACATACAGGTGTCTGTGACCTAGTTTGTGTGTAGACCTTTCTATCCCATATTTACATACAGGTGTCTGTGTGACCTAGTTTGTGTAGACCTTTCTATCCCATATTTACATACAGGTGTCTGTGGCCTAGTTTGTGTAGACCTTTCTATCCCATATTTACATACAAGTGTCTGTGTAGACCTTTCTATCCCATTTTTACATACAGGTGTCTAGACCTTTCTATCCCATATTTACATACAGGTGTCTGTGTAGACCTTTCTATCCCATATTTACATACAGGTGTCTGTGTAGACCTTTCTATCCCATATTTACATACAGGTGTCTGTGTAGACCTTTCTATCCCATATTTACATACAGGTGTCTGTGTAGACCTTTCTATCTCATTTTTACATACAGGTGTCTGGCCTAGTTTGTGTAGACCTTTCTATCCTATATTTACATACAGGTGTCTGTGACCTAGTTTGTGTAGACCTTTCTATCCTATATTTACATACAGGTGTCTGTGACCTAGTTTGTGTAGACCTTTCTATCCTATATTTACATACAGATGTCTGTGACCTAGTTTGTGTGTAGACCTTTCTATCCCATATTTACATACAGGTGTCTGTGTGACCTAGTTTGTGTAGACCTTTCTATCCCATATTTACATACAGGTGTCTGTGGCCTAGTTTGTGTAGACCTTTCTATCCCATATTTACATACAAGTGTCTGTGTAGACCTTTCTATCCCATTTTTACATACAGGTGTCTAGACCTTTCTATCCCATATTTACATACAGGTGTCTGTGTAGACCTTTCTATCCCATATTTACATACAGGTGTCTGTGTAGACCTTTCTATCCCATATTTACATACAGGTGTCTGTGTAGACCTTTCTATCCCATATTTACATACAGGTGTCTGTGTAGACCTTTCTATCTCATTTTTACATACAGGTGTCTGGCCTAGTTTGTGTAGACCTTTCTATCCTATATTTACATACAGGTGTCTGTGACCTAGTTTGTGTAGACCTTTCTATCCCATATTTACATACAGGTGTCTGTGTGACCTAGTTTGTGTAGACCTTTCTATCCCATATTTACATACAGGTGTCTGTGCCTAGTTTGTGTAGACCTTTCTATCCCATATTTACATACAGGTGTCTGTGTAGACCTTTCTATCCCATTTTTACATACAGGTGTCTAGACCTTTCTATCCCATATTTACATACAGGTGTCTGTGTAGACCTTTCTATGCCATATTTATATACAGGTGTCCGTGTAGACCTTTCTATCCCATATTTACATACAGGTGTCTGTGTAGATCTTTCTATCCCATATTTACATACAGGTGTCTGTGTAGACCTTTCTATTCCATATTTACATACAGGTGTCTGTGTAGACCTTTCTATCTCATTTTTACATACAGGTGTCTGTGGCCTAGTTTGTGTAGACCTTTCTATCCTATATTTACATACAGGTGTCTGTGTTGACCTTTCTATCCCATTTTTACATACAGGTGTCTAGACCTTTCTATCCCATATTTACATACAGGTGTCTGTGTGACCTAGTTTGTGTAGACCTTTCTATCCCATATTTACATACAGGTGTTTGTGCCTAGTTTGTGTAGACCTTTCTATCCTATATTTACATACAGGTGTCTGTGTAGACCTTTCTATCCCATTTTTACATACAGGTGTCTAGACCTTTCTATCCCATATTTACATACAGGTGTCTGTGTAGACCTTTCTATCCCATATTTACATACAGGTGTCTGTGTAGACCTTTCTATCCCATATTTACATACAGGTGTCTGTGTAGACCTTTCTATTCCATATTTACATACAGGTGTCTGTGTAGACCTTTCTATCTCATTTTTACATACAGGTGTCTGTGGCCTAGTTTGTGTAGACCTTTCTATCCTATATTTACATACAGGTGTCTGTGTAGACCTTTCTATCCCATTTTTACATACAGGTGTCTAGACCTTTCTATCCCATATTTACATACAGGTGTCTGTGTAGACCTTTCTATCTCATTTTTACATTCAGGTGTCTGTGGCCTAGTTTGTGTAGACCTTTCTATCCTATATTTACCTACAGGTGTCTGTGTAGACCTTTCTATCCCATTTTTACATACAGGTGTCTGTAGACCTTTCTATCCCATATTTACATACAGGTGTCTGTGTAGACCTTTCTATCCCATATTTACATACAGGTGTCTGTGTAGACCTTTCTATCCCATATTTACATACAGGTGTCTGTGTAGACCTTTCTATCCCATATTTACATACAGGTGTCTGTGTAGACCTTTCTATCTCATTTTTACATACAGGTGTCTGGCCTAGTTTGTGTAGACCTTTCTATCCTATATTTACATACAGGTGTCTGTGAACTAGTTTGTGTAGACCTTTCTATCCCATATTTACATACAGGTGTCTGTGTGACCTAGTTTGTGTAGACCTTTCTATCCCATATTTACATACAGGTGTCGGTGCCTAGTTTGTGTAGACATTTCTATCCCATATTTACATACAGGTGTCTGTGTAGACCTTTCTATCCCATTTTTACATACAGGTGTCTAGACCTTTCTATCCCATATTTACATACAGGTGTCTGTGTAGACCTTTCTATCCCATATTTATATACAGGTGTCTGTGTAGACCTTTCTATCCCATATTTACATACAGGTGTCTGTGTAGACCTTTCTATCCCATATTTACATACAGGTGTCTGTGTAGACCTTTCTATTCCATATTTACATACAGGTGTCTGTGTAGACCTTTCTATCTCATTTTTACATACAGGTGTCTGTGGCCTAGTTTGTGTAGACCTTTCTATCCTATATTTACATACAGGTGTCTGTGTAGACCTTTCTATCCCATTTTTACATACAGGTGTCTAGACCTTTCTATCCCATATTTACATACAGGTGTCTGTGTAGACCTTTCTATCTCATTTTTACATACAGGTGTCTGTGGCCTAGTTTGTGTAGACCTTTCTATCCTATATTTACATACAGGTGTCTGTGTAGACCTTTCTATACCATTTTTACATACAGGTGTCTGTAGACCTTTCTATCCCATATTTACATACAGGTGTCTGTGTAGACCTTTCTATCCCATATTTACATACAGGTGTCTGTGTAGACCTTTCTATCCCATATTTACATACAGGTGTCTGTGTAGACCTTTCTATCTCATTTTTACATACAGGTGTCTGTGGCCTAGTTTGTGTAAACCTTTCTATCCTATATTTACATACAGGTGTCTGTGGCCTAGTTTGTGTAGACCTTTCTATCCCATATTTACATACAGGTGTCTGTGACCTAGTTTGTGTAGACCTTTCTATCCTATATTTACATACAGGTGTCTGTGACCTAGTTTGTGTAGACCTTTCTATCCTATATTTACATACAGGTGTCTGTGGCCTAGTTTGTGTAGACCTTTCTATCACATATTTACATACAGGTGTCTGTGACTTAGTTTGTGTGGACCTTTCTATCCTATATTTACATACAGGTGTGAGTGACCTAGTTTGTGTAGACCTTTCTATCCTATATTTACATACAGGTATCTGAGTGACCTAGTTTGTGTAGACCTTTCCATCCCATATTTACATACAGGTATCTGTGGCCTAGTTTGTGTAGACCTTTCTATCCTATATTTACATACAGATGTCTGTGGCCTAGTTTGTGTAGACCTTTCTATCCCATATTTATATACAGGTGTCTGGCCTAGTTTGTGTAGACCTTTCTATCCCATATTTACATACAGGTGTCTGTGGCCTAGTTTGTGTAGACCTTTCTATCCCATATTTACATACAGGTGTCTGTGTAGACCTTTCTATCCCATTTTTACATACAGGTGTCTGTAGACCTTTCTATCCCATATTTACATACAGGTGTCTGTGTAGACCTTTCTATCCCATATTTACATACAGGTGTCTGTGTAGACCTTTCTATCCCATATTTACATACAGGTGTCTGTGTAGACCTTTCTATCTCATTTTTACATACAGGTGTCTGTGGCCTAGTTTGTGTAAACCTTTCTATCCTATATTTACATACAGGTGTCTGTGGCCTAGTTTGTGTAGACCTTTCTATCCTATATTTACATACAGGTGTCTGTGGCCTAGTTTGTGTAGACCTTTCTATCACATATTTACATTCAGGTGTCTGTGACTTAGTTTGTGTGGACCTTTCTATCCTATATTTACATACAGGTGTCTGTGACCTAGTTTGTGTAGACCTTTCTATCCTATATTTACATACAGGTATCTGAGTGACCTAGTTTGTGTAGACCTTTCCATCCCATATTTACATACAGGTATCTGTGGCCTAGTTTGTGTAGACCTTTCTATCCTATATTTACATACAGGTGTCTGTGGCCTAGTTTGTGTAGACCTTTCTATCCCATATTTATATACAGGTGTCTGGCCTAGTTTGTGTAGACCTTTCTATCCCATATTTACATACAGGTGTCTGTGACCTAGTTTGTGTAGATCTTTCTATCCCATATTTACATACAGGTGTCTGTGACCTAGTTTGTGTAGACCTTTCTATCCCATATTTACATACAGGTGTCTGTGGCCTAGTTTGTGTAGACCTTTCTATCCCATATTTACATACAAGTGTCTGTGTAGACCTTTCTATCCCATTTTTACATACAAGTGTCTAGACCTTTCTATCCCATATTTACATACAGGTGTCTGTGTAGACCTTTCTATCCCATATTTACATACAGGTGTCTGTGTAGACCTTTCTATCCCATATTTACATACAGGTGTCTGTGTAGACCTTTCTATCCCATATTTACATACAGGTGTCTGTGTAGACCTTTCTATCTCATTTTTACATACAGGTGTCTGGCCTAGTTTGTGTAGACCTTTCTATCCTATATTTACATACAGGTGTCTGTGACCTAGTTTGTGTAGACCTTTCTATCCCATATTTACATACAGATGTCTGTGTGACCTAGTTTGTGTAGACCTTTCTATCCCATATTTACATACAGGTGTCTGTGCCTAGTTTGTGTAGACCTTTCTATCCCATATTTACATACTGGTGTCTGTGTAGACCTTTCTATCCCATTTTTACATACAGGTGTCTAGACCTTTCTATCCCATTTTTACATACAGGTGTCTGTGTAGACCTTTCTATCCCATATTTATATACAGGTGTCTGTGTAGACCTTTCTATCCCATATTTACATACAGGTGTCTGTGTAGACCTTTCTATCCCATATTTACATACAGGTGTCTGTGTAGACCTTTCTATTCCATATTTACATACAGGTGTCTGTGTAGACCTTTCTATCTCATTTTTACATACAGGTGTCTGTGGCCTAGTTTGTGTAGACCTTTCTATCCTATATTTACATACAGGTGTCTGTGTAGACCTTTCTATCCCATTTTTACATACAGGTGTCTAGACCTTTCTATCCCATATTTACATACAGGTGTCTGTGTGACCTAGTTTGTGTAGACCTTTCTATCCCATATTTACATACAGGTGTCTGTGCCTAGTTTGTGTAGACCTTTCTATCCCATATTTACATACAGGTGTCTGTGTAGACCTTTCTATCCCATTTTTACATACAGGTGTCTAGACCTTTCTATCCCATATTTACATACAGGTGTCTGTGTAGACCTTTCTATCCCATATTTACATACAGGTGTCTGTGTAGACCTTTCTATCCCATATTTACATACAGGTGTCTGTGTAGACCTTTCTATTCCATATTTACATAGAGGTGTCTGTGTAGACCTTTCTATCTCATTTTTAAATACAGGTGTCTGTGGCCTAGTTTGTGTAGACCTTTCTATCCTATATTTACATACAGGTGTCTGTGTAGACCTTTCTATCCTATTTTTACATAGAGGTGTCTAGACCTTTCTATCCCATATTTACATACAGGTGTCTGTGTAGACCTTTCTATCTCATTTTTACATACAGGTGTCTGTGGCCTAGTTTGTGTAGACCTTTCTATCCTATATTTACCTACAGGTGTCTGTGTAGACCTTTCTATCCCATTTTTACATACAGGTGTCTGTAGACCTTTCTATCCCATATTTACATACAGGTGTCTGTGTAGACCTTTCTATCCCATATTTACATACAGGTGTCTGTGTAGACCTTTCTATCCCATATTTACATACAGGTGTCTGTGTAGACCTTTCTATCTCATTTTTACATACAGGTGTCTGTGGCCTAGTTTGTGTAAACCTTTCTATCCTATGTTTACATACAGGTGTCTGTGGCCTAGTTTGTGTAGACCTTTCTATCCCATATTTAAATACAGGTGTCTGTGACCTAGTTTGTGTAGACCTTTCTATCCTATATTTACATACAGGTGTCTGTGACCTAGTTTGTGTAGACCTTTCTATCCTATATTTACATACAGGTGTCTGTGGCCTAGTTTGTGTAGACCTTTCTATCACATATTTACATACAGGTGTCTGTGACCTAGTTTGTGTGGACCTTTCTATCCTATATTCACATACAGGTGTCTGTGACCTAGTTTGTGTAGACCTTTCTATCCTATATGTACATACAGGTATCTGAGTGACCTAGTTTGTGTAGACCTTTCCATCCCATATTTACATACAGGTATCTGTGGCCTAGTTTGTGTAGACCTTTCTATCCTATATTTACATACAGGTGTCTGTGGCCTAGTTTGTGTAGACATTTCTATCCCATATTTACATACAGGTGTCTGGCCTAGTTTGTGTAGACCTTTCTATCCCATATTTACATACAGGTGTCTGTGACCTAGTTTGTGTAGACCTTTCTATCCCATATTTACATACAGGTATCTGTGACCTAGTTTGTCTAGACCTTTCTATCCTATATTTACATACAGGTGTCTGTGACCTAGTTTGTGTGTAGACCTTTCTATCCCATATTTACATACAGGTGTCTGTGTGACCTAGTTTGTGTAGACCTTTCTATCCCATATTTACATACAGGTGTCTGTGGCCTAGTTTGTGTAGACCTTTCTATCCCATATTTACATACAAGTGTCTGTGTAGACCTTTCTATCCCATATTTACATACAGGTGTCTGTGTAGACCTTTCTATCCCATATTTACATACAGGTGTCTGTGTAGACCTTTCTATCCCATATTTACATACAGGTGTCTGTGTAGACCTTTCTATCCCATATTTACATACAGGTGTCTGTGTAGACCTTTCTATCTCATTTTTACATACAGGTGTCTGGCCTAGTTTGTGTAGACCTTTCTATCCTATATTTACATACAGGTGTCTGTGACCTAGTTTGTGTAGACCTTTTTATCCCATATTTACATACAGGTGTCTGTGTGACCTAGTTTGTGTAGACCTTTCTATCCCATATTTACATACAGGTGTCTGTGTAGACCTTTCTATCCCATATTTACATACAGGTGTCTGTGTAGACCTTTCTATCCCATTTTTACATACAGGTGTCTAGACCTTTCTATCCCATATTTACATACAGGTGTCTGTGTAGACCTTTCTATCCCATATTTACATACAGGTGTCTGTGTAGACCTTTCTATTCCATATTTACATACAGGTGTCTGTGTAGACCTTTCTATCTCATTTTTACATACAGGTGTCTGTGGCCTAGTTTGTGTAGACCTTTCTATCCTATATTTACATACAGGTGTCTGTGTAGACCTTTCTATCCCATTTTTACATACAGGTGTCTAAACCTTTCTATCCCATATTTACATACAGGTGTCTGTGTAGACCTTTCTATCTCATTTTTACATACAGGTGTCTGTGGCCTACTTTGTGTAGACCTTTCTATCCTATATTTACATACAGGTGTCTGTGTAGACCTTTCTATCCCATTTTTACATACAGGTGTCTGTAGACCTTTCTATCCCATATTTACATACAGGTGTCTGTGTAGACCTTTCTATCCCATATTTACATATAGCAGTCTGTGTAGACCTTTCTATCCCATATTTACATACAGGTGTCTGTGTAAACCTTTCTATCTCATTTTTACATAGAGGTGTCTGTGGCCTAGTTTGTGTAAACCTTTCTGTCCTATATTTACATACAGGTGTCTGTGGCCTAGTTTGTGTAGACCTTTCTATCCCATATTTACATACAGGTGTTTGTGACCTAGTTTGTGTAGACCTTTCTATCCTATATTTACATACAGGTGTCTGTGACCTAGTTTGTGTAGACCTTTCTATCCTATATTTACATACAGGTGTCTGTGGCCTAGTTTGTGTAGACCTTTCTATCCTATATTTACATACAGGTGTCTGTGACCTAGTTTGTGTGTAGACCTTTCTATCCCATATTTACATACAGGTGTCTGTGTGACCTAGTTTGTGTAGACCTTTCTATCCCATATTTACATACAGGTGTCTGTGGCCTGGTTTGTGTAGACCTTTCTATCCCATATTTACATACAAGTGTCTGTGTAGACCTTTCTATCCCATTTTTACATACAGGTGTCTAGACCTTTCTATCCCATATTTACATACAGGTGTCTGTGTAGACCTTTCTATCCCATATTTACATACAGGTGTCTGTGTAGACCTTTCTATCCCATATTTACATACAGGTGTCTGTGTAGACCTTTCTATCCCATATTTACATACAGGTGTCTGTGTAGACCTTTCTATCTCAATTTTACATACAGGTGCCTGGCCTAGTTTGTGTAGACCTTTCTATCCTTTATTTACATACATGTGTCTGTGACCTAGTTTGTGTAGACCTTTCTATCCCATATTTACATACAGGTGTCTGTGTGACCTAGTTTGTGTAGACCTTTCTATCCCATATTTACATACAGGTGTCTGTGCCTAGTTTGTGTAGACCTTTCTATCCCATATTTACATACAGGTGTCTGTGTAGACCTTTCTATCCCATTTTTACATACAGGTGTCTAGACCTTTCTATCCCATATTTACATACAGGTGTCTGTGTAGACCTTTCTATCCCATATTTATATACAGGTGTCTGTGTAGACCTTTCTATCCCATATTTACATACAGGTATCTGAGTGACCTAGTTTGTGTAGACCTTTCCATCCCATATTTACATACAGGTATCTGTGGCCTAGTTTGTGTAGACCTTTCTATCCTATATTTACATACAGGTGTCTGTGGCCTAGTTTGTGTAGACCTTTCTATCCCATATTTACATACAGGTGTCTGGCCTAGTTTGTGTAGACCTTTCTATCCCATATTTACATACAGGTGTCTGTGACCTAGTTTGTGTAGACCTTTCTATTCCATATTTACATACAGGTGTCTGTGACCTAGTTTGTGTAGACCTTTCTATCCTATATTTACATACAGGTGTCTGTGACTAGTTTGTGTGTAGACCTTTCTATCCCATATTTACATACAGGTGTCTGTGTGACCTAGTTTGTGTAGACCTTTCTATCCCATATTTACATACAGGTGTCTGTGGCCTAGTTTGTGTAGAGCTTTCTATCCCATATTTACATACAAGTGTCCGTGTAGACCTTTCTATCCCATTTTTACATACAGGTGTCTAGACCTTTCTATCCCATATTTACATACAGGTGTCTGTGTAGACCTTTCTATCCCTTATTTACATACAGGTGTCTGTGTAGACCTTTCTATCCCATATTTACATACAGGTGTCTGTGTAGACCTTTCTATCCCATATTTACATACAGGTGTCTGTGTAGACCTTTCTATCTCATTTTTACATACAGGTGTCTGGCCTAGTTTGTGTAGACCTTTCTATCCTATATTTACATACAGGTGTCTGTGACCTAGTTTGTGTAGACCTTTCTATCCCATATTTACATACAGGTGTCTGTGTGACCTAGTTTGTGTAGACCTTTCTATCCCATATTTACATACAGGTGTCTGTGCCTAGTTTGTGTAGACCTTTCTATCCCATATTTACATACAGGTGTCTGTGTAGACCTTTCTATCCCATTTTTACATACAGGTGTCTAGACCTTTCTATCCCATATTTACATACAGGTGTCTGTGTAGACCTTTCTATCCCATATTTATGTACAGGTGTCTGTGTAGACCTTTCTATCCCATATTTACATACAGGTGTCTGTGTAGACCTTTCTATCCCATATTTACATACAGGTGTCTGTGTAGACCTTTCTATTCCATATTTACATACAGGTGTCTGTGTAGACCTTTCTATCTCATTTTTACATACAGGTGTCTGTGGCCTAGTTTGTGTAGACCTTTCTATCCTATATTTACATACAGGTGTTTGTGTAGACCTTTCTATCCCATTTTTACATACAGGTGTTTAGACCTTTCTATCCCATATTTACATACAGGTGTCTGTGTAGACCTCTCTATCTCATTTTTACATACAGGTGTCTGTGGCCTAGTTTGTGTAGACCTTTCTATCCTATATTTACATACAGGTGTCTGTGTAGACCTTTCTATCCCATTTTTACATACAGGTGTCTGTAGACCTTTCTATCCCATATTTACATACAGGTGTCTGTGTAGACCTTTCTATCCCATATTTACATACAGGTGTCTGTGTAGACCTTTCTATCCCATATTTACATACAGGTGTCTGTGTAGACCTTTCTATCTCATTTTTACATACAGGTGTATGTGGCCTAGTTTGTGTAAACCTTTCTATCCTATATTTACATACAGGTGTCTGTGGCCTAGTTTGTGTAGACCTTTCTATCCCATATTTACATACAGGTGTCTGTGACCTAGTTTGTGTAGACCTTTCTATCCTATATTTACATACAGGTGTCTGTGACCTAGTTTGTGTAGACCTTTCTATCCTATATTTACATACAGGTGTCTGTGGCCTAGTTTGTGTAGACCTTTCTATCCCATATTTACATACAGGTGTCTGTGACCTAGTTTGTGTGGACCTTTCTATCCTATATTTACATACAGGTGTCTGTGACCTAGTTTGTGTAGACCTTTCTATCCTATATTTACATACAGGTATCTGAGTGACCTAGTTTGTGTAGACCTTTCCATCCCATATTTACATACAGGTATCTGTGGCCTAGTTTGTGTAGACCTTTCTATCCTATATTTACATACAGGTGTCTGTGGCCTAGTTTGTGTAGACCTTTCTATCCTATATTTACATACAGGTGTCTGGCCTAGTTTGTGTAGACCTTTCTATCCCATATTTACATACAGGTGTCTGTGACCTAGTTTGTGTAGACCTTTCTATCCTATATTTACATACAGGTGTCTGTGGCCTAATTTGTGTAGAACTTTCTATCCCATATTTATATACAGGTGTCTGTGACCTAGTTTGTGTAGACCTTTCTATCCCATATTTACATACAGGTGTCTGTGGCCTAGTTTGTGTAGACCTTTCTATCCCATATTTACATACAGGTGTCTGTGTAGACCTTTCTATCCCATTTTTACATACAGGTGTCTGTTGACCTTTCTATCCCATATTTACATACAGGTGTCTGTGTAGACCTTTCTATCCCATATTTACATACAGGTGTCTGTGGCCTAGTTTGTGTAGACCTTTCTATCCCATATTTACATACAGGTGTCTGTGTAGACCTTTCTATCCAATTTTTACATACAGGTGTCTGTAGACCTTTCTATCCCATATTTACATACAGGTGTCTGTGTAGACCTTTCTATCCCATATTTACATACAGGTGTCTGTGTAGACCTTTCTATCCCATATTTACATACAGGTGTCTGTGTAGATCTTTCTATCCCATATTTACATACAGGTGTCTGTGTAGACCTTTCTATCTCATTTTTACATACAGGTGTCTGGCCTAGTTTGTGTAGACCTTTCTATCCTATATTTACATACAGGTGTCTGTGACCTAGTTTGTGTAGACCTTTCTATCCTATATTTACATACAGGTGTCTGTGTAGACCTTTCTATCCCATTTTTACATACAGGTGTCTAGACCTTTCTATTCCATATTTACATACAGGTGTCTGTGTAGACCTTTCTATCTCATTTTTACATACAGGTGTCTGTGGCCTAGTTTGTGTAGACCTTTCTATCCTATATTTACATACAGGTGTCTGTGTAGACCTTTCTATCCCATTTTTACATACAGGTGTCTAGACCTTTCTATCCCATATTTACATACAGGTGTCTGTGTAGACCTTTCTATCTCATTTTTACATACAGGTGTCTGTGGCCTAGTTTGTGTAGACCTTTCTATCCTATATTTACATACAGGTGTCTGTGTAGACCTTTCTATCCCATTTTTACATACAGGTGTCTGTAGACCTTTCTATCCCATATTTACATACAGGTGTCTGTGTAGACCTTTCTATCCCATATTTACATACAGGTGTCTGTGTAGACCTTTCTATCCCATATTTACATACAGGTGTCTGTGTAGACCTTTCTATCTCATTTTTACATACAGGTGTCTGTGGCCTAGTTTGTGTAAACCTTTCTATCCTATATTTACATACAGGTGTCTGTGGCCTAGTTTGTGTAGACCTTTCTATCCCATATTTACATACAGGTGTCTGTGACCTAGTTTGTGTAGAACTTTCTATCCTATATTTACATACAGGTGTCTGTGACCTAGTTTGTGTAGACCTTTCTATCCTATATTTACATACAGGTGTCTGTGGCCTAGTTTGTGTAGACCTTTCTATCACATATTTACATACAGGTGTCTGTGACTTAGTTTGTGTGGACCTTTCTATCCTATATTTACATACAGGTGTCTGTGACCTAGTTTGTGTAGACCTTTCTATCCTATATTTACATACAGGTATCTGAGTGACCTAGTTTGTGTAGACCTTTCCATCCCATATTTACATACAGGTATCTGTGGCCTAGTTTGTGTAGACCTTTCTATCCTATATTTACATACAGGTGTCTGTAGCCTAGTTTGTGTAGACCTTTCTATCCCATATTTATATACAGGTGTCTGGCCTAGTTTGTGTAGACCTTTCTATCCCATATTTACATACAGGTGTCTGTGGCCTAGTTTGTGTAGACCTTTCTATCCTATATTTACATACAGGTGTCTGTGTAGACCTTTCTATCCCATTTTTACATACAGGTGTCTGTAGACCTTTCTATCCCATATTTACATACAGGTGTCTGTGTAGACCTTTCTATCCTATATTTACATACAGGTGTCTGTGACCTAGTTTGTGTAGACCTTTCTATCCTATATTTACATACAGGTGTCTGTGACCTAGTTTGTGTGTAGACCTTTCTATCCCATATTTACATACAGGTGTCTGTGTGACCTAGTTTGTGTAGACCTTTCTATCCCATATTTACATACAGGTGTCTGTGGCCTAGTTTGTGTAGACCTTTCTATCCCATATTTACATACAAGTGTCTGTGTAGACCTTTCTATCCCATTTTTACATACAGGTGTCTAGACCTTTCTATCCCATATTTACATACAGGTGTCTGTGTAGACCTTTCTATCCCATATTTACATACAGGTGTCTGTGTAGACCTTTCTATCCCATATTTACATACAGGTGTCTGTGTAGACCTTCCTATCCAATATTTACATACAGGTGTCTGTGTAGACCTTTCTATCTCATTTTTACATACAGGTGTCTGGCCTAGTTTGTGTAGACCTTTCTATCCTATATTTACATACAGGTGTCTGTGACCTAGTTTGTGTAGACCTTTCTATCCTATATTTACATACAGGTGTCTGTGACCTAGTTTGTGTAGACCTTTCTATCCTATATTTACATACAGATGTCTGTGACCTACTTTGTGTGTAGACCTTTCTATCCCATATTTACATACAGGTGTCTGTGTGACCTAGTTTGTGTAGACCTTTCTATCCCATATTTACATACAGGTGTCTGTGACCTAGTTTGTGTGGACCTTTCTATCCTATATTTACATACAGGTGTCTGTGACCTAGTTTGTGTAGACCTTTCTATCCTATATTTACATACAGGTATCTGAGTGACCTAGTTTGTGTAGACCTTTCCATCCCATATTTACATACAGGTATCTGTGGCCTAGTTTGTGTAGACCTTTCTATCCTATATTTACATACAGGTGTCTGTGGCCTAGTTTGTGTAGACCTTTCTATCCTATATTTACATACAGGTGTCTGGCCTAGTTTGTGTAGACCTTTCTATCCCATATTTACATACAGGTGTCTGTGACCTAGTTTGTGTAGACCTTTCTATCCTATATTTACATACAGGTGTCTGTGGCCTAATTTGTGTAGAACTTTCTATCCCATATTTATATACAGGTGTCTGTGACCTAGTTTGTGTAGACCTTTCTATCCCATATTTACATACAGGTGTCTGTGGCCTAGTTTGTGTAGACCTTTCTATCCCATATTTACATACAGGTGTCTGTGTAGACCTTTCTATCCCATTTTTACATACAGGTGTCTGTTGACCTTTCTATCCCATATTTACATACAGGTGTCTGTGTAGACCTTTCTATCCCATATTTACATACAGGTGTCTGTGGCCTAGTTTGTGTAGACCTTTCTATCCCATATTTACATACAGGTGTCTGTGTAGACCTTTCTATCCAATTTTTACATACAGGTGTCTGTAGACCTTTCTATCCCATATTTACATACAGGTGTCTGTGTAGACCTTTCTATCCCATATTTACATACAGGTGTCTGTGTAGACCTTTCTATCCCATATTTACATACAGGTGTCTGTGTAGATCTTTCTAACCCATATTTACATACAGGTGTCTGTGTAGACCTTTCTATCTCATTTTTACATACAGGTGTCTGGCCTAGTTTGTGTAGACCTTTCTATCCTATATTTACATACAGGTGTCTGTGACCTAGTTTGTGTAGACCTTTCTATCCTATATTTACATACAGGTGTCTGTGTAGACCTTTCTATCCCATTTTTACATACAGGTGTCTAGACCTTTCTATTCCATATTTACATACAGGTGTCTGTGTAGACCTTTCTATCTCATTTTTACATACAGGTGTCTGTGGCCTAGTTTGTGTAGACCTTTCTATCCTATATTTACATACAGGTGTCTGTGTAGACCTTTCTATCCCATTTTTACATACAGGTGTCTAGACCTTTCTATCCCATATTTACATACAGGTGTCTGTGTAGACCTTTCTATCTCATTTTTACATACAGGTGTCTGTGGCCTAGTTTGTGTAGACCTTTCTATCCTATATTTACATACAGGTGTCTGTGTAGACCTTTCTATCCCATTTTTACATACAGGTGTCTGTAGACCTTTCTATCCCATATTTACATACAGGTGTCTGTGTAGACCTTTCTATCCCATATTTACATACAGGTGTCTGTGTAGACCTTTCTATCCCATATTTACATACAGGTGTCTGTGTAGACCTTTCTATCTCATTTTTACATACAGGTGTCTGTGGCCTAGTTTGTGTAAACCTTTCTATCCTATATTTACATACAGGTGTCTGTGGCCTAGTTTGTGTAGACCTTTCTATCCCATATTTACATACAGGTGTCTGTGACCTAGTTTGTGTAGACCTTTCTATCCTATATTTACATACAGGTGTCTGTGACCTAGTTTGTGTAGACCTTTCTATCCTATATTTACATACAGGTGTCTGTGGCCTAGTTTGTGTAGACCTTTCTATCACATATTTACATACAGGTGTCTGTGACTTAGTTTGTGTGGACCTTTCTATCCTATATTTACATACAGGTGTCTGTGACCTAGTTTGTGTAGACCTTTCTATCCTATATTTACATACAGGTATCTGAGTGACCTAGTTTGTGTAGACCTTTCCATCCCATATTTACATACAGGTATCTGTGGCCTAGTTTGTGTAGACCTTTCTATCCTATATTTACATACAGGTGTCTGTAGCCTAGTTTGTGTAGACCTTTCTATCCCATATTTATATACAGGTGTCTGGCCTAGTTTGTGTAGACCTTTCTATCCCATATTTACATACAGGTGTCTGTGGCCTAGTTTGTGTAGACCTTTCTATCCTATATTTACATACAGGTGTCTGTGTAGACCTTTCTATCCCATTTTTACATACAGGTGTCTGTAGACCTTTCTATCCCATATTTACATACAGGTGTCTGTGTAGACCTTTCTATCCTATATTTACATACAGGTGTCTGTGACCTAGTTTGTGTAGACCTTTCTATCCTATATTTACATACAGGTGTCTGTGACCTAGTTTGTGTGTAGACCTTTCTATCCCATATTTACATACAGGTGTCTGTGTGACCTAGTTTGTGTAGACCTTTCTATCCCATATTTACATACAGGTGTCTGTGGCCTAGTTTGTGTAGACCTTTCTATCCCATATTTACATACAAGTGTCTGTGTAGACCTTTCTATCCCATTTTTACATACAGGTGTCTAGACCTTTCTATCCCATATTTACATACAGGTGTCTGTGTAGACCTTTCTATCCCATATTTACATACAGGTGTCTGTGTAGACCTTTCTATCCCATATTTACATACAGGTGTCTGTGTAGACCTTCCTATCCAATATTTACATACAGGTGTCTGTGTAGACCTTTCTATCTCATTTTTACATACAGGTGTCTGGCCTAGTTTGTGTAGACCTTTCTATCCTATATTTACATACAGGTGTCTGTGACCTAGTTTGTGTAGACCTTTCTATCCTATATTTACATACAGGTGTCTGTGACCTAGTTTGTGTAGACCTTTCTATCCTATATTTACATACAGATGTCTGTGACCTACTTTGTGTGTAGACCTTTCTATCCCATATTTACATACAGGTGTCTGTGTGACCTAGTTTGTGTAGACCTTTCTATCCCATATTTACATACAGGTGTCTGTGGCCTAGTTTGTGTAGACCTTTCTATCCCATATTTACATACAAGTGTCTGTGTAGACCTTTCTATCCCATTTTTACATACAGGTGTCTAGACCTTTCTATCCCATATTTACATACAGGTGTCTGTGTAGACCTTTCTATCCCATATTTACATACAGGTGTCTGTGTAGACCTTTCTATCCCATATTTACATACAGGTGTCTGTGTAGACCTTTCTATCCCATATTTACATACAGGTGTCTGTGTAGACCTTTCTATCTCATTTTTACATACAGGTGTCTGGCCTAGTTTGTGTAGACCTTTCTATCCTATATTTACATACAGGTGTCTGTGACCTAGTTTGTGTAGACCTTTCTATCCCATATTTACATACAGGTGTCTGTGTGACCTAGTTTGTGTAGACCTTTCTATCCCATATTTACATACAGGTGTCTGTGCCTAGTTTGTGTAGACCTTTCTATCCCATATTTACATACAGGTGTCTGTGTAGACCTTTCTATCCCATTTTTACATACAGGTGTCTAGACCTTTCTATCCCATATTTACATACAGGTGTCTGTGTAGACCTTTCTATCCCATATTTATATACAGGTGTCTGTGTAGACCTTTCTATCCCATATTTACATACAGGTGTCTGTGTAGACCTTTCTATCCCATATTTACATACAGGTGTCTGTGTAGACCTTTCTATTCCATATTTACATACAGGTGTCTGTGTAGACCTTTCTATCTCATTTTTACATACAGGTGTCTGTGGCCTAGTTTGTGTAGACCTTTCTATCCTATATTTACATACAGGTGTCTGTGTAGTCCTTTCTATCCCATTTTTACATACAGGTGTCTAGACCTTTCTATCCCATATTTACATACAGGTGTCTGTGTGACCTAGTTTGTGTAGACCTTTCTATCCCATATTTACATACAGGTGTCTGTGCCTAGTTTGTGTAGACCTTTCTATCCCATATTTACATACAGGTGTCTGTGTAGACCTTTCTATCCCATTTTTACATACAGGTGTCTAGACCTTTCTATCCCATATTTACATACAGGTGTCTGTGTAGACCTTTCTATCCCATATTTACATACAGGTGTCTGTGTAGACCTTTCTATCCCATATTTACATACAGGTGTCTGTGTAGACCTTTCTATTCCATATTTACATACAGGTGTCTGTGTAGACCTTTCTATCTCATTTTTACATACAGGTGTCTGTGGCCTAGTTTGTGTAGACCTTTCTATCCTATATTTACATACAGGTGTCTGTGTAGACCTTTCTATCCCATTTTTACATACAGGTGTCTAGACCTTTCTATCCCATATTTACATACAGGTGTCTGTGTAGACCTTTCTATCTCATTTTTACATACAGGTGTCTGTGGCCTAGTCTTTCTATCTTATATTTACCTACAGGTGTCTGTGTAGACCTTTCTATCCCATTTTTACATACAGGTGTCTGTAGACCTTTCTATCCCATATTTACATACAGGTGTCTGTGTAGACCTTTCTATCCCATATTTACATACAGGTGTCTGTGTAGACCTTTCTATCCCATATTTACATACAGGTGTCTGTGTAGACCTTTCTATCCCATATTTACATACAGGTGTCTGTGTAGACCTTTCTATCTCATTTTTACATACAGGTGTCTGGCCTAGTTTGTGTAGACCTTTCTATCCTATATTTACATACAGGTGTCTGTGACCTAGTTTGTGTAGACCTTTCTATCCTATATTTACATACAGGTGTCTGTGGCCTAGTTTGTGTAGACCTTTCTATCACATATTTACATACAGGTGTCTGTGACTTAGTTTGTGTGGACCTTTCTATCCTATATTTACATACAGGTGTCTGTGACCTAGTTTGTGTAGACCTTTCTATCCTATATTTACATACAGGTATCTGAGTGACCTAGTTTGTGTAGACCTTTCCATCCCATATTTACATACAGGTATCTGTGGCCTAGTTTGTGTAGACCTTTCTATCCTATATTTACATACAGGTGTCTGTGGCCTAGTTTGTGTAGACCTTTCTATCCCATATTTATATACAGGTGTCTGGCCTAGTTTGTGTAGACCTTTCTATCCCATATTTACATACAGGTGTCTGTGGCCTAGTTTGTGTAGACCTTTCTATCCTATATTTACATACAGGTGTCTGTGTAGACCTTTCTATCCCATTTTTACATACAGGTGTCTGTAGACCTTTCTATCCCATATTTACATACAGGTGTCTGTGTAGACCTTTCTATCCTATATTTACATACAGGTGTCTGTGACCTAGTTTGTGTAGACCTTTCTATCCTATATTTACATACAGGTGTCTGTGACCTAGTTTGTGTGTAGACCTTTCTATCCCATATTTACATACAGGTGTCTGTGTGACCTAGTTTGTGTAGACCTTTCTATCCCATATTTACATACAGGTGTCTGTGGCCTAGTTTGTGTAGACCTTTCTATCCCATATTTACATACAAGTGTCTGTGTAGACCTTTCTATCCCATTTTTACATACAGGTGTCTAGACCTTTCTATCCCATATTTACATACAGGTGTCTGTGTAGACCTTTCTATCCCATATTTACATACAGGTGTCTGTGTAGACCTTTCTATCCCATATTTACATACAGGTGTCTGTGTAGACCTTCCTATCCAATATTTACATACAGGTGTCTGTGTAGACCTTTCTATCTCATTTTTACATACAGGTGTCTGGCCTAGTTTGTGTAGACCTTTCTATCCTATATTTACATACAGGTGTCTGTGACCTAGTTTGTGTAGACCTTTCTATCCTATATTTACATACAGGTGTCTGTGACCTAGTTTGTGTAGACCTTTCTATCCTATATTTACATACAGATGTCTGTGACCTACTTTGTGTGTAGACCTTTCTATCCCATATTTACATACAGGTGTCTGTGTGACCTAGTTTGTGTAGACCTTTCTATCCCATATTTACATACAGGTGTCTGTGGCCTAGTTTGTGTAGACCTTTCTATCCCATATTTACATACAAGTGTCTGTGTAGACCTTTCTATCCCATTTTTACATACAGGTGTCTAGACCTTTCTATCCCATATTTACATACAGGTGTCTGTGTAGACCTTTCTATCCCATATTTACATACAGGTGTCTGTGTAGACCTTTCTATCCCATATTTACATACAGGTGTCTGTGTAGACCTTTCTATCCCATATTTACATACAGGTGTCTGTGTAGACCTTTCTATCTCATTTTTACATACAGGTGTCTGGCTTAGTTTGTGTAGACCTTTCTATCCTATATTTACATACAGGTGTCTGTGACCTAGTTTGTGTAGACCTTTCTATCCCATATTTACATACAGGTGTCTGTGTGACCTAGTTTGTGTAGACTTTTCTATCCCATATTTACATACAGGTGTCTGTGCCTAGTTTGTGTAGACCTTTCTATCCCATATTTACATACAGGTGTCTGTGTAGACCTTTCTATCCCATTTTTACATACAGGTGTCTAGACCTTTCTATCCCATATTTACATACAGGTGTCTGTGTAGACCTTTCTATCCCATATTTATATACAGGTGTCTGTGTAGACCTTTCTATCCCATATTTACATACAGGTGTCTGTGTAGACCTTTCTATCCCATATTTACATACAGGTGTCTGTGTAGACCTTTCTATTCCATATTTACATACAGGTGTCTGTGTAGACCTTTCTATCTCATTTTTACATACAGGTGTCTGTGGCCTAGTTTGTGTAGACCTTTCTATCCTATATTTACATACAGGTGTCTGTGTAGACCTTTCTATCCCATTTTTACATACAGGTGTCTAGACCTTTCTATCCCATATTTACATACAGGTGTCTGTGTGACCTAGTTTGTGTAGACCTTTCTATCCCATATTTACATACAGGTGTCTGTGCCTAGTTTGTGTAGACCTTTCTATCCCATATTTACATACAAGTGTCTGTGTAGACCTTTCTATCCCATTTTTACATACAGGTGTCTGGACCTTTCTATCCCATATTTACATACAGGTGTCTGTGTAGACCTTTCTATCCCATATTTACATACAGGTGTCTGTGTAGACCTTTCTATCCCATATTTACATACAGGTGTCTGTGTAGACCTTTCTATTCCATATTTACATACAGGTGTCAGTGTAGACCTTTCTATCTCATTTTTACATACAGGTGTCTGTGGCCTAGTTTGTGTAGACCTTTCTATCCTATATTTACATACAGGTGTCTGTGTAGACCTTTCTATCCCATTTTTACATACAGGTGTCTAGACCTTTCTATCCCATATTTACATACAGGTGTCTGTGTAGACCTTTCTATCTCATTTTTACATACAGGTGTCTGTGGCCTAGTTTGTGTAGACCTTTCTATCCTATATTTACCTACAGATGTCTGTGTAGACCTTTCTATCCCATTTTTACATACAGGTGTCTGTAGACCTTTCTATCCCATATTTACATACAGGTGTCTGTGTAGACCTTTCTATCCCATATTTACATACAGGTGTCTGTGTAGACCTTTCTATCCCATATTTACATACAGGTGTCTGTGTAGACCTTTCTATCCCATATTTACATACAGGTGTCTGTGTAGACCTTTCTATCTCATTTTTACATACAGGTGTCTGGCCTAGTTTGTGTAGACCTTTCTATCCTATATTTACATACAGGTGTCTGTGAACTAGTTTGTGTAGACCTATCTATCCCATATTTACATACAGGTGTCTGTGTGACCTAGTTTGTGTAGACCTTTCTATCCCATATTTACATACAGGTGTCTGTGCCTAGTTTGTGTAGACATTTCTATCCCATATTTACATACAGGTGTCTGTGTAGACCTTTCTATCCCATTTTTACATACAGGTGTCTAGACCTTTCTATCCCATATTTACATACAGGTGTCTGTGTAGACCTTTCTATCCCATATTTATATACAGGTGTCTGTGTAGACCTTTCTATCCCATATTTACATACAGGTGTCTGTGTAGACCTTTATATCCCATATTTACATACAGGTGTCTGTGTAGACCTTTCTATTCCATATTTACATACAGGTGTCTGTGTAGACCTTTCTATCTCATTTTTACATACAGGTGTCTGTGGCCTAGTTTGTGTAGACCTTTCTATCCTATATTTACATACAGGTGTCTGTGTAGACCTTTCTATCCCATTTTTACATACAGGTGTCTAGACCTTTCTATCCCATATTTACATACAGGTGTCTGTGTGACCTAGTTTGTGTAGACCTTTCTATCCCATATTTACATACAGGTGTCTGTGCCTAGTTTGTGTAGACCTTTCTATCCCATATTTACATACAAGTGTCTGTGTAGACCTTTCTATCCCATTTTTACATACAGGTGTCTGGACCTTTCTATCCCATATTTACATACAGGTGTCTGTGTAGACCTTTCTATCCCATATTTACATACAGGTGTCTGTGTAGACCTTTCTATCCCATATTTACATACAGGTGTCTGTGTAGACCTTTCTATTCCATATTTACATACAGGTGTCAGTGTAGACCTTTCTATCTCATTTTTACATACAGGTGTCTGTGGCCTAGTTTGTGTAGACCTTTCTATCCTATAATTACATACAGGTGTCTGTGTAGACCTTTCTATCCCATTTTTACATACAGGTGTCTAGACCTTTCTATCCCATATTTACATACAGGTGTCTGTGTAGACCTTTCTATCTCATTTTTACATACAGGTGTCTGTGGCCTAGTTTGTGTAGACCTTTCTATCCTATATTTACCTACAGATGTCTGTGTAGACCTTTCTATCCCATTTTTACATACAGGTGTCTGTAGACCTTTCTATCCCATATTTACATACAGGTGTCTGTGTAGACCTTTCTATCCCATATTTACATACAGGTGTCTGTGTAGACCTTTCTATCCCATATTTACATACAGGTGTCTGTGTAGACCTTTCTATCCCATATTTACATACAGGTGTCTGTGTAGACCTTTCTATCTCATTTTTACATACAGGTGTCTGGCCTAGTTTGTGTAGACCTTTCTATCCTATATTTACATACAGGTGTCTGTGAACTAGTTTGTGTAGACCTATCTATCCCATATTTACATACAGGTGTCTGTGTGACCTAGTTTGTGTAGACCTTTCTATCCCATATTTACATACAGGTGTCTGTGCCTAGTTTGTGTAGACATTTCTATCCCATATTTACATACAGGTGTCTGTGTAGACCTTTCTATCCCATTTTTACATACAGGTGTCTAGACCTTTCTATCCCATATTTACATACAGGTGTCTGTGTAGACCTTTCTATCCCATATTTATATACAGGTGTCTGTGTAGACCTTTCTATCCCATATTTACATACAGGTGTCTGTGTAGACCTTTCTATCCCATATTTACATACAGGTGTCTGTGTAGACCTTTCTATTCCATATTTACATACAGGTGTCTGTGTAGACCTTTCTATCTCATTTTTACATACAGGTGTCTGTGGCCTAGTTTGTGTAGACCTTTCTATCCTATATTTACATACAGGTGTCTGTGTAGACCTTTCTATCCCATTTTTACATACAGGTGTCTAGACCTTTCTATCCCATATTTACATACAGGTGTCTGTGTAGACCTTTCTATCTCATTTTTACATACAGGTGTCTGTGGCCTAGTTTGTGTAGACCTTTCTATCCTATATTTACATACAGGTGTCTGTGTAGACCTTTCTATCCCATTTTTACATACAGGTGTCTGTAGACCTTTCTATCCCATATTTACATACAGGTGTCTGTGTAGACCTTTCTATCTCATATTTACATACAGGTGTCTGTGTAGACCTTTCTATCCCATATTTACATACAGGTGTCTGTGTAGACCTTTCTATCTCATTTTTACATACAGGTGTCTGTGGCCTAGTTTGTGTAAACCTTTCTATCCTATATTTACATACAGGTGTCTGTGGCCTAGTTTGTGTAGACCTTTCTATCCCATATTTACATACAGGTTTCTGTGACCTAGTTTGTGTAGACCTTTCTATCCTATATTTACATACAGGTGTCTGTGACCTAGTTTGTGTAGACCTTTCTATCCTATATTTACATACAGGTGTCTGTGGCCTAGTTTGTGTAGACCTTTCTATCACATATTTACATTCAGGTGTCTGTGACTTAGTTTGTGTGGACCTTTCTATCCTATATTTACATACAGGTGTCTGTGACCTAGTTTGTGTAGACCTTTCTATCCTATATTTACATACAGGTATCTGAGTGACCTAGTTTGTGTAGACCTTTCCATCCCATATTTACATACAGGTATCTGTGGCCTAGTTTGTGTAGACCTTTCTATCCTATATTTACATACAGGTGTCTGTGGCCTAGTTTGTGTAGACCTTTCTATCCCATATTTATATACAGGTGTCTGGCCTAGTTTGTGTAGACCTTTCTATCCCATATTTACATACAGGTGTCTGTGGCCTAGTTTGTGTAGACTTTTCTATCCTATATTTACATACAGGTGTCTGTGTAGACCTTTCTATCCCATATTTACATACAGGTGTCTGTGTAGACCTTTCTATCCCATATTTACATACAGGTGTCTGTGTAGACCTTTCTATCCCATATTTACATACAGGTGTCTGTGTAGACCTTTCTATCTCATTTTTACATACAGGTGTCTGTGGCCTAGTTTGTGTAAACCTTTCTATCCTATATTTACATACAGGTGTCTGTGGCCTAGTTTGTGTAGACCTTTCTATCCTATATTTACATACAGGTGTCTGTGGCCTAGTTTGTGTAGACCTTTCTATCACATATTTACATACAGGTGTCTGTGACTTAGTTTGTGTGGACCTTTCTATCCTATATTTACATACAGGTGTCTGTGACCTAGTTTGTGTAGACCTTTCTATCCTATATTTACATACAGGTATCTGAGTGACCTAGTTTGTGTAGACCTTTCTATCCCATATTTACATACAGGTATCTGTGGCCTAGTTTGTGTAGACCTTTCTATCCTATATTTACATACAGGTGTCTGTGGCCTAGTTTGTGTAGACCTTTCTATCCCATATTTATATACAGGTGTCTGGCCTAGTTTGTGTAGACCTTTCTATCCCATATTTACATACAGGTGTCTGTGACCTAGTTTGTGTAGACCTTTCTATCCCATATTTACATACAGGTATCTGTGACCTAGTTTGTGTAGACCTTTCTATCCTATATTTACATACAGGTGTCTGTGACCTTGTTTGTGTGTAGACCTTTCTATCCCATATTTACATACAGGTGTCTATGTGACCTAGTTTGTGTAGACCTTTCTATCCCATATTTACATACAGGTGTCTGTGTAGACCTTTCTATCCCATATTTACATACAGGTGTCTGTGTAGACCTTTCTATCCCATATTTACATACAGGTGTCTGTGTAGACCTTTCTATCCCATATTTACATACAGGTGTCTGTGTAGACCTTTCTATCTCATTTTTACATACAGGTGTCTGGCCTAGTTTGTGTAGACCTTTCTATCCTATATTTACATACAGGTGTCTGTGACCTAGTTTGTGTAGACCTTTCTATCCCATATTTACATACAGGTGTCTGTGTGACCTAGTTTGTGTAGACCTTTCTATCCCATATTTACATACAGGTGTCTGTGCCTAGTTTGTGTAGACCTTTCTATCCCATATTTATATACAGGTGTCTGTGTAGACCTTTCTATCCCATATTTACATACAGGTGTCTGTGTAGACCTTTCTATCCCATATTTACATACAGGTGTCTGTGTAGACCTTTCTATTCCATATTTACATACAGGTGTCTGTGTAGACCTTTCTATCCCATTTTTACATACAGGTGTCTAGACCTTTCTATCCCATATTTACATACAGGTGTCTGTGTAGACCTTTCTATCTCATTTTTACATACAGGTGTCTGTGGCCTAGTTTGTGTAGACCTTTCTATCCTATATTTACATACAGGTGTCTGTGTAGACCTTTCTATCCCATTTTTACATACAGGTGTCTGTAGACCTTTCTATCCCATATTTACATACAGGTGTCTGTGTAGACCTTTCTATCTCATATTTACATACAGGTGTCTGTGTAGACCTTTCTATCCCATATTTACATACAGGTGTCTGTGTAGACCTTTCTATCTCATTTTTACATACAGGTGTCTGTGGCCTAGTTTGTGTAAACCTTTCTATCCTATATTTACATACAGGTGTCTGTGGCCTAGTTTGTGTAGACCTTTCTATCCCATATTTACATACAGGTTTCTGTGACCTAGTTTGTGTAGACCTTTCTATCCTATATTTACATACAGGTGTCTGTGACCTAGTTTGGGTAGACCTTTCTATCCTATATTTACATACAGGTGTCTGTGGCCTAGTTTGTGTAGACCTTTCTATCCTATATTTACATACAGGTGTCTGTGACCTAGTTTGTGTAGACCTTTCTATCCTATATTTACATACAGGTATCTGAGTGACCTAGTTTGTGTAGACCTTTCCATCCCATATTTACATACAGGTATCTGTGGCCTAGTTTGTGTAGACCTTTCTATCCTATATTTACATACAGGTGTCTGTGGCCTAGTTTGTGTAGACCTTTCTATCCCATATTTATATACAGGTGTCTGGCCTAGTTTGTGTAGACCTTTCTATCCCATATTTACATACAGGTGTCTGTGGCCTAGTTTGTGTAGACTTTTCTATCCTATATTTACATACATGTGTCTGTGTAGACCTTTCTATCCCATTTTTACATACAGGTGTCTGTAGACCTTTCTATCCCATATTTACATACAGGTGTCTGTGTAGACCTTTCTATCCCATATTTACATACAGGTGTCTGTGTAGACCTTTCTATCCCATATTTACATACAGGTGTCTGTGTAGACCTTTCTATCTCATTTTTACATACAGGTGTCTGTGGCCTAGTTTGTGTAAACCTTTCTATCCTATATTTACATACAGGTGTCTGTGGCCTAGTTTGTGTAGACCTTTCTATCCTATATTTACATACAGGTGTCTGTGGCCTAGTTTGTGTAGACCTTTCTATCACATATTTACATACAGGTGTCTGTGACTTAGTTTGTGTGGACCTTTCTATCCTATATTTACATACAGGTGTCTGTGACCTAGTTTGTGTAGACCTTTCTATCCTATATTTACATACAGGTATCTGAGTGACCTAGTTTGTGTAGACCTTTCCATCCCATATTTACATACAGG
Organism: Bathymodiolus brooksi; assembly: GCA_963680875.1. Taxonomy (NCBI): domain Eukaryota; kingdom Metazoa; phylum Mollusca; class Bivalvia; order Mytilida; family Modiolidae; genus Bathymodiolus; species Bathymodiolus brooksi. The sequence goes on from OY804585.1 coordinate 98,117,839, forward strand.
TATCTGTGGCCTAGTTTGTGTAGACCTTTCTATCCTATATTTACATACAGGTGTCTGTGGCCTAGTTTGTGTAGACCTTTCTATCCCATATTTATATACAGGTGTCTGGCCTAGTTTGTGTAGACCTTTCTATCCCATATTTACATACAGGTGTCTGTGACCTAGTTTGTGTAGACCTTTCTATCCCATATTTACATACAGGTATCTGTGACCTAGTTTGTGTAGACCTTTCTATCCTATATTTACATACAGGTGTCTGTGACCTAGTTTGTGTGTAGACCTTTCTATCCCATATTTACATACAGGTGTCTATGTGACCTAGTTTGTGTAGACCTTTCTATCCCATATTTACATACAGGTGTCTGTGTAGACCTTTCTATCCCATATTTACATATAGGTGTCTGTGTAGACCTTTCTATCCCATATTTACATACAGGTGTCTGTGTAGACCTTTCTATCCCATATTTACATACAGGTGTCTGTGTAGACCTTTCTATCTCATTTTTACATACAGGTGTCTGGCCTAGTTTGTGTAGACCTTTCTATCCTATATTTACATACAGGTGTCTGTGACCTAGTTTGTGTAGACCTTTCTATCCCATATTTACATACAGGTGTCTGTGTGACCTAGTTTGTGTAGACCTTTCTATCCCATATTTACATACAGGTGTCTGTGCCTAGTTTGTGTAGACCTTTCTATCCCATATTTATATACAGGTGTCTGTGTAGACCTTTCTATCCCATATTTACATACAGGTGTCTGTGTAGACCTTTCTATCCCATATTTACATACAGGTGTCTGTGTAGACCTTTCTATTCCATATTTACATACAGGTGTCTGTGTAGACCTTTCTATCCCATATTTACATACAGGTGTCTGTGTAGACCTTTCTATCCCATATTTACATACAGGTGTCTGTGTAGACCTTTCTATCCCATATTTACATACAGGTGTCTGTGTAGACCTTTCTATCTCATTTTTACATACAGGTGTCTGGCCTAGTTTGTGTAGACCTTTCTATCCTATATTTACATACAGGTGTCTGTGAACTAGTTTGTGTAGACCTTTCTATCCCATTTTTACATACAGGTGTCTAGACCTTTCTATCCCATATTTACATATAGGTGTCTGTGTAGACCTTTCTATCTCATTTTTACATACAGGTGTCTGTGGCCTAGTTTGTGTAGACCTTTCTATCCTATATTTACATACAGGTGTCTGTGTAGACCTTTCTATCCCATTTTTACATACAGGTGTCTGTAGACCTTTCTATCCCATATTTACATACAGGTGTCTGTGTAGACCTTTCTATCCCATATTTACATACAGGTGTCTGTGTAGACCTTTCTATCCCATATTTACATACAGGTGTCTGTGTAGACCTTTCTATCTCATTTTTTCATACAGGTGTCTGTGGCCTAGTTTGTGTAAACCTTTCTATCCTATATTTACATACAGGTGTCTGTGGCCTAGTTTGTGTAGACCTTTCTATCCCATATTTACATACAGGTGTCTGTGACCTAGTTTGTGTAGACCTTTCTATCCTATATTTACATACAGGTGTCTGTGGCCTAGTTTGTGTAGACCTTTCTATCACATATTTACATACAGGTGTCTGTGACTTAGTTTGTGTGGACCTTTCTATCCTATATTTACATACAGGTGTCTGTGACCTAGTTTGTGTAGACCTTTCTATCCTATATTTACATACAGGTATCTGAGTGACCTAGTTTGTGTAGACCTTTCCATCCCATATTTACATACAGGTATCTGTGGCCTAGTTTGTGTAGACCTTTCTATCCTATATTTACATACAGGTGTCTGTGGCCTAGTTTGTGTAGACCTTTCTATCCCATATTTATATACAGGTGTCTGGCCTAGTTTGTGTAGACCTTTCTATCCCATATTTACATACAGGTGTCTGTGACCTAGTTTGTGTAGACCTTTCTATCCCATATTTACATACAGGTGTCTGTGACCTAGTTTGTGTAGACCTTTCTATCCTATATTTACATACAGGTGTCTGTGACCTAGTTTGTGTGTAGACCTTTCTATCCCATATTTACATACAGGTGTCTGTGTGACCTAGTTTGTGTAGACCTTTCTATCCCATATTTACATACAGGTGTCTGTGGCCTAGTTTGTGTAGACCTTTCTATCCCATTTTTACATACAGGTGTCTAGACCTTTCTATCCCATTTTTACATACAGGTGTCTAGACCTTTCTATCCCATATTTACATACAGGTGTCTGTGTAGACCTTTCTATCCCATATTTACATACAGGTGTCTGTGTAGACCTTTCTATCCCATATTTACATACAGGTGTCTGTGTAGACCTTTCTATCTCATTTTTACATACAGGTGTCTGGCCTAGTTTGTGTAGACCTTTCATTCCTATATTTACATACAGGTGTCTGTGACCTAGTTTGTGTAGACCTTTCTATCCCATATTTACATACAGGTGTCTGTGACCTAGTTTGTGTAGACCTTTCTATCCTATATTTACATACAGATGTCTGTGACCTAGTTTGTGTGTAGACCTTTCTATCCCATATTTACATACAGGTGTCTGTGGCCTAGTTTGTGTAGACCTTTCTATCCCATATTTACATACAAGTGTCTGTGTAGACCTTTCTATCCCATTTTTACATACAGGTGTCTAGACCTTTCTATCCCATATTTACATACAGGTGTCTGTGTAGACCTTTCTATCCCATATTTACATACAGGTGTCTGTGTAGACCTTTCTATCCCATATTTACATACAGGTGTCTGTGTAGACCTTTCTATCCCATATTTACATACAGGTGTCTGTGTAGACCTTTCTATCTCATTTTTACATACAGGTGTCTGGCCTAGTTTGTGTAGACCTTTCTATCCTATATTTACATACAGGTGTCTGTGACCTAGTTTGTGTAGACCTTTCTATCCCATATTTACATACAGGTGTCTGTGTGACCTAGTTTGTGTAGACCTTTCTATCCCATATTTACATACAGGTGTCTGTGCCTAGTTTGTGTAGACCTTTCTATCCCATATTTACATACAGGTGTCTGTGTAGACCTTTTTATCCCATTTTTACATACAGGTGTCTAGACCTTTCTATCCCATATTTACATACAGGTGTCTGTGTAGACCTTTCTATCCCATATTTATAAACAGGTGTCTGTGTAGACCTTTCTATCCCATATTTACATACAGGTGTCTGTGTAGACCTTTCTATCCCATATTTACATACAGGTGTCTGTGTAGACCTTTCTATTCCATATTTACATACAGGTGTCTGTGTAGACCTTTCTATCTCATTTTTACATACAGGTGTCTGTGGCCTAGTTTGTGTAGACCTTTCTATCCTATATTTACATACAGGTGTCTGTGTAGACCTTTCTATCCCATTTTTACATACAGGTGTCTAGACCTTTCTATCCCATATTTACATACAGGTGTCTGTGTGACCTAGTTTGTGTAGACCTTTCTATTTCATATTTACATACAGGTGTCTGTGCCTAGTTTGTGTAGACCTTTCTATCCCATATTTACATACAGGTGTCTGTGTAGACCTTTCTATCCCATTTTTACATACAGGTGTCTAGACCTTTCTATCCCATATTTGCATACAGGTGTCTGTGTAGACCTTTCTATCCCATATTTACATACAGGTGTCTGTGTAGACCTTTCTATCCCATATTTACATACAGGTGTCTGTGTAGACCTTTCTATTCCATATTTACATACAGGTGTCTGTGTAGACCTTTCTATCTCATTTTTACATACAGGTGTCTGTGGCCTAGTTTGTGTAGACCTTTCTATCCTATATTTACATACAGGTGTCTGTGTAGACCTTTCTATCCCATATTTACATACAGGTGTCTGTGTAGACCTTTCTATCTCATTTTTACATACAGGTGTCTGTGGCCTAGTTTGTGTAGACCTTTCTATCCTATATTTACCTACAGGTGTCTGTGTAGACCTTTCTATCCCATTTTTACATACAGGTGTCTGTAGACCTTTCTATCCCATATTTACATACAGGTGTCTGTGTAGACCTTTCTATCCCATATTTACATACAGGTGTCTGTGTAGACCTTTCTATCCCATATTTACATACAGGTGTCTGTGTAGACCTTTCTATCCCATATTTACATACAGGTGTCTGTGTAGACCTTACTATCTCATTTTTACATACAGGTGTCTGGCCTAGTTTGTGTAGACCTTTCTATCCTATATTTACATACAGGTGTCTGTGAACTAGTTTGTGTAGACCTTTCTATCCCATATTTACATACAGGTGTCTGTGTGACCTAGTTTGTGTAGACCTTTCTATCCCATATTTACATACAGGTGTCTGTGCCTAGTTTGTGTAGACATTTCTATCCCATATTTACATACAGGTGTCTGTGTAGACCTTTCTATCCCATTTTTACATACAGATGTCTAGACCTTTCTATCCCATATTTACATACAGGTGTCTGTGTAGACCTTTCTATCCCATATTTATATACAGGTGTCTGTGTAGACCTTTCTATCCCATATTTACATACAGGTGTCTGTGTAGACCTTTCTATCCCATATTTACATACAGGTGTCTGTGTAGACCTTTCTATTCCATATTTACATACAGGTGTCTGTGTAGACCTTTCTATCTCATTTTTACATACAGGTGTCTGTGGCCTAGTTTGTGTAGACCTTTCTATCCTATATTTACATACAGGTGTCTGTGTAGACCTTTCTATCCCATTTTTACATACAGGTGTCTAGACCTTTCTATCCCATATTTACATACAGGTGTCTGTGTAGACCTTTCTATCTCATTTTTACATACAGGTGTCTGTGGCCTAGTTTGTGTAGACCTTTCTATCCTATATTTACATACAGGTGTCTGTGTAGACCTTTCTATCCCATTTTTACATACAGGTGTCTGTAGACCTTTCTATCCCATATTTACATACAGGTGTCTGTGTAGACCTTTCTATCCCATATTTACATACAGGTGTCTGTGTAGACCTTTCTATCCCATATTTACATACAGGTGTCTGTGTAGACCTTTCTATCTCATTTTTACATACAGGTGTCTGTGGCCTAGTTTGTGTAGACCTTTCTATCCCATATTTACATACAGGTGTCTGTGACCTAGTTTGTGTAGACCTTTCTATCCTATATTTACATACAGGTGTCTGTGACCTAGTTTGTGTAGACCTTTCTATCCTATATTTACATACAGGTGTCTGTGGCCTAGTTTGTGTAGACCTTTCTATCACATATTTACATACAGGTGTCTGTGACTTAGTTTGTGTGGACCTTTCTATCCTATATTTACATACAGGTGTCTGTGACCTAGTTTGTGTAGACCTTTCTATCCTATATTTACATACAGGTATCTGAGTGACCTAGTTTGTGTAGACCTTTCCATCCCATATTTACATACAGGTATCTGTGGCCTAGTTTGTGTAGACCTTTCTATCCTATATTTACATACAGGTGTCTGTGGCCTAGTTTGTGTAGACCTTTCTATCCCATATTTATATACAGGTGTCTGGCCTAGTTTGTGTAGACCTTTCTATCCCATATTTACATACAGGTGTCTGTGGCCTAGTTTGTGTAGACCTTTCTATCCTATATTTACATACAGGTGTCTGTGTAGACCTTTCTATCCCATTTTTACATACAGGTGTCTGTAGACCTTTCTATCCCATATTTACATAGAGGTGTCTGTGTAGACCTTTCTATCCTATATTTACATACAGGTGTCTGTGACCTAGTTTGTGTAGACCTTTCTATCCTATATTTACATACAGGTATCTGAGTGACCTAGTTTGTGTAGACCTTTCCATCCCATATTTACATACAGGTATCTGTGGCCTAGTTTGTGTAGACCTTTCTATCCTATATCTACATACAGGTGTCTGTGGCCTAGTTTGTGTAGACCTTTCTATCCCATATTTATATACAGGTGTCTGGCCTAGTTTGCGTAGACCTTTCTATCCCATATTTACATACAGGTGTCTGTGACCTAGTTTGTGTAGACCTTTCTATCCCATATTTACATACAGGTGTCTGTGACCTAGTTTGTGTAGACCTTTCTATCCTATATTTACATACAGGTGTCTGTGACCTAGTTTGTGTGTAGACCTTTCTATCCCATATTTACATACAGGTGTCTGTGTGACCTAGTTTGTGTAGACCTTTCTATCCCATATTTACATACAGGTGTCTGTGGCCTAGTTTGTGTAGACCTTTCTATCCCATATTTACATACAAGTGTCTGTGTAGACCTTTCTATCCCATTTTTACATACAGGTGTCTAGACCTTTCTATCCCATATTTACATACAGGTGTCTGTGTAGACCTTTCTATCCCATATTTACATACAGGTGTCTGTGTAGACCTTTCTATCCCATATTTACATACAGGTGTCTGTGTAGACCTTTCTATCCCATATTTACATACAGGTGTCTGTGTAGACCTTTCTATCTCATTTTTACATACAGGTGTCTGGCCTAGTTTGTGTAGACCTTTCTATCCTATATTTACATACAGGTGTCTGTGACCTAGTTTGTGTAGACCTTTCTATCCTATATTTACATACAGGTGTCTGTGACCTAGTTTGTGTAGACCTTTCTATCCCATATTTACATACAGGTGTCTGTGCCTAGTTTGTGTAGACCTTTCTATCCCATATTTACATACAGGTGTCTGTGTAGACCTTTCTATCCCATTTTTACATACAGGTGTCTAGACCTTTCTATCCCATATTTACATACAGGTGTCTGTGTAGACCTTTCTATCCCATATTTATATACAGGTGTCCGTGTAGACCTTTCTATCCCATATTTACATACAGGTGTCTGTGTAGACCTTTCTATCCCATATTTACATACAGGTGTCTGTGTAGACCTTTCTATTCCATATTTACATACAGGTGTCTGTGTAGACCTTTCTATCTCATTTTTACATACAGGTGTCTGTGGCCTAGTTTGTGTAGACCTTTCTATCCTATATTTACATACAGGTGTCTGTGTAGACCTTTCTATCCCATTTTTACATACAGGTGTCTAGACCTTTCTATCCCATATTTACATACAGGTGTCTGTGTGACCTAGTTTGTGTAGACCTTTCTATCCCATATTTACATACAGGTGTCTGTGCCTAGTTTGTGTAGACCTTTCTATCCCATATTTACATACAGGTGTCTGTGTAGACCTTTCTATCCCATTTTTACATACAGGTGTCTAGACCTTTCTATCCCATATTTACATACAGGTGTCTGTGTAGACCTTTCTATCCCATATTTACATACAGGTGTCTGTGTAGACCTTTCTATCCCATATTTACATACAGGTGTCTGTGTAGACCTTTCTATTCCATATTTACATACAGGTGTCTGTGTAGACCTTTCTATCTCATTTTTACATACAGGTGTATGTGGCCTAGTTTGTGTAGACCTTTCTATCCTATATTTACATACAGGTGTCTGTGTAGACCTTTCTATCCCATTTTTACATACAGGTGTCTAGACCTTTCTATCCCATATTTACATACAGGTGTCTGTGTAGACCTTTCTATCTCATTTTTACATACAGGTGTCTGTGGCCTAGTTTGTGTAGACATTTCTATCCTATATTTACATACAGGTGTCTGTGTAGACCTTTATATCCCATTTTTACATACAGGTGTCTGTAGACCTTTCTATCCCATATTTACATACAGGTGTCTGTGTAGACCTTTCTATCCCATATTTACATACAGGTGTCTGTGTAGACCTTTCTATCCCATATTTACATACAGGTGTCTGTGTAGACCTTTCTATCCCATATTTACATACAGGTGTCTGTGTAGACCTTTCTATCTCATTTTTACATACAGGTGTCTGGCCTAGTTTGTGTAGACCTTTCTATCCTATATTTACATACAGGTGTCTGTGAACTAGTTTGTGTAGACCTTTCTATCCCATATTTACATACAGGTGTCTGTGTGACCTAGTTTGTGTAGACCTTTCTATCCCATATTTACATGCAGGTGTCTGTGCCTAGTTTGTGTAGACATTTCTATCCCATATTTACATACAGGTGTCTGTGTAGACCTTTCTATCCCATTTTTACATACAGGTGTCTAGACCTTTCTATCCCATATTTACATACAGGTGTCTGTGTAGACCTTTCTATCCCATATTTATATACAGGTGTCTGTGTAGACCTTTCTATCCCATATTTACATACAGGTGTCTGTGTAGACCTTTCTATCCCATATTTACATACAGGTGTCTGTGTAGACCTTTCTATTCCATATTTACATACAGGTGTCTGTGTAGACCTTTCTATCTCATTTTTACATACAGGTGTCTGTGGCCTAGTTTGTGTAGACCTTTCTATCCTATATTTACATACAGGTGTCTGTGTAGACCTTTCTATCCCATTTTTACATACAGGTGTCTAGACCTTTCTATCCCATATTTACATACAGGTGTCTGTGTAGACCTTTCTATCTCATTTTTACATACAGGTGTCTGTGGCCTAGTTTGTGTAGACCTTTCTATCCTATATTTACATACAGGTGTCTGTGTAGACCTTTCTATCCCATTTTTACATACAGGTGTCTGTAGACCTTTCTATCCCATATTTACAGACAGGTGTCTGTGTAGACCTTTCTATCCCATATTTACATACAGGTGTCTGTGTAGACCTTTCTATCCCATATTTACATACAGGTGTCTGTGTAGACCTTTCTATCTCATTTTTACATACAGGTGTCTGTGGCCTAGTTTGTGTAAACCTTTCTATCCTATATTTACATACAGGTGTCTGTGGCCTAGTTTGTGTAGACCTTTCTATCCCATATTTACATACAGGTGTCTGTGACCTAGTTTGTGTAGACCTTTCTATCCTATATTTACATACAGGTGTCTGTGACCTAGTTTGTGTAGACCTTTCTATCCTATATTTACATACAGGTGTCTGTGGCCTAGTTTGTGTAGACCTTTCTATCACATATTTACATACAGGTGTCTGTGACTTAGTTTGTGTGGACCTTTCTATCCTATATTTACATACAGGTGTCTGTGACCTAGTTTGTGTAGACCTTTCTATCCTATATTTACATACAGGTATCTGAGTGACCTAGTTTGTGTAGACCTTTCCATCCCATATTTACATACAGGTATCTGTGGCCTAGTTTGTGTAGACCTTTCTATCCTATATTTACATACAGGTGTCTGTGGCCTAGTTTGTGTAGACCTTTCTATCCCATATTTATATACAGGTGTCTGGCCTAGTTTGTGTAGACCTTTCTATCCCATATTTACATACAGGTGTCTGTGGCCTAGTTTGTGTAGACCTTTATATCCTATATTTACATACAGGTGTCTGTGTAGACCTTTCTATCCCATTTTTACATACAGGTGTCTGTAGACCTTTCTATCCCATATTTACATACAGGTGTCTGTGTAGACCTTTCTATCCCATATTTACATACAGGTGTCTGTGACCTAGTTTGTGTGTAGACCTTTCTATCCCATATTTACATACAGGTGTCTGTGTGACCTAGTTTGTGTAGACCTTTCTATCCCATATTTACATACAGGTGTCTGTGGCCTAGTTTGTGTAGACCTTTCTATCCCATATTTACATACAAGTGTCTGTGTAGACCTTTCTATCCCATTTTTACATACAGGTGTCTAGACCTTTCTATCCCATATTTACATACAGGTGTCTGTGTAGACCTTTCTATCCCATATTTACATACAGGTGTCTGTGTAGACCTTTCTATCCCATATTTACATACAGGTGTCTGTGTAGACCTTTCTATCCCATATTTACATACAGGTGTCTGTGTAGACCTTTCTATCTCATTTTTACATACAGGTGTCTGGCCTAGTTTGTGTAGACCTTTCTATCCTATATTTACATACAGGTGTCTGTGACCTAATTTGTGTAGACCTTTCTATCCCATATTTACATACAGGTGTCTGTGTGACCTAGTTTGTGTAGACCTTTCTATCCCATATTTACAAACAGGTGTCTGTGCCTAGTTTGTGTAGACCTTTCTATCCCATATTTACATACAGGTGTCTGTGTAGACCTTTCTATCCCATTTTTACATACAGGTGTCTAGACCTTTCTATCCCATATTTACATACAGGTGTCTGTGTAGACCTTTCTATCCCATATTTATATACAGGTGTCTGTGTAGACCTTTCTATCCCATATTTACATACAGGTGTCTGTGTAGACCTTTCTATCCCATATTTACATACAGGTGTCTGTGTAGACCTTTCTATTCCATATTTACATACAGGTGTCTGTGTAGACCTTTCTATCTCATTTTTACATACAGGTGTCTGTGGCCTAGTTTGTGTAGACCTTTCTATCCTATATTTACATACAGGTGTCTGTGTAGACCTTTCTATCCCATTTTTACATACAGGTGTCTAGACCTTTCTATCCCATATTTACATACAGGTGTCTGTGTGACCTAGTTTGTGTAGACCTTTCTATCCCATATTTACATACAGGTGTCTGTGCCTAGTTTGTGTAGACCTTTCTATCCCATATTTACATACAGGTGTCTGTGTAGACCTTTCTATCCCATTTTTACATACAGGTGTCTAGACCTTTCTATCCCATATTTACATACAGGTGTCTGTGTAGACCTTTCTATCCCATATTTACATACAGGTGTCTGTGTAGACCTTTCTATCCCATATTTACATACAGGTGTCTGTGTAGACCTTTCTATCTCATTTTTACATACAGGTGTCTGTGGCCTAGTTTGTGTAGACCTTTCTATCCTATATTTACATACAGGTGTCTGTATAGACCTTTCTATCCCATTTTTACATACAGGTGTCTAGACCTTTCTATCCCATATTTACATACAGGTGTCTGTGTAGACCTTTCTATCTCATTTTTACATACAGGTGTCTGTGGCCTAGTTTGTGTAGACCTTTCTATCCTATATTTACCTACAGGTGTCTGTGTAGACCTTTCTATCCCATTTTTACATACAGGTGTCTGTAGACCTTTCTATCCCATATTTACATACAGGTGTCTGTGTAGACCTTTCTATCCCATATTTACATACAGGTGTCTGTGTAGACCTTTCTATCCCATATTTACATACAGGTGCCTGTGTAGACCTTTCTATCTCATTTTTACATACAGGTGTCTGTGGCCTAGTTTGTGTAAACCTTTCTATCCTATGTTTACATACAGGTGTCTGTGGCCTAGTTTGTGTAGACCTTTCTATCCCATATTTAAATACAGGTGTCTGTGACCTAGTTTGTGTAGACCTTTCTATCCTATATTTACATACAGGTGTCTGTGACCTAGTTTGTGTAGACCTTTCTATCCTATATTTACATACAGGTGTCTGTGGCCTAGTTTGTGTAGACCTTTCTATCACATATTTACCTACAGGTGTCTGTGACCTAGTTTGTGTGGACCTTTCTATCCTATATTTACATACAGGTGTCTGTGACCTAGTTTGTGTAGACCTTTCTATCCTATATGTACATACAGGTATCTGAGTGACCTAGTTTGTGTAGACCTTTCCATCCCATATTTACATACAGGTATCTGTGGCCTAGTTTGTGTAGACCTTTCTATCCTATATTTACATACAGGTGTCTGTGGCCTAGTTTGTGTAGACATTTCTATCCCATATTTACATACAGGTGTCTGGCCTAGTTTGTGTAGACCTTTCTATCCCATATTTACATACAGGTGTCTGTGACCTAGTTTGTGTAGACCTTTCTATCCCATATTTACATACAGGTATCCCTGACCTAGTTTGTCTAGACCTTTCTATCCTATATTTACATACAGGTGTCTGTGACCTAGTTTGTGTGTAGACCTTTCTATCCCATATTTACATACAGGTGTCTGTGACCTAGTTTGTGTAGACCTTTCTATCCCATATTTACATACAGGTGTCTGTGGCCTAGTTTGTGTAGACCTTTCTATCCCATATTTACATACAAGTGTCTGTGTAGACCTTTCTATCCCATATTTACATACAGGTGTCTGTGTAGACCTTTCTATCCCATATTTACATACAGGTGTCTGTGTAGACCTTTCTATCCCATATTTACATACAGGTGTCTGTGTAGACCTTTCTATCCCATATTTACATACAGGTGTCTGTGTAGACCTTTCTATCTCATTTTTACATACAGGTGTCTGGCCTAGTTTGTGTAGACCTTTCTATCCTATATTTACATACAGGTGTCTGTGACCTAGTTTGTGTAGACCTTTTTATCCCATATTTACATACAGGTGTCTGTGTGACCTAGTTTGTGTAGACCTTTCTATCCCATATTTACATACAGGTGTCTGTGCCTAGTTTGTGTAGACCTTTCTATCCCATATTTACATACAGGTGTCTGTGTAGACCTTTCTATCCCATTTTTACATACAGGTGTCTAGACCTTTCTATCCCATATTTACATACAGGTGTCTGTGTAGACCTTTCTATCCCATATTTACATACAGGTGTCTGTGTAGACCTTTCTATCCCATATTTACATACAGGTGACTGTGTAGACCTTTCTATTCCATATTTACATACAGGTGTCTGTGTAGACCTTTCTATCTCATTTTTACATACAGGTGTCTGTGGCCTAGTTTGTGTAGACCTTTCTATCCTATATTTACATACAGGTGTCTGTGTAGACCTTTCTATCCCATTTTTACATACAGGTGTCTAGACCTTTCTATCCCATATTTACATACAGGTGTCTGTGTAGATCTTTCTATCTCATTTTTACATACAGGTGCCTGTGGCCTACTTTGTGTAGACCTTTCTATCCTATATTTCATACAGGTGTCTGTGTAGACCTTTCTATCCCATTTTTACATACAGGTGTCTGTAGACCTTTCTATCCCATATTTACATACAGGTGTCTGTGTAGACCTTTCTATCCCATATTTACATATAGGTGTCTGTGTAGACCTTTCTATCCCATATTTACATACAGGTGTCTGTGTAGACCTTTCTATCTCATTTTTACATACAGGTGTCTGTGGCCTAGTTTGTGTAAACCTTTCTGTCCTATATTTACATACAGGTGTCTGTGGCCTAGTTTGTGTAGACCTTTCTATCCCATATTTACATACAGGTGTTTGTGACCTAGTTTGTGTAGACCTTTCTATCCTATATTTACATACAGGTGTCTGTGACCTAGTTTGTGTAGACATTTCTATCCTATATTTACATACAGGTGTCTGTGGCCTAGTTTGTGTAGACCTTTCTATCCTATATTTACATACAGGTGTCTGTGACCTAGTTTGTGTGTAGACCTTTCTATCCCATATTTACATACAGGTGTCTGTGTGACCTAGTTTGTGTAGACCTTTCTATCCCATATTTACATACAGGTGTCTGTGGCCTAGTTTGTGTAGACCTTTCTATCCCATATTTACATACAAGTGTCTGTGTAGACCTTTCTATCCCATTTTTACATACAGGTGTCTAGACCTTTCTATCCCATATTTACATACAGGTGTCTGTGTAGACCTTTCTATCCCATATTTACATACAGGTGTCTGTGTAGACCTTTCTATCCCATATTTACATACAGGTGTCTGTGTAGACCTTTCTATCTCATATTTACATACAGGTGTCTGTGTAGACCTTTCTATCTCATTTTTACATACAGGTGCCTGGCCTAGTTTGTGTAGACCTTTCTATCCTATATTTACATACATGTGTCTGTGACCTAGTTTGTGTAGACCTTTCTATCCCATATTTACATACAGGTGTCTGTGTGACCTAGTTTGTGTAGACCTTTCTATCCCATATTTACATACAGGTGTCTGTGCCTAGTTTGTGTAGACCTTTCTATCCCATATTTACATACAGGTGTCTGTGTAGACCTTTCTATCCCATATTTACATACAGGTGTCTGTGTAGACCTTTCTATTCCATATTTACATACAGGTGTCTGTGTAGACCTTTCTATCTCATTTTTACATACAGGTGTCTGTGGCCTAGTTTGTGTAGACCTTTCTATCCTATATTTACATACAGGTGTCTGTGTAGACCTTTCTATCCCATTTTTACATACAGGTGTCTAGACCTTTCTATCCCATATTTACATACAGGTGTCTGTGTGACCTAGTTTGTGTAGACCTTTCTATCCCATATTTACATACAGGTGTCTGTGCCTAGTTTGTGTAGACCTTTCTATCCCATATTTACACACAGGTGTCTGTGTAGACCTTTCTATCCCATTTTTACATACAGGTGTCTAGACCTTTCTATCCCATATTTACATACAGGTGTCTGTGTAGACCTTTCTATCCCATATTTACATACAGGTGTCTGTGTAGACCTTTCTATCCCATATTTACATACAGGTGTCTGTGTAGACCTTTCTATTCCATATTTACATACAGGTGTCTGTGTAGACCTTTCTATCTCATTTTTACATACAGGTGTCTGTGGCCTAGTTTGTGTAGACCTTTCTATCCTATATTTACATACAGGTGTCTGTGTAGACCTTTCTATCCCATTTTTACATACAGGTGTCTAGACCTTTCTATCCCATATTTACATACAGGTGTCTGTGTAGACCTTTCTATCTCATTTTTACATACAGGTGTCTGTGGCCTAGTTTGTGTAGACCTTTCTATCCTATATTTACCTACAGGTGTCTGTGTAGACCTTTCTATCCCATTTTTACATACAGGTGTCTGTAGACCTTTCTATCAAATATTTACATACAGGTGTCTGTGTAGACCTTTCTATCCCATATTTACATACAGGTGTCTGTGTAGACCTTTCTATCCCATATTTACATACAGGTGTCTGTGTAGACCTTTCTATCTCATTTTTACATACAGGTGTCTGTGGCCTAGTTTGTGTAAACCTTTCTATCCTATGTTTACATACAGGTGTCTGTGGCCTAGTTTGTGTAGACCTTTCTATCACATATTTACATACAGGTGTCTGTGACCTAGTTTGTGTAGACCTTTCTATCCTATATTTACATACAGGTGTCTGTGACCTAGTTTGTGTAGACCTTTCTATCCTATATTTACATACAGGTGTCTGTGGCCTAGTTTGTGTAGACCTTTCTATCACATATTTACATACAGGTGTCTGTGACCTAGTTTGTGTGGACCTTTCTATCCTATATTTACATACAGGTGTCTGTGACCTAGTTTGTGTAGACCTTTCTATCCTATATTTACATACAGGTATCTGAGTGACCTAGTTTGTGTAGACCTTTCCATCCCATATTTACATACAGGTATCTGTGGCCTAGTTTGTGTAGACCTTTCTATCCTATATTTACATACAGGTGTCTGTGGCCTAGTTTGTGTAGACCTTTCTATCCCATATTTACATACAGGTGTCTGGCCTAGTTTGTGTAGACCTTTCTATCCCATATTTACATACAGGTGTCTGTGACCTAGTTTGTGTAAACCTTTCTATCCCATATTTACATACAGGTGTCTGTGACCTAGTTTGTGTAGACCTTTCTATCCTATATTTACATACAGGTGTCTGTGACTAGTTTGTGTGTAGACCTTTCTATCCCATATTTACATACAGGTGTCTGTGTGACCTAGTTTGTGTAGACCTTTCTATCCCATATTTACATACAGGTGTCTGTGGCCTAGTTTGTGTAGACCTTTCTATCCCATATTTACATACAAGTGTCTGTGTAGACCTTTCTATCCCATTTTTACATACAGGTGTCTAGACATTTCTATCCCATATTTACATACAGGTGTCTGTGTAGACCTTTCTATCCCTTATTTACATACAGGTGTCTGTGTAGACCTTTCTATCCCATATTTACATACAGGTGTCTGTGTAGACCTTTCTATCCCATATTTACATACAGGTGTCTGTGTAGACCTTTCTATCTCATTTTTACATACAGGTGTCTGGCCTAGTTTGTGTAGACCTTTCTATCCTATATTTACATACAGGTGTCTGTGACCTAGTTTGTGTAGACCTTTCTATCCCATATTGACATACAGGTGTCTGTGTGACCTAGTTTGTGTAGACCTTTCTATCCCATATTTACATACAGGTGTCTGTGCCTAGTTTGTGTAGACCTTTCTATCCCATATTTACATACAGGTGTCTGTGTAGACCTTTCTATCCCATATTTATATACAGGTGTCTGTGTAGACCTTTCTATCCCATATTTACATACAGGTGTCTGTGTAGACCTTTCTATCCCATATTTACATACAGGTGTCTGTGTAGACCTTTCTATTCCATATTTACATACAGGTGTCTGTGTAGACCTTTCTATCTCATTTTTACATACAGGTGTCTGTGGCCTAGTTTGTGTAGACCTTTCTATCCTATATTTACATACAGGTGTCTGTGTAGACCTTTCTATCCCATTTTTACATACAGGTGTCTAGACCTTTCTATCCCATATTTACATACAGGTGTCTGTGTGACCTAATTTGTGTAGATCTTTCTATCCCATATTTACATACAGGTGTCTGTGCCTAATTTGTGTAGACCTTTCTATCCCATATTTACACACAGGTGTCTGTGTAGACCTTTCTATCCCATTTTTACATACAGGTGTCTAGACCTTTCTATCCCATATTTACATACAGGTGTCTGTGTAGACCTTTCTATCCCATATTTACATACAGGTGTCTGTGTAGACCTTTCTATCCCATATTTACATACAGGTGTCTGTGTAGACCTTTCTATTCCATATTTACATACAGGTGTCTGTGTAGACCTTTCTATCTCATTTTTACATACAGGTGTCTGTGGCCTAGTTTGTGTAGACCTTTCTATCCTATATATACATACAGGTGTCTGTGTAGACCTTTCTATCCCATTTTTACATACAGGTGTCTAGACCTTTCTATCCCATATTTACATACAGGTGTCTGTGTAGACCTTTCTATCTCATTTTTACATACAGGTGTCTGTGGCCTAGTTTGTGTAGACCTTTCTATCCTATATTTACCTACAGGTGTCTGTGTAGACCTTTCTATCCCATTTTTACAGACAGGTGTCTGTAGACCTTTCTATCCCATATTTACATACAGGTGTCTGTGTAGACCTTTCTATCCCATATTTACATACAGGTGTCTGTGTAGACCTTTCTATCCCATATTTACATACAGGTGTCTGTGTAGACCTTTCTATCTCATTTTTACATACAGGTGTCTGTGGCCTAGTTTGTGTAAACCTTTCTATCCTATGTTTACATACAGGTGTCTGTGGCCTAGTTTGTGTAGACCTTTCTATCACATATTTACATACAGGTGTCTGTGACCTAGTTTGTGTGGACCTTTCTATCCTATATTTACATACAGGTGTCTGTGACCTAGTTTGTGTAGACCTTTCTATCCTATATTTACATACAGGTGTCTGTGGCCTAGTTTGTGTAGACCTTTCTATCACATATTTACATACAGGTGTCTGTGACCTAGTTTGTGTGGACCTTTCTATCCTATATTTACATACAGGTGTCTGTGACCTAGTTTGTGTAGACCTTTCTATCCTATATTTACACACAGGTATCTGAGTGACCTAGTTTGTGTAGACCTTTCCATCCCATATTTACATACAGGTATCTGTGGCCTAGTTTGTGTAGACCTTTCTATCCTATATTTACAT
Organism: Bathymodiolus brooksi; assembly: GCA_963680875.1. Lineage (NCBI taxonomy): Eukaryota > Metazoa > Mollusca > Bivalvia > Mytilida > Modiolidae > Bathymodiolus > Bathymodiolus brooksi. The sequence goes on from OY804585.1 coordinate 98,135,449, forward strand.
ACAGGTGTCTGTGGCCTAGTTTGTGTAGACCTTTCTATCCCATATTTACATACAGGTGTCTGGCCTAGTTTGTGTAGACCTTTCTATCCCATATTTACATACAGGTGTCTGTGACCTAGTTTGTGTAGACCTTTCTATCCCATATTTACATACAGGTGTCTGTGACCTAGTTTGTGTAGACCTTTCTATCCTATATTTACATACAGGTGTCTGTGACTAGTTTGTGTGTAGACCTTTCTATCCCATATTTACATACAGGTGTCTGTGTGACCTAGTTTGTGTAGACCTTTCTATCCCATATTTACATACAGGTGTCTGTGGCCTAGTTTGTGTAGACCTTTCTATCCCATATTTACATACAAGTGTCTGTGTAGACCTTTCTATCCCATTTTTACATACAGGTGTCTAGACCTTTCTATCCCATATTTACATACAGGTGTCTGTGTAGACCTTTCTATCCCTTATTTACATACAGGTGTCTGTGTAGACCTTTCTATCCCATATTTACATACAGGTGTCTGTGTAGACCTTTCTATCCCATATTTACATACAGGTGTCTGTGTAGACCTTTCTATCTCATTTTTACATACAGGTGTCTGGCCTAGTTTGTGTAGACCTTTCTATCCTATATTTACATACAGGTGTCTGTGACCTAGTTTGTGTAGACCTTTCTATCCCATATTTACATACAGGTGTCTGTGTGACCTAGTTTGTGTAGACCTTTCTATCCCATATTTACATACAGGTGTCTGTGCCTAGTTTGTGTAGACCTTTCTATCCCATATTTACATACAGGTGTCTGTGTAGACCTTTCTATCCCATTTTTACATACAGGTGTCTAGACCTTTCTATCCCATATTTACATACAGGTGTCTGTGTAGACCTTTCTATCCCATATTTATATACAGGTGTCTGTGTAGACCTTTCTATCCCATATTTACATACAGGTGTCTGTGTAGACCTTTCTATCCCATATTTACATACAGGTGTCTGTGTAGACCTTTCTATTCCATATTTACATACAGGTGTCTGTGTAGACCTTTCTATCTCATTTTTACATACAGGTGTCTGTGGCCTAGTTTGTGTAGACCTTTCTATCCTATATTTACATAGAGGTGTTTGTGTAGACCTTTCTATCCCATTTTTACATACAGGTGTCTAGACCTTTCTATCCCATATTTACATACAGGTGTCTGTGTAGACCTCTCTATCTCATTTTTACATACAGGTGTCTGTGGCCTAGTTTGTGTAGACCTTTCTATCCTATATTTACATACAGGTGTCTGTGTAGACCTTTCTATCCCATTTTTACATACAGGTGTCTGTAGACCTTTCTATCCCATATTTACATACAGGTGTCTGTGTAGACCTTTCTATCCCATATTTACATACAGGTGTCTGTGTAGACCTTTCTATCCCATATTTACATACAGGTGTCTGTGTAGACCTTTCTATCTCATTTTTACATACAGGTGTATGTGGCCTAGTTTGTGTAAACCTTTCTATCCTATATTTACATACAGGTGTCTGTGGCCTAGTTTGTGTAGACCTTTCTATCCCATATTTACATACAGGTGTCTGTGACCTAGTTTGTGTAGACCTTTCTATCCTATATTTACATACAGGTGTCTGTGACCTAGTTTGTGTAGACCTTTCTATCCTATATTTACATACAGGTGTCTGTGGCCTAGTTTGTGTAGACCTTTCTATCCCATATTTACATACAGGTGTCTGTGACCTAGTTTGTGTGGACCTTTCTATCCTATATTTACATACAGGTGTCTGTGACCTAGTTTGTGTAGACCTTTCTATCCTATATTTACATACAGGTATCTGAGTGACCTAGTTTGTGTAGACCTTTCCATCCCATATTTACATACAGGTATCTGTGGCCTAGTTTGTGTAGACCTTTCTATCCTATATTTACATACAGGTGTCTGTGGCCTAGTTTGTGTAGACCTTTCTATCCTATATTTACATACAGGTGTCTGGCCTAGTTTGTGTAGACCTTTCTATCCCATATTTACATACAGGTGTCTGTGACCTAGTTTGTGTAGACCTTTCTATCCTATATTTACATACAGGTGTCTGTGGCCTAGTTTGTGTAGAACTTTCTATCCCATATTTATATACAGGTGTCTGTGACCTAGTTTGTGTAGACCTTTCTATCCCATATTTACATACAGGTGTCTGTGGCCTAGTTTGTGTAGACCTTTCTATCCCATATTTACATACAGGTGTCTGTGTAGACCTTTCTATCCCATTTTTACATACAGGTGTCTGTAGACCTTTCTATCCCATATTTACATACAGGTGTCTGTGTAGACCTTTCTATCCCATATTTACATACAGGTGTCTGTGGCCTAGTTTGTGTAGACCTTTCTATCCCATATTTACATACAGGTGTCTGTGTAGACCTTTCTATCCAATTTTTACATACAGGTGTCTGTAGACCTTTCTATCCCATATTTACATACAGGTGTCTGTGTAGACCTTTCTATCCCATATTTACATACAGGTGTCTGTGTAGACCTTTCTATCCCATATTTACATACAGGTGTCTGTGTAGATCTTTCTATCCCATATTTACATACAGGTGTCTGTGTAGACCTTTCTATCTCATTTTTACATACAGGTGTCTGGCCTAGTTTGTGTAGACCTTTCTATCCTATATTTACATACAGGTGTCTGTGACCTAGTTTGTGTAGACCTTTTTATCCCATATTTACATACAGGTGTCTGTGTGACCTAGTTTGTGTAGACCTTTCTATCCCATATTTACATACAGGTGTCTGTGCCTAGTTTGTGTAGACCTTTCTATCCCATATTTACATACAGGTGTCTGTGTAGACCTTTCTATCCCATTTTTACATACAGGTGTCTAGACCTTTCTATCCCATATTTACATACAGGTGTCTGTGTAGACCTTTCTATCCCATATTTACATACAGGTGTCTGTGTAGACCTTTCTATCCCATATTTACACACAGGTGTCTGTGTAGACCTTTCTATTCCATATTTACATACAGGTGTCTGTGTAGACCTTTCTATCTCATTTTTACATACAGGTGTCGGTGGCCTAGTTTGTGTAGACCTTTCTATCCTATATTTACATACGGGTGTCTGTGTAGACCTTTCTATCCCATTTTTACATACAGGTGTCTAGACCTTTCTATCCCATATTTACATACAGGTGTCTGTGTAGACCTTTCTATCTCATTTTTACATACAGGTTTCTGTGGCCTAGTTTGTGTAGACCTTTCTATCCTATATTTACATACAGGTGTCTGTGTAGACCTTTCTATCCCATTTTTACATACAGGTGTCTGTAGACCTTTCTATCCCATATTTACATACGGGTGTCTGTGTAGACCTTTCTATCCCATATTTACATATAGGTGTCTGTGTAGACCTTTCTATCCCATATTTACATACAGGTGTCTGTGTAGACCTTTCTATCTCATTTTTACATACAGGTGTCTGTGGCCTAGTTTGTGTAGACCTTTCTATCCTATATTTACATACAGGTGTCTGTGGCCTAGTTTGTGTAGACCTTTCTATCCCATATTTACATACAGGTGTCTGTGACCTAGTTTGTGTAGACCTTTCTATCCTATATTTACATACAGGTGTCTGTGACCTAGTTTGTGTAGACCTTTCTATCACATATTTACATACAGGTGTCTGTGACCTAGTTTGTGTGGACCTTTCTATCCTATATTTACATACAGGTGTCTGTGACCTAGTTTGTGTAGACCTTTCCATCCCATATTTACATACAGGTATCTGTGGCCTAGTTTGTGTAGACCTTTCTATCCTATATTTACATACAGGTGTCTGTGGCCTAGTTTGTGTAGACCTTTCTATCCCATATTTACATACAGGTGTCTGTGGCCTAGTTTGTGTAGACCTTTCTATCCCATATTTACATACAGGTGTCTGGCCTAGTTTGTGTAGACCTTTCTATCCCATATTTACATACAGGTGTCTGTGACCTAGTTTGTGTAGATCTTTCTATCCTATATTTACATACAGGTGTCTGTGGCCTAGTTTGTGTAGACCTTTCTATCCCATATTTACATACAGGTATCTGTGTGACCTAGTTTTTGTAGACCTTTCTATCCTATATTTACATACAGGTATCTGAGTGGCCTAGTTTGTGTAGACCTTTCTATCCTATATTTACATACAGGTGTCTGTGACCTAGTTTGTGTAGACCTTTCTATCCCATATTTACATACAGGTGTCTGTGGCCTAGTTTGTGTAGACCTTTCTATCCTATATTTACATACAGGTGTCTGTGACCTAGTTTGTGTGTAGACCTTTCTATCCCATATTTACATACAGGTGTCTGTGTGACCTAGTTTGTGTAGACCTTTCTATCCCATATTTACATACAGGTGTCTGTGGCCTAGTTTGTGTAGACCTTTCTATCCCATATTTACATACATGTGTCTGTGTAGACCTTTCTATCCCATTTTTACATACAGGTGTCTGTAGACCTTTCTATCCCATATTTACATACAGGTGTCTGTGTAGACCTTTCTATCCCATATTTACATACAGGTGTCTGTGTAGACCTTTCTATCCTATATTTACATACAGGTGTCTGTGTAGACCTTTCTATCCCATATTTACATACAGGTGTCTGTGTAGACCTTTCTATTCCATATTTACATACAGGTGTCTGTGTAGACCTTTCTATCTCATTTTTACATACAGGTGTCTGTGGCCTAGCTTGTGTAGACCTTTCTATCCTATATTTACATACAGGTGTCTGTGTAGACCTTTCTATCCCATTTTTACATACAGGTGTCTAGACCTTTCTATCCCATATTTACATACAGGTGTCTGTGTAGACCTTTCTATCTCATTTTTACATACAGGTGTCTGTGGCCTAGTTTGTGTAGACCTTTCTATCCTATATTTACATACAGGTGTCTGTGTAGACCTTTCTATCCCATTTTTACATACAGGTGTCTGTAGACCTTTCTATCCCATATTTACATACAGGTTTCTGTGTAGACCTTTCTATCCCATATTTACATACAGGTGTCTGTGTAGACCTTTCTATCCCATATTTACATACAGGTGTCTGTGTAGACCTTTCTATCTCATTTTTACATACAGGTGTCTGTGGCCTAGTTTGTGTAAACCTTTCTATCCTATATTTACATACAGGTGTCTGTGGCCTAGTTTGTGTAGACCTTTCTATCCCATATTTATATACAGGTGTCTGTGACCTAGTTTGTGTAGACCTTTCTATCCTATATTTACATACAGGTGTCTGTGACCTAGTTTGTGTAGACCTTTCTATCCTATATTTACATACAGGTGTCTGTGGCCTAGTTTGTGTAGACCTTTCTATCACATATTTACATACAGGTGTCTGTGACCTAGTTTGTGTGGACCTTTCTATCCTATATTTACATACAGGTGTCTGTGACCTAGTTTGTGTAGACCTTTCTATCCTATATTTACATACAGGTATCTGAGTGACCTAGTTTGTGTAGACCTTTCCATCCCATATTTACATACAGGTATCTGTGGCCTAGTTTGTGTAGACCTTTCTTTTCTATATTTACATACAGGTGTCTGTGGCCTAGTTTGTGTAGACCTTTCTATCCCATATTTACATACAGGTGTCTGGCCTAATTTGTGTAGACCTTTCTATCCCATATTTATATACAGGTGTCTGTGACCTAGTTTGTGTAGACCTTTCTATCCCATATTTACATACAGGTGTCTGTGGCCTAGTTTGTGTAGACCTTTCTATCCTATATTTACATACAGGTGTCTGTGGCCTAGTTTGTGTAGACCTTTCTATCCCATATTTACATACAGGTGTCTGGCCTAGTTTGTGTAGACCTTTCTATCCCATATTTACATACAGGTGTCTGTGACCTAGTTTGTGTAGACCTTTCTATCCTATATTTACATACAGGTGTCTGTGGCCTAGTTTGTGTAGACCTTTCTATCCCATATTTACATACAGGTGTCTGTAACTTAGTTTGTGTAGACCTTTCTATCCCATATTTACATACAGGTGTCTGTGGCCTAGTTTGTGTAGACCTTTCTATCCCATATTTACATACAGGTGTCTGTGTAGACCTTTCTATCCCATTTTTACATACAGGTGTCTGTAGACCTTTCTATCCCATATTTACATACAGGTGTCTGTGTAGACCTTTCTATCCCATATTTACATACAGGGGTCTGTGTAGACCTTTCTATCCCATATTTACATACAGGTGTCTGTGTAGTCCTTTCTATCCCATATTTACATATAGGTGTCTGTGTAGACCTTTCTATCTCATTTTTACATACAGGTGTCTGGCCTAGTTTGTGTAGACCTTTCTATCCTATATTTACATACAGGTGTCTGTGACCTAGTTTGTGTAGACCTTTTTATCCCATATTTACATACAGGTGTCTGTGTGACCTAGTTTGTGTAGACCTTTCTATCCCATATTTACATACAGGTGTCTGTGCCTAGTTTGTGTAGACCTTTCTATCCCATATTTACATACAGGTGTCTGTGTAGACCTTTCTACCCCATATTTACATACAGGTGTCTAGACCTTTCTATCCCATATTTACATACAGGTGTCTGTGTAGACCTTTCTATCCCATATTTACATACAGGTGTCTGTGTAGACCTTTCTATCCCATATTTACATACAGGTGTCTGTGTAGACCTTTCTATCCCATATTTACATACAGGTGTCTGTGTAGACCTTTCTATTCCATATTTACATACAGGTGTCTGTGTAGACCTTTCTATCTCATTTTTACATACAGGTGTCTGTGGCCTAGTTTGTGTAGACCTTTCTATCCTATATTTACATACAGGTGTCTGTGTAGACCTTTCTATCCCATTTTTACATACAGGTGTCTAGACCTTTCTATCCCATATTTACATACAGGTGTCTGTGTAGACCTTTCTATCTCATTTTTACATACAGGTGTTTGTGGCCTAGTTTGTGTAGACCTTTCTATCCTATATTTACATACAGGTGTCTGTGTAGACCTTTCTATCCCATTTTTACATACAGGTGTCTGTAGACCTTTCTATCCCATATTTACATACAGGTTTCTGTGTAGACCTTTCTATCCCATATTTACATACAGGTGTCTGTGTAGACCTTTCTATCTCATTTTTACATACAGGTGGCTGTGTAAACCTTTCTATCCTATATTTACATACAGGTGTCTGTGACCTAGTTTGTGTAGACCTTTCTATCCTATATTTACATACAGGTGTCTGTGACCTAGTTTGTGTAGACCTTTCTATCCTATATTTACATACAGGTGTCTGTGGCCTAGTTTGTGTAGACCTTTCTATCCCATATTTACATACAGGTATCTGAGTGACCTAGTTTGTGTAGACCTTTCCATCCCATATTTACATACAGGTATCTGTGGCCTAGTTTGTGTAGACCTTTCTTTTCTATATTTACATACAGGTGTCTGTGGCCTAGTTTGTGTAGACCTTTCTATCCCATATTTACATACAGGTGTCTGGCCTAATTTGTGTAGACCTTTCTATCCCATATTTATATACAGGTGTCTGTGACCTAGTTTGTGTAGACCTTTCTATCCCATATTTACATACAGGTGTCTGTGGCCTAGTTTGTGTAGACCTTTCTATCCTATATTTACATACAGGTGTCTGTGGCCTAGTTTGTGTAGACCTTTCTATCCCATATTTACATACAGGTGTCTGGCCTAGTTTGTGTAGACCTTTCTATCCCATATTTACATACAGGTGTCTGTGACCTAGTTTGTGTAGACCTTTCTATCCTATATTTACATACAGGTGTCTGTGGCCTAGTTTGTGTAGACCTTTCTATCCCATATTTACATACAGGTGTCTGTAACTTAGTTTGTGTAGACCTTTCTATCCCATATTTACATACAGGTGTCTGTGGCCTAGTTTGTGTAGACCTTTCTATCCCATATTTACATACAGGTGTCTGTGTAGACCTTTCTATCCCATTTTTACATACAGGTGTCTGTAGACCTTTCTATCCCATATTTACATACAGGTGTCTGTGTAGACCTTTCTATCCCATATTTACATACAGGGGTCTGTGTAGACCTTTCTATCCCATATTTACATACAGGTGTCTGTGTAGTCCTTTCTATCCCATATTTACATATAGGTGTCTGTGTAGACCTTTCTATCTCATTTTTACATACAGGTGTCTGGCCTAGTTTGTGTAGACCTTTCTATCCTATATTTACATACAGGTGTCTGTGACCTAGTTTGTGTAGACCTTTTTATCCCATATTTACATACAGGTGTCTGTGTGACCTAGTTTGTGTAGACCTTTCTATCCCATATTTACATACAGGTGTCTGTGCCTAGTTTGTGTAGACCTTTCTATCCCATATTTACATACAGGTGTCTGTGTAGACCTTTCTACCCCATATTTACATACAGGTGTCTAGACCTTTCTATCCCATATTTACATACAGGTGTCTGTGTAGACCTTTCTATCCCATATTTACATACAGGTGTCTGTGTAGACCTTTCTATCCCATATTTACATACAGGTGTCTGTGTAGACCTTTCTATCCCATATTTACATACAGGTGTCTGTGTAGACCTTTCTATTCCATATTTACATACAGGTGTCTGTGTAGACCTTTCTATCTCATTTTTACATACAGGTGTCTGTGGCCTAGTTTGTGTAGACCTTTCTATCCTATATTTACATACAGGTGTCTGTGTAGACCTTTCTATCCCATTTTTACATACAGGTGTCTAGACCTTTCTATCCCATATTTACATACAGGTGTCTGTGTAGACCTTTCTATCTCATTTTTACATACAGGTGTTTGTGGCCTAGTTTGTGTAGACCTTTCTATCCTATATTTACATACAGGTGTCTGTGTAGACCTTTCTATCCCATTTTTACATACAGGTGTCTGTAGACCTTTCTATCCCATATTTACATACAGGTTTCTGTGTAGACCTTTCTATCCCATATTTACATACAGGTGTCTGTGTAGACCTTTCTATCTCATTTTTACATACAGGTGGCTGTGTAAACCTTTCTATCCTATATTTACATACAGGTGTCTGTGACCTAGTTTGTGTAGACCTTTCTATCCTATATTTACATACAGGTGTCTGTGACCTAGTTTGTGTAGACCTTTCTATCCTATATTTACATACAGGTGTCTGTGGCCTAGTTTGTGTAGACCTTTCTATCCCATATTTACATACAGGTATCTGAGTGACCTAGTTTGTGTAGACCTTTCTATCCTATATTTACATACAGGTGTCTGTGGCCTAATTTGTGTAGATCTTTCTATCCCATATTTACATACAGGTGTCTGGCCTAATTTGTGCAGACTTTTCTATATCATTATGAAAAGAAATATAAAGAAAAAAACAGCGATATTCAACAATTCCACCAATATCATCAAAATGAACAATCATATCTCACCTTCACTCATTGTACACAAAAAACCATGACATGTGATGCTGGAAATCCAGTTCCTTGCTTGGAACAGGCACAGAAATGTGGCGGAGTTAAAACAGTTGATGATATACCAACCACCCTCCTCTCTTCATAACTGGATCTCCATACATATATTTACATATAGATGTCTGTGTGGTATATTTCTATCCCATATTTGTAATGAGGGTCTGGGTGGCTCAATGAGTTAAGTAGTTGGATTATCTAACAACTCGTACAAGCCTATCACCAATACGGCGTGGGTTCGTGCCCGCTTTGTAAATTACAAAAAAGGGTGCACTCGACTCGCAGCCGCCAGTGATAAAGTTTACCAGTTTCTTGTCCATGGTCGGTGGTTCTCTCCAGTTACTCCGGCTTCTTCCACCACTAAAACTGGTCGCCATGATATAGCTGAAATATTGCTGAAAGCGGCATTAAACACCAAAAATCAATCAATCATATTTGTAATGTTAAAAAAAATAAACAAAACAAGTCTATTATTCAATAAGAATCTATTTTCAAACACTAGAAATTCAACACCTGAACATAAAATATGTTCATGAATCGCTAACAATGTAAAAAATTAAATCTACAAATGCTAACATTGTCTTCTACCTCATGATGTCCATAAGATCAACATAAAAACATGATCTCTTTCTCAGTTATATTAGGGTATATATAGTTGAGCTTAATCAAACAAAATGAGACATGAAATAAACAGTTGTTAATGTGTCATGTGATACAAGATCTACATATTTTATAAGTTTGTAGAAACATGTAATAATAGGTACAAAATGTATATACAAACAAATATAATTATATAGCAACTTCACATCTAAATACCAACATTGCCCAAATACAGCAACAGTACAAATATAACTACAGTGAAATCTGTCTAAACCAGACTGCCTTGGGACCAATTATTGTGTTTGGAATAGACAGGTGTTCAGTTTATACAGGTTAAATTAACAAAGATTATCTACATTGGGACTTTATTTCAAGTTTGGTTTATTCAGGGTTCTGTTTAGACAGGTTTATTCAGGGTTCTGTTTAGACAGGTTTCACTGTATATAGAAACTTTATTTCACATTAAATACCAATATTAACCAAATATAGCAATAGTTTTATTCCCAGCATGAACAATCAAAATATGAAGTCAAATTGAATTTCTACAAGATATTACATTTGCATTGATAACTTTTTTTACCAAAGCATGTTGAAATACACAAAAGAAATCAGTGAGCCACCGGTATCTACAAATGCTAGTGGCAAGTAAATGTTATGATTGATGTAGAAATTAAAATGAGATGTTTTTATTTACAATTGTTGAAGTTACAACACTGTTGTCATGGTTACAATTTGTATACAGTCAAATCTTGTTATCTTTGAAATTTCATTCATTTTCTTGGATGACTAAAAGTAAGATTATTAGATATCCACATTTTATTACTATCACTAGGTCTATATCTCTACTGGTGGACAATTAGTAAGTGAGTGTATAATCTGCCCAGTGGTCAGTGTTTCGGCACGGACATGGTTTATTAGGTATATCTATGTTTGAAAATTTGTAGTTCATAAATAATGTAATTTATTAAAATTAAGGTCAATCTCCCTTAGTCTAATTTAGCTATCCTGTTAGGGCTCTTTGGCTTATTTGCTCACAGATTTAAATTATTTGACTTTCTAATCTTTTAACTTTGAGCGTACCTGATGAACGGTATTCCACTTTTAACTTTGAGCGTACCTGATGAACAGTATTCCACTTTTAACTTTGAGCGTACCTGATGAACGGTATTCCACTTTTAACTTTGAGCGTACCTGATGAACGGTATTCCACTTTTAACTTTGAGCGTACCTGATGAACGGTATTCCACTTTTAACTTTGAGCGTACCTGATGAACGGTATTCCACTTTTAACTTTGAGCGTACCTGATGAACGGTATTCCACTTTTAATTTTGACGCCACTTTCAGCAATATTTCAGTTTTATCATGGCAATCATTTTGATTCCTGGAGGAAAACCCTGTACCTGTCGCAAGTCACTGACAAATGCTATCACATAATGTTGTATCGAGTACACCTCACCATGAGCAGGATGTGAATCATTTTTTTTTTTAATATAATAAAATAAATACTTAATATAACATCATAGAAATACCTGCTGATTTTCTTCAACAATAATAGAAACTAATTTCAATTTCAAAATGAAATTCTTGATATAGCATCATAGAAAATACTGTTGTTCTTCAACAATAATAATTAAATATTAACCCCAAAAAAAGTAAGATTTCAAAAGTAGGAAAAAATTCTTTAAAAAAAAAACATTCAATACATTCATGAAAGAGAAGTAAAAACATCAAATTTAGATCATGAATATAATAACATAGTGATAGTGTATAATAAATAAAAAACATTAAATAAAATATTGTTTATCACATTCTTTGTCATGATAATAAATCTACAAAACAAGATAAAAGTTAGCCTTAGTTATCTCCCTTAGATTCACAGTCTTACATATCACTGCATGACTTCCATTGGTTATAAAGTTATATGATCATTTTATTTAATATAATGATTCAACCAGCATTACAGTCTTTGTCTTAATTTTGTTCCACCTATTTACCCGAAATCCAAATTTAGAAAAAAATTCTATTTATTCAAACAAATTCTTTCACAATTTTTACTTGTCCGAATCCAGTTTTACTTGTCCCGGGCTTCGGGCAAGTAGGTTTAGCACGAGACTGGTATTATATATTCTGAAAAGAGACTTTTCCTATAGCGTCCTGAACTATGTCCAACTCTAGTGGCCATCTTAGTTCTCAGATCAACATAAAATACAATTTTTTAGTACACCAAAATGACCACTGGTGTCTGAAAAAAAAGTTTAAAGATACCAAAGGGGTATTCTGAAGCCAATACAGTTCTATCAATTCAGTGACTTCTAAGAAGTCTATTATCATAAGGACCTCTATGTCAAACAATGTCCAAGCATAGCAGACAAAAAAATACAAGCCTAGTAAATAATGATTACAAAGGTCAACTCATTTTTTATGTTAAAATATTTGCTTAGATCAATGGTAGTACGATTGATATCTATTTTCAAGCAAGAATTTAATTAATCTTAAAAGGCCACTCACCCGCCACTGTTGGTTTATTTCATAAATTCAATGACATTTCTTTTTTTTTTTAATTAAAAGATTTTTATTATTTTTATATAAACAAATTGCACCAATTAACAATAAAGAAGTGATATTAATTAATACACAAATAGAAAGACATCACAATTGTAAACAAATGATATATTTGTTTACATAAAAGACAATGAATTAGAAAATAAATAAAGAATGGAAAATGACATTTGATTATCAACATTTGAATCTTAATCATCAGTTCACACTCAGTAAGTCTACAACACAGCGTAACACTCTGTAGTTTATACAAACTGTATGTTATTCCTATTTATCCCCAGCTCATCATTAAGACCTTGTAGTTTATACAAACTGTATGTAATTCCTATTTATCCCCAACTCATCATTAAGACCTTGTAGTTTATACAAACTGTATGTAATTCCTATTTATCCCCAACTCATCATTAAGACCTTGTACTTTATACAAACTGTATATAAATCCTGTTTATCCCCAGCTCATCATTAATTCTCTATACCAGTCAAAATAAAGGTAATTAATTAACAAAAGTTGCTATATTTTTGTATGACTTGTTTTCAAATTCCCTTAATTAATTTATAAAGACTGAATTGATGTATATTTGTAATGTATGTTCTAATTAATTAATAAAATATGTTTTTAATTAAATTTAAAAAAAAGTTGCACGACAGTTTAATTAATGTTTGTTATTTATTTTAAATTAATGTCAACACTGACAGACAGTTGTAATTTTATTTCACCTTGTATGTCAATATGAATGGCTCTATTTCAAACATTTCTAAACCTAATAATAATGTACTTGCTTTTTTTGTTTTTTTAAATTATTTTTGTAATATATCTGTTTTGGAAAATGACTGAAAATTGTTAAAACAATTCTTTTGTGAAATTTAACAATCTGAATTTCATAAAGTTTGTTTTTATTAATATTTGCATTGAAATAATTTTTTTCTAACAATTTTGGTGGATTGACACATAATAAGGTGTTCACTGATTTTATGGGGGAATACTAAATTTATACATTATGGGGTAATACGTATGAACTTTGCAGGGTATTAAACATGTATTATGTATGGGATTCAAAATTTTACTTTTGGGGCACTGGGTTTGTAATTTAAAGGGTAGTAAATTTGTGAGGCATTTAATTTGTACTTTGCTTGGATTTCAGGGTATGCTGGTACCTAAAATTCAAATATCAATGAGCTTACAGTATCTGTTTTTTATTTGAGCAATATAGTGATAAATATGAAATTCCTCAACAAAGGGGACATAACTTGTTATGTCTAATTTTTTTTGGAAAACATGCTGTTGATTGTCTGACAAATCTTTGATTTGTTTTATTTAAGTTTTACTATAACCCCTCCTACAAATGAGAGTATTACATGCTAGAAACACTGGCAGAATTTTAAACAAGGTGCAAAAACTCTGGCAGAAAACAAGCTATAAACAATGGCAGAAATTAAAAATAATTTTCGAAAACTAAAAAATTGACCTTTTCCCTTACTACATGTAGCAGTTAACATAGAGAAACTGAGAATAATTAAACACTACATGTAGCAGTTAACATACAAAAACTGAGAATAATTAAACACTATATATTATATAGAATACTGTCAGAATAACTAAATACTATGTATCTTAAAGTAAACAGATCAGATAAATAATAAATAACCTTCTGTCAAATGTACAATATTTCAATAATTTATATATTATCTGGAATATATTAGAAAAAAAATGAAAATTTAATTTAATTAACCTAATATGAAAATACTACAAAATGAGTATAAAATATGCATGTTAACATAAGTGGCCTCTACTTAATAATGTTTTATGTTTCTAATCGTTGAAGTTCATCTCTTACATATTTTATCATATGATCTTCTGTTTCCATATTACTGGTTCCCTGTTTTGGACTTTCATCAAAGAAGTTGTCTCCCTTATTATATTCTGTTTCACTGCTATGTTTTTCTTCCTGTATATGACCATTAGACCATAACTGATCAACAGCTGACTTCTGCGATGGTTTTGGTGAAGTAACATCATCTCGAGATTCACTACGATCCCTAAACTCAAAATTTTGAGAATTTTTTGCTAAAGAAAATGCATCATCTAAAAGTTTCTCTCCTTCTTTTGTTTTTTCTTCCTTCATTTTCCTGGCTACAGCACTATCAGCATTAAGATAAGCTAGATTTACGATCTCTCTGGCTTTTTCCTTGGCTTCTTGGTCTTGTAGATAACTTCTTCGATCCTCTCTTTGTTGTTGGAGTAGTTGCTGTCTTCTATTTAAAATTTCAATCAAGTCCTAAAATACAAAAAAACAAAATATAAAATTACTGGTGACAATTATGGAAATTTTGAACCCCTGAAAAATTGACTCAGGTACAAAATATCAATTCATGTTACGTCAAAAATCTAATCTTTCTTGTAACAATCTAATTAAGATCTGTATACTAATATCTGTACTTTTAACTTCTAATAATGAAGTTTCTGTGAAATTATCTTTGAAATTGAATAAGACATTCCACAAGGCAAGCTTTACTTTGGTTTAAAGGTATAATGTCGTTTATTTTAGTGATTTTTTTGTCCAGATATTCTAACAAGAAGTACATTAAAAACATAAATCATGGAGTTTTAAAGTAAAAAGTCCACCCATTCTCTTTTATTTCATGAAAACACATCTCGAACATAAATTCCTGTCTCTATGACGATATATGCCCCTATTCATAATATGACCTTGGGTGACCTTTTACTATGCATGCGCGAAGTCTGTTGTTTAGGAAAAAAGGTCTTCTGATGGATAACCCGCATGCAGTCGCAGGGCTCTCACTACTTTCAAATTAGAGGGAGAAGTGACTTCTCTTTCAGAAAGCTCACAGGGAGAAGTCGGGAGACTTCCGGGAGAAGATAATTGTGATTAATCAAAACATTTTTTCGCAACCCTTGGCCCTCTGAAGTTACCCTGCCCAAATTTAGTAAATAGTTAAAAAGCTGTCTGATCTGATCTGTTCTGGGTTTTTTTATTCATAATTATCTTAAGGACATCTATTCAATGTCATATATTTATTTCTGTCTACCTTGACTATTGGAGTCTTACATACCAGTAATTTTTTATATGTACCCCCCTCCTTTTGAAATATTACCGTCGTACGAGAATTTTAACTGATTCTGCTAGAAAAAGAAACAGGAAAGAAGTTTTGGTGAATTATAATAAAACAAGAATTAACATAGGCCACCAACATGGATTGAATTGAAGGAAGCATTAAGAGTTCAAACTCATGCTGAAGTGTAAACATCAGTTCCATTGTGCATGTAGTTCGGAATTGGGACATGCATAATTAATGATGCTAGGAGACAATCTGCACACAAAAACAATGAAAATACATGTTTTTTGGTCGAATCTCGTCAATTGACGTTTTATACTCAGTCATGTTTTGAAGGTATATATTAACTTTCAATGCAAAAAAAAATCTTTAAAAAAATACTAAAATCAACTACATTATACCTTTAAAAAGTCATTCTACACGGAAAACATTACTTTAACTTCACTTTGTAATAAAGTATAAAAATGGAACAAATGTCAGAAAAAATGAGACTTTTCTGCTTCATTTCCACACAAAGTATGGTGACAATCTATTAGTAAATATTAATTGTGCAGCTGTCACCGTAACCTACATATTTTACTTTTATCTTTCCCTTTTTCCTTTGTTGTCTGTAATATTTACATAAAGGGTTAGGGTTCTAGATAAGATATGCCTCAGTATGAGAAATGTCAAGACCCGTTACTTGTGTGCTTCATGTTTCAATAGGGTTAGGGTTCTAGATAAGATATGCCTCAGTATGAGAAATAGCAGACCCGTTACTTGTGTGCTTCATGTTTCAATAGGGTTAGGGTTCTAGATAAGATATGCCTCAGTATGAGAAATGTCAGACCCATTACTTGTGTGCTTCATGTTTCAATAGGGTTAGGGTTCTAGATAAGATATGCCTCAGTATGAGAAATGTCAGACCCATTACTTGTGTGCTTCATGTTTCAATAGGGATAGGGTTCTAGATAAGATATGCCTCAGTATGAGAAATGTCAGACCCGTTACTTGTGTGCTTCATGTTTCAATAGGGTTAGGGTTCTAGATAAGATATGCCTCAGTATGAGAAATGTCAGACCCGTTACTTGTGTGCTTCATGTTTCAATAGGGTTAGGGTTCTAGATAAGATATGCCTCAGTATGAGAAATGTCAGACCCATTACTTGTGTGCTTCATGTTTCAATAGGGTTAGGGTTCTAGATAAGATATGCCTCAGTATGAGAAATGTCAAGACCCGTTACTTGTGTGCTTCATGTTTCAATAGGGTTAGGGTTCTAGATAAGATATGCCTCAGTATGAGAAATGTCAGACCCATTCCTTGTGTGCTTCATGTTTCAATAGGGTTAGGGTTCTAGATAAGATATGCCTCAGTATGAGAAATGTCAGACCCATTACTTGTGTGCTTCATGTTTCAATAGGGTTAGGGTTATGGTGTTTAATGCCAGTTTCAACAATATTTCAGTAATATCATAGCAGTCAGTTTTATTGGTGGAGGAAACAAGAGAACCCGGGGGAAAACCACAGACCTGCTACAAGTTACTGACAAACTTTATCACATAATATTGTTTTGAGTATTCCTCGCCATGAGTGGGATTCGAATTCACAACTTTAGTGGTGATATGCACTGATTGCACAGGTAGTAGTAAATCCAATTACCATACAATCACGACCACAACAGCCCTCTATTACATAAACGAAAGAAGGGAAATTGCTAATATTTCAAAGACCAGATTTCAAACAAAAATTTCATCAATTTGTTTTTTTATTTTCATGAACATTTATCTGAGCAAATAAATTAATGCATACAAAATAATATTCCACAATGTAGGAAAGAAATGCATTTTGCAGAAAATCAAGGAAATATTACAATATGTATGCAAAAAAACTAAATAGTGCCATTTCCCCAAACTGATCTCTAAAAATCACTTTCTCTAATCTATACAGGAACTGTATCAAGAGACGAAAACAAACCCTCAAACTCACAACAGGACGAAAACAAACCTTCAAACTCACAACAGGACGAAAACAAACCCTCAAACTCACAACAGGACGAAAACAAACCCTCAAACTCACAACAGGACGAAAACAAACCTTCAAACTCACAACAGGATGAAAACAAACCCTCAAACTCACAACAGGACGAAAACAAACCCTCAAACTCACAACAGGACGAAAACAAACCCTCAAACTCACAACAGGACAAAAACAAACCCTCAAACTCACAACAGGACGAAAACAAACCCTCAAACTCACAACAGGACGAAAACAAACCCTCAAACTCACAACAGGACAAAAACAAACCCTCAAACTCACAACAGGATGAAAACAAACCCTCAAACTCACAACAGGACGAAAACAAACCTTCAAACTCACAACAGGACGAAAACAAACCTTCAAACTCACAACAGGACGAAAACAAACCTTCAAACTCACAACAGGACGAAAACAAACCCTCAAATTCACAACAGGACGAAAACAAACCCTCAAACTCACAACAGGATGAAAACAAACCCTCAAACTCACAACAGGACGAAAACAAACCCTTAAACTCACAACAGGACGAAAACAAACCCTCAAACTCACAACAGGACAAAAACAAACCCTCAAACTCACAACAGGATGAAAACAAACCCTCAGACTCACAACAGGACGAAAACAAACCCTTAAACTCACAACAGGACGAAAACAAACCCTCAAACTCACAACAGGACAAAAACAAACCCTCAAACTCACAACAGGACGAAAACAAACCCTCAAACTCACAACAGGAGAGAAAACAAACCCTCAAACTCACAACAGGACGAAAACAAACCCTCAAACTCACAACAGGATGAAAACAAACCCTCAAACTCACAACAGGACGAAAACAAACCCTCAAACTCACAACAGGACGAAAACAAACCCTCAAACTCACAACAGGAGAGAAAACAAACCCTCAAACTCACAACAGGACGAAAACAAACCCTCAAACTCACAACAGGAGAGAAAACAAACCCTCAAACTCACAACAGAACGAAAACAAACCCTCAAACTCACAACAGGATGAAAACAAACCCTCAAACTCACAACAGGACAAAAACAAACCCTCAAACTCACAACAGGACAAAAACAAACCCTCAAACTCACAACAGGACAAAAACAAACCCTCAAACTCACAACAGGACGAAAACAAACCCTCAAACTCACAACAGGACGAAAACAAACCCTCAAACTCACAATAGGACGAAAACAAACCCTCAAACTCACAACAGGAGAGAAAACAAACCCTCAAACTCACAACAGGAGAGAAAACAAACCCTCAAACTCACAACAGGACAAAAACAAACCCTCAAACTCACAACAGGACAAAAACAAACCCTCAAACTCACAACAGGAGAGAAAACAAACCCTCAAACTCACAACAGAACGAAAACAAACCCTCAAACTCACAACAGGATGAAAACAAACCCTCAAACTCACAACAGGATGAAAACAAACCCTCAAACTCACAACAGGATGAAAACAAACCCTCAAACTCACAACAGGATGAAAACAAACCCTCAAACTCACAACAGGATGAAAACAAACCCTCAAACTCACAACAGGAGAGACAAACTGTACAGGACAAACCTTAAGAAAGTGACACATGGTCAGACTATATTTAATTAATGAGAAACACACATACAGACACACCATGGTGTTCCTGTTTCAGGACCTGAATTTCAACAGAATCTATAATGTTATCAACAATCTATAAAATTATTTTTTATTCCAAATCTTGTCAAAAATACAAATTCTCCAAATAAATGAGAATATGATAGTAAAGCTCTATGATTTAGTGATTATAACAGTGTTACAAAGGAATAATAACATACAGTGTTACAATCTTAAGCTTATAAAGGAATAATAACATACTGTTTACTAATCACTGATGAAAATCTATTATTAAAGAATTGTATTGTAATTCTTACACTGAAAACATGGAACCAGTACATCATATAAATGTTACTTTTTAATTCTACACTTTTCTCATTTTTTGGTATTGACTGAAAATTAAGTTGATTGATTGATTGATTTTTGGTGTTTTAACACCCCTTTCAGCAATATCATGGCGACCAGCTTTAGTGGTGGAAGAAGCCGGAGTACCCGGAGAGAACCACCGACCGTGGGCAAGCAACGGGTAAACTTTATCACTTGTGGCTACGAGTCGAGTGCACCCTTTTTTGTAAATTACAAAGCCGGGCGCGAACCCACGCCGTATTGGTGATAGGCTTGTATGAGTTGTTAGGTAATCCAACTACCTAACTCAATGAGCCACTGTGAAAATTAAGGAATTCAAAATTAAAGTGGAAAAAAGTTAAAGGGATTCAAATAATATACAATTATAACCTCATGTTTAATGTAACCCCCCAAAAAAGTTAGAGTTCAATATGTTCTGTGATATTTGTACTTGTGAAATATGGCTTCAAATCATGACTTCATTGACAGATTAAAATGGTGCCCTCATCCTTCTTAAAGTTCTGTTATATAATAAAAACTTTTAAAAGGGTTACTGCACGAATATTGATGAACATTATACCTTGTAGAATATTAATTGAACTCACAAGCTCCTGAAACATAACATTCTGCTAAAGACAATATTCACCAACAATCCTGCAATAACACTATAATATAAAATGTAGGTATAATCTATATAAATTCAACCTCTATCCACCCAAAACTCCAGGGTAAAGAAATCTTTTTTACTGTTATACCATAAATGTACTATAACAATAAATACACATGCAATAGATATATAATATCTCCTTAATAAAGTGATATTGATGAATGATGGATATGTACCATTAAACATCCAAATACCCTACGGAACAATGTTGTTGTTTGGAATAGATACATTAAGCTGGAAATGAAAGGCAATAAAATGTTAGAATGATAAAACGTCTAAAGATATATCAAATGCTTGTCTTGAAAAACAATTTCACAAAGCCTTCATTCAGATCAGAAATTAATATTAAAGAAAGAGTTTGACCTTGGATTGAGATAGAGAGGCACAAAATTTGAGAAAAATAAAATAATTAAACGCAAAAGAAATCGAGGAAAAAGTAACTTGTACATGAGAGTGGAAAACGTGGAAATTTTACTTAAAATAATTCACAATTGTGTTGTATGGTATGAAACAAATTCTCCTTACAACTTTAACTGTTTATATTCTTTATTCATGACAACACTATATATAGCCACATATAACTATAACTTTGGAAAACTTTAGAAAAAAAAAAAAAATATCTATGACATCAACCATGCAGCTTAGGATTATGGGTAAATTTACTGCTTTGTCAGCATGAACTACAACTAATATCTACCATTATCATGCAAACGGAAAAAGGCAAAAAAATTATCTTAAAATTAAACCCAGCACATGCATATTTCTATCATGCATTATACTGGTACCTGAGTGGGGTGTTGTGGGGATATAGATGACCCTAGGGAAAGTTTAACCTCTGACCTTTGGTCAAGGTCAGTTGCCTTTTGAGGTAAATGTGTGTTGTGATAATACTCTGTGACTACATTTTGTGGACGGTTGTGATCAACTTCTAACAGTGGTTGTGAACTGGCTTCATCATGCTGTATAATATTAACAAATAAAATTAGATGTTTATGGTGAAAAAGGTTTGTGTGTGTGTTTATTTACCTTTACCTATAAAAAATAAAGATAATTTGTTGAACAAGCAGCCATTTTTCCCCAGTAAGTTCAATATTATTCTCAACATTTTTTTTTATCCTAAACTACATTCACAGGTAGTATTTCCACAATAAGATATTTCCCTGTATATTTCATATAAAACAACTTATTTTAAAATTACACACCTTATCTATGTGTAATTTTTAAAATTCAGCACCTATTAGCCCCATTACCATACAAAAATAGCTCATTTTCTTTAATGACTCATAAAGATGAGCATTTTGCAAGTATATGCACCAACTTTAATTAAATAACAATTTTGAACTTTGAACTTTGAACTCAAGCAATCGATCATTTCTGACATCCATCAATCATGGGTTTCCTATGTAAAAACTATCAATATGATATTTGTGTAAACAACATTTCAATCATCTATAAATTAACTTAACTTGTATAATACTATTGTTGTCTGATAGTTAGTGTTTAGATGGTTGTATGTCAAAAGTACAATGTACGGTTCAATCTATTTTTAGCAACCAGCTTTCAAATGCCATTACAGTGACATAAATTTAAACTGACAAAAATAATTGCGTTCTCAGAATTCTGTCTCGGCACCATTCGACATCTAAAGAACAACAATGTGCTTAATTTAAAATGATTTACTTACGGGAACTTAAGCTACTGAACAGAAACCTAATACGAACATGGGAACACCCTAATGCTCCCAATGCCTAATGGTGGGGCATAAAAATAACCAAGAGCTTGACTCAGCAGCACAGTAGAATCCCTCTTTTAAATCCCCTCACCAAAGGCCACCCCTCTTATCAGGCCAGATTTCAGATGCACAGTTAGTAAAATACTACTAAACTTAGTTCTAATAATAAAACCCTAAATGCTCGCTTACTCGCAAGGGTTATAACGGGATGCCATTACACGTAATGGAGCAGCCGCCGAGATTTTTTGCGCTCGGTTATAGAGCTTCTGACGCCTGCATTTATCAATAATAAGACATAACCTTTCCTTTTGTCCATTATTATAACAAGTTTTTATCACCTACCAGTATTTTAGAATGTAATTCCCACAAAATAAAAATCTTCTCTCTGAACATTTTGAATTTCGTCATTTCCGGCCTCACTATCTGGATGTCGATACCATATTTGGCGATTTAGGCGTGAATGCGTGTAGTAAGAAATACCATATTTAGAAAAGCTCCGCCTTCCGTAGTTTCCGGTTATGGAAAACGATCGATAAATTTGAACAAGGTTGTTGCTACCTTTGAAAAGCATATATTTCTCAGCCAAACCGATTTAACAAGGCCTGGGATCATCAGTAATAGTTATAATGAAATGTTTGAAGCGTAAATAGTGAGTTTTTATGTTTCAACTGCAACTTTTTTTTTGCTCCATTGTGACGAATGGGACAGCGTTGTAGATCTGCCGAGACACAAGTTTGTCACAGGAGCTACATTATTGCAGCTATACTAAACTGTCCACCACAAGAGAGGCCAGATTTTTCTTTGCAAAAGGGGTAGTTAATAAGAGGGAGATAATAGTTTTGAGGGGAGAGGTATAACTTGTCTGTAATATTAGAAGGTATTGTTTACTATCTATAACAAAGATATAAATCATTATAATATATACCTTGCTGCTGCTATTCTTCTGTGACATTCGTACACCATCTTTGGTCTCTATCCTCCGTGGAGCAGCCCTCATATTACGTCCTAATTTTATCTCATCCTAAAACAAAATATAAGTATTTAAGTATACAGTCTACCTACAGACACCAACTTTGTCCTCCGTCAGACAACCCTCCGTGTTATGTCCTAACTTCATCTAATACTACAAAACAAAACATAACAGTGAAAACTGTCTAAACTGAAACCCTGAATAAACTGGAATCGTGTATAAACCAAACTTTAAATAAAGACCCAATGTAGGAAATCTTTGTTAATTTAACTTGTATAAATCAAACACCTGTCTATTCAGAACAAAAAAGTTGGTCCCAAGGAGGTTTGGCACACCATCTTTGGTCTCCGTGTGACAACCCTTCGTATTATGTCCTAACTTCAGCTCATCCTACAAAAACAAAACATACGTAGTCGACACCATCTTTAGTGATAATCCTCTGAGGAGGTTCTGAGGAAGTTGAGCTTTAAAATGCCAAATTACACAATTAATTCATTTATTCTTTTCACTCTGCAAAACATTATAAAAATAATGAAATTTTGTCATCCTTTTGGCTTAGTATTGACAGAATTCATTTTTTCTCTCTCTCAATATTTCATTAAATAATAGAAATGGTCTCCCTCGGTTATGGGATTTGTATATTGTCAAATTCCTTTAAAAAACAATGATGTAGACTTACACGATCACTTCTAAAGATAAATGCTATAATGAGCTTAACAGAATCACAGAAAGATTATATAATCAAGGTTGCCTTAACGTGATTTAAAACAATAATATTAAATCGTGAAACTTAATGATTTTTGTACAGCTATATCTTAGAATTCTTGTCAAGCCATTACAGGCAAGACATTGGGTAATTGGCAATGGAAAATTTACTTACAAATAAATTTTGTGATTTTCAAATAATTTCCATTGGGATTTGGGTCTTTAAAAATGAATCCAGTAAAATCCTATAAAAATCTATAGTGATATAATTAAATCATGTTTAATTTATGAAATGAATCATTCTGGCTTCTATGATTTATTTCAATTCTGATATGTCTTTAAGAGTACAAATACTGTAGTATACTTTGATTGGAAGATGGTAATTTATATTTACGTTTGTGGAAAATGTCGCACACAATTTATGCTGCCAAATTCGAGCAGACAATAATTCATCAACATGCACTTTTACGATGGAAAAGCCAGTCACATGCACTGGCGCATGTGCTAATGAGATTATACCCAATCGATAAATCGCTCTTTTGTTTACAAAGCGAAAGAAGAACGTCATGTTAGAATTCCCATCAATTTATTAAAATTTTCTTCAGGCTATTTTTAACCTAGCAAGTCATATATATGAAAACTATGACTTCAACCATGTTCTATTGTTTTACAAACAGTTTATTATCAGACAAGAAATCTAACCCATAGGTGTCTGAGATTTTCATGCATGTTCTGTTTATCATTACATATTATCACTTAAAGCGGCATTTGCGGTAGTTCCTACCGACAAAATTTGTGGGCGGAACTAATCATCAAAAATCCCTGTTGATATGAACAGCATATTTATGAAACTGTATGTCACATGACCAACGTGACCTAAAGGTCATCTACCTCAGAAATTTAAATTACGAAGTGATTTTTGTAGTTTTTAGACTGATGAAGAATATTATTATTAATACGTCTTAAAGTTTTGTAGGGAGGAACACTAGTAACCATGCCTGTCAAATATTTTGCTCCAAAGGTAATTGTGAAACTATGTATCATTGATTTTTCCTCCTCGAGATAACCGTGGCCAAAATAATGAACAATCTGAAGGTTTGCTCCACCCACAGCTATTTATACCCACGGCCCCAGTTTAAACAGTGAATTCTGAAGAATGGCTACTGATTAGATAACACATGCAATTCACATGTTATATATTTTTCCAAACTGGGGAATAATTCAAATAACAACAAACTGAACATATTTTTTGATACACTGCCAAATAAACACTTTACATGCTATCATTAACTGTACAGGGAAACGAAAGTAAAAATAGGGGCCATGTACACTCTTAAAGGAACATTGCCACTAGTCTGTTATATTTTCTAAAAGGGAATGAATGTATTTTAGCAATATATTGTCACTATTTAAGAATTGATAGTGCACTTCATACAAAATGTGCTTCGGTCCATGCTTTTACATGCCAATAAAATTACAAAAAAATGCATTCAATTCTTATAATTACATTTAAATAACACCAAAATTTAATATAGTTGAATTTTTCGTTCTGAATTTTATTTGTGTTAGATTATTCGCTGTTGAAAATTACTACGCCATTGATTGTTTACATCTGACATCGTCATGGAGGAACGTGCAAGTTCGGGTTTGAGTTTTATTGGGATGTAAAACATCTCTTTTATAATCATGTGATCACTTCATAACCAATCATATTGTAACATTTCAATGAAAAACGGAAGAAATGTAATTATAAAGTGATGAAAATTTAAAAAAAACCCATTATTGTCAGCTATCAAAAAATGAAAACTACCATGCTACATGTACCTGTACAATTATATTAGTAAGAAAGGATATGGATGTAAAGGAACATGAGAGACTATCCAACATTACACTTAGACACATAGTAAAGTAAAGGAACAGCTTGTAGTAAGAAAGGATATGGATGTAAATGAACATGAGAGACTATCTAACATTACACTTAGACACACAGTAAAGTAAAGGAACAGCTTGTAGTAAGAAAGGATATGGATGTAAATGAACATGAGAGACTATCCAACATTACACTTAGACACACAGTAAAGTAAAGGAACAGCTTGTAGTAAGAAAGGATATGGATTTAAATGAACATGAGAGACTATCCAACATTACACTTGGAAATAAATTAATGTAAAGGAACAGCTTGTAGAAAAAAAGGATATGGATGTAAATGAACATGAGAGACTATCCAACATTACATTTAGACACAAACTAAAGCCAAGGAACAGCTTGTAGTAAGAAAGGATATGGATGTAAAGGAACATGAGAGACTATCCAACATTACACTTAAACACAAATTAAAGTAAAGGAACAGCTTGTAGTACGAAAGGAACATAAGAGACTATCCAACATCACACTTGGACACAAATTAAAGTAAAGGAACAACACTTTTATTGCTGTTCTACATTTTACAGTCACAGTACGGTCTTCAACACTGAGCATAACTCATACCCTAAAATAATGTGAAATGACCCCTACAAAACTGAAACCTTACATTTATATGAATTTGGATGTCAACCAAAGTAAGCTTTTCCAGAGTACCTGAGTTCACCCCCAGATTTTAGTGGGGTTTGTGTTTTCTGTCCTATGATTTCTGACTTCTGATTACTCCTTTGGTATCTTCAAACTTTTCTTCAAAGAAGGAATAGGAAATCTTGAATTTAAATCAGATTTCCAGCCGACAAAAACATTAAATTTCAAGCACTGGTAGTCAACATTTCTAACATAAAACATTCTTGAATGGCTTTGGTAAAATTTAAGACATTTTTAATTCAAAAACACACTTGAGTGGCTTTCTTGGAATCGAAAAAACCATATAATAGTTTGTAAAGAATTTGTTTTCATGCTTCAGATCAAACTGATTAAAAAAATTAGAATCTTTTCTCTGTTTAAAAGCAACAATCTTTTAAATCCATTAAAGAAACCAAGCAACCGCTTTAATACTCCATTTGTAAGCAAATTGATTAATAAAGTTAATCACTTACAATTGTTGACATGCAACGAAATTTAACAACTGATTCAATAATTTGATGAGAAGTTTATTTTAATTGAGTGGAATGGCATTACAAGAAACATTTAGAAGACTTAGATATTTAAACTGAGGAGTGATCCTTTAAGACAAAGTACATGTTGAAAGTCAAAATACAAAAACTGCTATTTATACAACAATCTACAAAAAACAACCTTCAATTTGCTGGAGAAATTGTCAGTACTTATTTTTTTCTGTAACTTCAATTTGCTGGAGAAAATTGTCAGGTCTGAATTTTTTTCTGTAACCTTCAATTTGCTATATTTATATTTCACATCAAAATTTACTCACAAACAAAATATACAACCAAAAAATACCACGCTGTTGAAACAGTTTCCAAAATCATATTGAAATATCGTAGAAACAGAGACAAATTTGATATTCTACATTTTTATAGAGATGATAGTTCAATGTTTATGTTGTCATAATTTCTGAGAGACGTCGTAGTCGTGATCGTATGGTAGTTGGATTTACAAATACCTGTGCAATCAGTGCCTATCACCACTAAAGTTGTGAGTTCGAATATCGTTCATGGCGAGGTGTACTCGATACAACATTATGAGATAAAGTTTTTCCAGAACTTGTGACAGGTCGGTGGTGTTCTTTGTGTACTCCAGTTTCCTCCACCAATAAAACTGACTGCCACGATATAACTGAAATATTGTTGAAAGTGGTGTTAAACACCATAATCCTATCCCATAATTTCTTGATTCAATTGTTTGTTTATTTCTGTTTGTGGCTGTCACAGATTTATAAATCAAGAGTTCACAGAGGTCAATGTGATCCTATTAACCAGTTTATCCCTGCCACATTTTGTGCCTGTTCCAATCTTGACATGAACTTTCTTTGACTTTATTTCCATTATTAAGGAATGACTAAACAGGAAACTAGGATGTAATGATTATACCACATACAATAACCCACAACTCAGTTATCATAAAGAAACAGTTCAAATTTCAGCTGATCATTCAAACATGACAAAAATGATGACATGTAGATATATTTGTTAATATGAAGAAATATCTAATGTCTAGTAACAATGGCCATTATAGAAGAAATGTCACTGGTTCTGTCAAATATAATTTTGAAGCAGAACCAACTAAGAACTATCCCAGTCAACTTTAATTTAGATTGGTTTGTTGGTCTTCAAATGATTTATAGTAAAATGGTGCTAATTGTCATAACTGACATATTTTCTTTCAATTTACACATTTCAACAAAAAAACAAAAACAAAAACTGTAAGATATATGAGGTAACTCATTGTAATGTAGATTCAGTTTAATTGTCATCTCATTCCATCATAAAATGTAGACATTTTGCTCTTTATTTAGTAATGGTGGCCATCTTGGATGAAAGACATAGAAATCTCTACTACCAAAAAAAAAGCATAAACACAAAAGGTTTGTAAACTTCAAAGTAAAGCATCCAGTTTACAATGCCACTGTTCAAATGGCAATCCCTGGCATTGTTTATATCTTAATCACAAATATGTGGTTTACAATGCCACCTATTAAGTGCATAAAGTGTAAAGAAACAGTGTCAGAGTGGACCCCTCAGTGACATTTGGTTTATTATTCTGCTTAGTATATTTATTTTTTTTTGTCAGATATTTCTCCATTAAATTAATTATCAAAATATTTTGTATAATATAGCTTGATAATCAATATCTCAATATTTTCCAAACAAAACCAAATTTTTTCACAAATAAATTTAATGCATTATAACAAAGTAGACACATACATAAAACAAAGTGTCATTGACACACAGTAATAATAGTTATCTTCTAATTAACTCAGAATCACAAGTGGAAATTAAAGGATTTACAAAAATCCAAAGCAATTTATTTTTGGTGAATCACCAATGATATATGTTTATTAACATTATGACAAAGAATAACAGTTGTGGCCTGGTACTGGTGGCTATCAACAGACAAAATACAATAAC
Source organism: Bathymodiolus brooksi (assembly GCA_963680875.1). Taxonomy (NCBI): domain Eukaryota; kingdom Metazoa; phylum Mollusca; class Bivalvia; order Mytilida; family Modiolidae; genus Bathymodiolus; species Bathymodiolus brooksi. Next base: position 98,164,223 of record OY804585.1, read on the forward strand.
ATCACTACATTTGATTCAGTGTGTGATTTGTCTTTGCCCATTTATTGCTTTTTTATTCATTCATTCATAAATATAAATATTAATATTTACCTATCAGATATCTATGTCTAGGTTTAGGTTGATTTTGACATTATTACCATTATGTGTGTCATCAGGTCAATATCAGGTGACAGAATTTAAGGTGAAGTACAATTAAGTTACTGCACTCTAGGTCAAATAAAGAAACTGGAATCTAGGTCAAATAAAGAAACTGGAATATAGGTCAAATAAAGAAACTGGAATTTATGTCAAATAAAAAAACTGGAATCTGTCAAATAAAGTAACTGGAATCTAGGTCAAATAAAGCAACTGGAATCTAGGTCATATTAAGCTACTGGAATCTAGGTCATAATAAGCTACTGGAATCTAGGTCATAATAAGTTACTGGAATCTTTGTCATATTAATTAAGTTACTTCAGGGCAAATAGAGGGAAAATCTGGAATACTTCCGAATAGTCTTTAAAGGCTTAGTAAGGGAAAATATGGAAGACTTACGAAAGCTTGTAGTTATTTTAATGTTTCCTTCCTCTCTACCGGATGTCCTCCATAAAACAAACATGTTGCTTAATGTTCATTAAAAGAGATGCAATCAACAAGTTGGAGTAAAATATTGAATATTAAATCCTATATATCAAATTTCATGATGGAAAGCGCATGTTATATATATATATATATTTAAGTGAACTGGAACTTGTTGGTGTTTAATGATGTCGACGATTTTCGATTATAAATCTTGTAATCGATTATTAGTATCGTTGCTCTTTCAACGATCGACAATCGATCATCGGTGACAATCGTTTCATCACTACATACAGCAAATGTAATAATAAAAAAAATTCTTCCAAAATATATAATCATGATTATTGTCATGGATTACTACAGATAAATAAGAGGTCAATATACTCTAACGGACACAAGACATTTACTAATACTCTAACGGACACAAGACATTTACTAATACTCTAACGGTCACAAGACATTTACTAATAAGTTTTTATTCCTGTACAAGCTTCCTGTTGTAATTTCTATCCTGTCAATTATGACAATCAAAACAGAGTATATAGTATATATAATCAATGAGATATAAATATTCAGATCCTACATGTCAAAGGCAGCATCTTCTACTATTGTCTATATTTAGAGGGAGGGCATCACAAATGTCATATTTATATCACGTAGATGACTAAATTAACCAGAGGCTCTCAAGAGCCTGTATCGTTCACCTGGTTATAAAAAGAACCAATTGGTCCTATGTAAAAACTATGTCCTGCAGTGGTAGTCATCTTGGAATTACGATCAACATAAAAAACACAAAGTTTGTAAAGGACCTTCCAATGATTGATGCACAGCTTAGGTTCAATCAGTGCAATAGCTTCAGAGAAGAATATATTTCTGTATTTTCCTCATATGGTCCTGTGTTAATACTATGAACTGTGGTGGCAGCCATCTTGGATTTCCGATCGGCATAAAAAACAGAGGACCTTCCAATGATCATTCCTGGGCAGTTTGGTTTCAACTGTCCAAGTGGTTTCAGAGAAGAAGCGTTTTGAAACATTTTTCCCATAGGGTCCAATGTTAAACTAAGTCCTGCCGTAGCCGCCATTTTGAATTTCATGTCAGAACAAAAAACGCAAAGTTTGTAGAGGACCATCCAATGAACATTCATGTACAGTTTGGCTTTAATCATATTTGTAGTTTCTGAGAAGAAAGCATTTGAACATTTTCCCTTAGGGTCCAATGTTAATCTATGTCCTGCGGTGGTGGCCATCTTGGATTTCCGATCGGCATAAAAAACACACACTTTGTAGAGGACCTTCCAATGATCATTCCTGGGCAGTTTGGTTTCAATTATCCAAGTGGTTTCAGAGAAGAAGTGTTTTGAAACATTTTTCCCATAGGGTCCAATGTTAAAGTAAGTTCTGCCGTAGCCGCCATTTTGAATTTCATATCGGAACAAAAAACGTAAAGTTTGTAGAGGGCCATCCAATGAACATTCATGTACAGTTTGGTTGTAATCATATTTGTAGTTTCTGAGAAGAAGGCATTTGAACATTTTCCCATAGGGTTCAATGTTAATCTATGTATTGCGGTGGCGGCCATCTTGGATTTCCGATCGGCATATAAAACAGAAATTGTGTAGAGGACCCTCCAATGATCATTCCTGGGCAGTTTGGTTTCAATTGTCCAAGTGGTTTCAGAGAGAAGAAGCATTTTGAAACATTTTTCCCATAGGGTCCAATGTTAAACTAAGTCCTGCCGTAGCCGCCATTTTGAATTTCATATCAGAACAAAAAACGTACAGTTTGTAGAGGACCATCCAATGAACATTCTTGTACAGTTTGGCTGTAATCATATTTGTAGTTTCTGAGAAGAAGGCATTTGAACATTTTCCCTTAGGGTCCAATGTTAATCTATGTCCTGCAGTGGTGGCCATCTTGGATTTCCGATCGGCATAAAAAAACACACACTTAGTAGAGGACCTTCCAATGATCATTCCTGGGCAGTTTGGTTTCAATTATCCAAGTGGTTTCAGAGAAGAAGCGTTTTGAAACATTTTTCCCATAGGGTCCAATGTTAAACTAAGTCCTGCCGTAGCCGCCATTTTGAATTTCATATCGGAACAAAAAACGTAAAGTTTGTAGAGGACCATCCAATGAACATTCATGTACAGTTTGGCTTTAATCATATTTGTAGTTTCTGAGGAGAAGGCATTTGAACATTTTCCCATAGGGTCCAATGTTAATCTATGTCCTGCGGTGGTGGCCATCTTGAATTTTCGATCGGCATAAAAAAACAGAAACTTTGTTGAGGACCTTCCAATGATTATTCCTGGGCAGTTTGGTTTCAATTGTCCAAGTGGTTTCAGAGAAGAAGCGTTTTGAAACATTTCCCCCATAGGGTCCAATGTTAAACTAAGTCCTGCCGTAGCCACCATTTTGAATTTCATATCAGAACAAAAAACGTTAAGTTGTAGAGGACCATCCAATGAACATTCATGTACAGTTTGGCTTTAATAATATTTGTAGTTTCTGAGAAGAAGGCATTTGAACATTTTCCCATAGGGTTCAATGTTAATCAATGTATTGCGGTGGTGGCCATCTTGGATTTCCGATCGGCATATAAAACAGATATTTTGTAGAGGACCTTCCAATGATCATTCCTGGGCAGTTTGGTTTCAATTGTCCAAGTGGTTTCAGAGAAGAAGCATTTTGAAACATTTTTCCCATAGGGTCCAATGTTAAACTAAGTCCTGCCGTAGCCGCCATTTTGAATTTCATATTGGAACAAAAAACCTTAAGATTAAACCTTAAGATTGTAGAGGACCATCCAATGAACATTCATGTACAGTTTGGCTTTAATCATATTTGTAGTTTCTGAGAAGAAGGCATTTGAACATTTTCCCATAGGGTCCAATGTTAATCTATGTCCTGCGGTGGCGGCCATCTTGGATTTCCGATCGGCATAAAAAACAGTAACTTGGTAAAGGACATTCCAATGATCATTCATTTACAGTTTAGGTTCAGTCAGTTCATTAGTTTCAGAGAAGAAGATCTTTGAAATTTCAGCCAATCAGAGCATATTATTGGCCCTGGCAGCCATGTTGAATATCCGACTGGAACGAAAAACAGTAACTTTGTAGAGGACCATCCAAGGAACATTCCTGCTAAGTTTGGTTCCAATTGGCCCAGTGGTTTCGGAGAAGAAGCTTGAAATGTGAAAAGTTTACAGACGACAGACAACAGACGACAGACGACGGACGCCAAGTGATGGCAATAGTTCACATGGACCTTTGGTCCAGGTGAACTAATAAATACAAAACTACTTAATATAGAATAACAATACTGGTCACATGATGGTCAAATACAGAGAAACCTGTCTAAACCGAACCCTGAGTAAACCAAAAACCTGCCTAATCCAGACAGACTTTACAGTCTTATCTACTAAATGTCTATGTAATATGAACCTGTGTAAACCAAACACCTGTCTAAACTGAACAAACTCTTTAGTCCCAAAGGGGTTCAGTTTAGACAGGTTTTACTGTTATAAGGATTTAAATGCATTTTCAAAGACAAAATTATTTTATATTGAAAAAAAAGTTTTATGGTAAAAGTTTACAATATCATCAAGCACGAAACGAACCACTTGGGCAAACCTCGACATTCAAATCAGTAATAAACCAATGATAGATTGTGATAGAGATCCAAGTTACAGCTTGAGACAGGCACACAAATGTCCTGGGATTTGACCTTGAAGATAATGCATTTTATAGACATGGAAAAAAAAGTGATTACAGAAAAATAGGGAACACTCTATCAGGCCTAAGATATACAGGATCTAATATCGGGACAGGTGCAAGATCATTAAATCTGGGACACCAGAGGGTAAGATTTAAATCGTATCGGACGAGGCGTGCGGAGTCAAAAACTATTTAAATCTTACGCGAGTTCCGACTATCATATAACAGATATTAAATAAGAAATCTGGGATATAAAATTTTATGTACTAAAAAACATCTAAACAACAAAGTTGCCTAGATGTATCATTTATAGACAGTAGAGTATAGAGTAACCCTTAACTGTAGGATAGGGGCTGCTTCACACTCATTTAGGGATAGGAGTTATGATCATTATTGAAGACTCTACTAGTATTGTGACTGTCAAATGTAGCTCAGTAATAAAAACACTGTTACTTTACTTAAGTTTGTGTCTAAAGTGTAAAATTAGATATTGTCTCTTGTTCATTTACATCCAGATCCTTTCTTACTACAAGCTGTTCCTTTACTTTAGTTTGTGTCTAAAGTGTAAAATTAGATATTGTCTCTTGTTCATTTACATCCAGATCCTTTCTTACTACAAGCTGTTCCTTTACTTTAGTGTGTGTCTAAGTGTAAAATTAGATATTGTCTCTTGCTCATTTACATCCAGATCCTTTCTTACTAATGTATTCAACTTTCCATACATTCTAGTGTTTTCTACATTTGTTCTGTCTTTAATTGCACATCAATTTCTTTTATCTTAGCTGTAAAATAACAATTATTTCTCAACCTTGTGGCTCACAAGTTTACTGCCTTCCTTTATTACGTTCCAATACAACACCAAATAATAAAGTCTAGGATATTTGTCTGTGTGTTCAATAATAACAACACTGTTTTGTTTCCAGTCAATTTCCTTAAATAAATTGATTAAGTAATGTTAAAATTGGTTGTATGTCTTGTTAAATCATAACACGGAAATACAACAAGTTGCTCCCGGAGTTACTAGGATCCGTCAGTTAATTAAATACACTCTCTGTCAGAGTTCACAAAAATGAACGAAAAATAGACATTAAGTTTTAGGTTTATTCTTATGTTGATCAATTGTTGACTTTAAAGAAGTATAGATACAATATCTAGATGGAGTCATATTGGATTCAAACTAGATGCTGCATGGCTCCAAACATTTGCCAGTATCAAATCTTGTAATCAAATCATTTACAGCGTGGTATTTTTTCTTCTTTATTTTATTGCATATTCAAATTAAATAGATTTATCTAAATATTGGATTAACCTAGATTTAAATTGACAGAATTATTGATAAAAGATTTCTGCAATGCAAAGCTTAGAACTTCCAGGAAACTTTTTTTTTTAAATTGAGACACTTATACTGCAATATATGGCAGCCATATTGGATATCAAATAAATATTTATAAAGGAGAAGATGTCACTGATGTTTAAATAGACAAAATATTAAGAAAATAAAAATGTCAAAAAGAAATAAAATGATTCAAATGTCAGAATTGTCTTAGAGACATTTCATTTTGATAGCAGTCTTTGCACTAACCCACTTGCCCTAAGTCTGGTACAAGTAAAACTGGATTCGGACAAGTGAAAATTATGAAAGAATTTGCTTGAATAAATAGAATTTTTTTCTAAATTTGGCTTTTGGGCAAGTAGGTGAAAAAAATGAAGGCAAAGACTGACAGTAATATGGACATTTTTAACCTGATCTCCCCAACTGATATTGTCATTATGAACTAAGTAACTTTAGCACTGAAAATTATCAGTTTAGTGTGATGTCAAATGAATTATGATGCAATGGATGAAAACAATAACACAGCGTTTCCCTTAACTTTTGAAGTAACAGGCCTAATGTCTAAGGGACAGGTTATAGTTATTAAAACAAATTTAACATCATAAATGAAACCAGACCTTTAAAATACAAAGAAATGATGAATTAATGTTCTGTTATAGAAATTTTCTTCTTTTCAACAGATTTATAAGAGAAATTTACTTTATATAATCTATCTTTCTATAGACAGAATTTATTTCAATGAGTCTAGGAGTCACAAAAGGGAAAACAAATAGGTTTGAAAAACTAATCGTTCCTAATGATTGTCCATTCTCTCACTCTAGGCTATCTTCTTTAAAGATAAAAGTATTTGTTTTAAATATTTTAACAGACTATTATGTCATCATTACAAATTGCTAATATCCTGAAAACATTTTTCTAAATGACCTATCATTTTCTATCAAAGTACAGTTTTCTTTTAAAGGACATATTCATTTTCAACATATTTACGACAAAACTATTTTTCATTGGTAAATGTCACATTATTTTGGAATGCTAAAACTGAAAATCATCAAAAAGCATAGAGTATCGTAGACCATGTACCATTTCTAATAATCTTGTAAAGTTTAAAGAAAATATTTCAAGACAAAGTAGAGCAATCCAGTGATATGTTTACAACAGTCTATTATTGATGGGATAAATACAGATTAATACATGGGCATTTCCATATTGGCCTGGTTATCATCCCGAGACCCTCCATATTGGCCCTCGACTCCGTCTCGGGCCAATATGGGTCGAGGGATGATAACCAGGCCAATATGGAAATGCCCATGTATTAAACTATTTAATACATACTTCCGACATCTAGAAAAGAGACACCCATATTGGCCTTAGACGAAGTCGAGGCCCATATTGGCCCGGGCCAATATGGCCTCGATATGGAAATGATCTTGTAGTAATCCAATAACCGGTTATTTTCCTAGGGCGTGAAAATATGGACAGTTTACTTCCGGTCATATTGGTCATACAAAAATGCCTTTATTTGAACTAAGTATGTAATAAAGTCCTGTAACTCCAGTGATATGTTTACAACAGTCTATTATTGATGGGATAAAGTCCCATAACTCCAGTGATATGTTTACAACAGTCTATTATTGATGGGATAAAGTCCTGTAACTCCAGTGATATGTTTACAACAGTCTATTATTGATGGGATAAAGTCCCGTAACTCCAGTGATATGTTTACAACAGTCTATTATTGATGGGATAAAGTCCCATAACTCCAGTGATATGTTTACAACAGTCTATTATTGATGGGATAAAGTCCTGTAACTCCAGTGATATGTTTACAACAGTCTATTATTGATGGGATAAAGTCCCATAACTCCAGTGATATGTTTACAACAGTCTATTATTGATGGGATAAAGTCCCATAACTCCAGTGATATGTTTACAACAGTCTATTATTGATGGGATAAAGTCCCATAACTCCAGTGATATGTTTACAACAGTCTATTATTGATGGGATAAAGTGCTGTAACTCCAGTGATATGTTTACAACAGTCTATTATTGATGGGATAAAGTCCCATAACTCCAGTGATATGTTTACAACAGTCTATTATTGATGGGATAAAGTCCCGTAACTCCAGTGATATGTTTACAACAGTCTATTATTGATGGGATAAAGTCCCGTAACTCCAGTGATATGTTTACAACAGTCTATTATTGATGGGATAAAGTCCCATAACTCCAGTGATATGTTTACAACAGTCTATTATTGATGGGATAAAGTCCTGTAACTCCAGTGATATGTTTACAACAGTCTATTATTGATGGGATAAAGTCCCGTAACTCCAGTGATATGTTTACAACAGTCTATTATTGATGGGATAAAGTCCCGTAACTCCAGTGATATGTTTACAACAGTCTATTATTGATGGGATAAAGTCCCGTAACTCCAGTGATATGTTTACAACAGTCTATTATTGATGGGATAAAGTCCCATAACTCTGATTTTCAACACAATAAGTAATTTCTAACATAAAAGCCATGAAAGTGAGCAGTCATGTATCATTCATTTTGGTTCTTCCTCTGATTTTGATATTTTGATATTTAATTTTGGACTTGTTCTGACATTGTAGTATTTTTTTTCTTTCATTTTATTATCATATATATATGTCTAAGTTGTACATTTAACATCTAAATAATACAAATACAGTGAAACCTGTCTAAACTGAAAACCTGCCTAAACAGAATCCTGAGTTAACTGAAAACCTGTCTAAACTGAACCCTGAGTAAACTGAAAACCTGTCTAAACCAGACAGACTTTACAGTTCCATCTACTAAATGTCTATGTAATTTGAACCTGTGTAAACCAAACACCTGTCTAAACAGAACAAATTCTTCAATCCCAAAGAGGTTCTGTTTTACTGTAGTTTACATTTACACTCCCTCCTCCCTCCTTTTTTTTTTGCCTCATTGAAATGAGTCCACACAAATTAAATTTTGTAAATTCATGCCTGACACCCATTAATCATGTAGTACAAAGACTTTAATTAAACAAGACTTTATATATAAACCTTCAGCAGAAAGTCCTCCTATTGCTTTGGGTTTGTAGAATTATCCTTTATTGATTTTCAAGCTCTGTAATTTCTAATGGCTCACAACTGTAATTTCCCCAAAAACTCAATAAATGTGTTCTTTACAAACTTTTTTTAATGGCTTAAGTAGACAGAATGATTCACCATGTACATTTACAGTTAAATCATAAAATCCACATTGACAGTTTGAAAAATTAACAGTTAAAATAATAAATCTAAGATCACTTCAATTACCTAGGCAGTTAAGTATATAATTCTCAAATGAAACTACTTTCTGTACTGTTTTAAATAAGTACATTTTACATGTATTTTAAACTACAACTATAAAAATGTAAGAAGAACAATTTATAGGATTTACATTGTAACTTTGTGTACTGAAAAATTGTGTGTACAGAATCATGTATGTATGTATAAATCTGTCCTTAGAAGAAAAAAAAAAAAAAAAAAATGAAAATCGTCAAAAATGAAAGGGATCCTCCTCTCTTCACCGGTAAGCTGCTGATAAAATTTCAAAACATTCTGAGAAACACTACTCAAGTTATCATACGACGTAGGGTAAAAATCCTATTTTCCGTCATATCAAGTCCAATAACTCTGGAACGGCAAAAGTGAAAATCGTCAAAAATGAAAGGGACCCTCCTCTCTTCACCAGTAAACAGCTGATAAAATTTTAAAAGATTCTAAGAAACACAACTAAAGTTATCATACAACATAGGATTTGTCTACAGACGGACGGACATGGTGAAACTTCGTTGCGGGGGGTATAAAAAAAAATATCTTTTTATAGGATTAAATGCTATATTCTGTATCATCATATTCCATATGTTCAGTTGACAAAATGACACAATTGTTTTTCCAAAAATATGTTATAATAATTCTTAATCTTAGCCAACAATTTCAATATTATCTCCCCTTCTACTGCAAATTCAAATCAAATTTGGGCTCTAACTAATTCTTATATTAATAAAATTCAATTACAGATTCTATTTATATCATTTAATCTAATATTTTTCAAAAAATACAACACAAAAGAAACTCATTTCTTAAAAAAAAAGACAATATGTACTTTGATTGGTTGAACTAGTGATTTTACACCTATTACTACGGTAATTACTCTAATTTTTTGTTGGCCTAATTTTTCGACTATTTTCATTTTTGAAGATTTCCCAACTTTTTGAATTATCTTATTTTTCGACTATTCGTTATTTAGACAGTTGTGAGAAAACAAATAATTTATTCATTGATGAAAATCAGGAGAAAATCATATCGAGTCGGCTTTTTATTTTTGTAAAGGTAAGTATGGAAGCAACAAATGAAAATCGGAAGTGTGTAAATATTACACAAACAGGTACAAGTTTTGAGTGATTCTTGTAACTTTATATCTATTTGATTGAAATTGTTATCATTAATTGATCTATCAACATCTCAATTGGAAGACAATGACGTTCACCCGATTAATGTGATTGATTGATTGATTTATTGTGTTTAATGCCACTTTCAGCAATATTTCAGCTATATCATGGCGACCAGTTTTAGTGGTGGAAGAAGCCAGAGTACCCGGAGAGAGCCACCGAACATGGGCATTTATCACTTGCGGCTGCGAGTCGAGTGCACACTTTTTTTGTAATTTGCAAGCCGGGCGCGACCCCACGATATTTTATGTATATAACTATCAAATGTAAAGATTTTAATAAATAATGGAAAAAAAAGAAAAAAGATAATATTATATTAAGCTGAGATATTTAATCTCCTAACCTCCCAATGACCTTTGTAATTACTACCATCACATTTAATTAAAACTTTCATTTTCATGGATAGAGTTGAATTTCTGATTAAATTATACACTGTTAAAAGTAAGTCACACATATTAATTTGTAAATTTGCACTAAATGTTTCCCTCTGTGTCTTAATCTATCTGATGTAGAATGGTAATAAAAGCTCCCATTCCTTAACTTTTACTCTGATGTAGAATGGCAATAAAAGCTCCTGTTCCTTAACTTTTACTCTGATGTAGAACGGCAATAAAAGCTCCCGTTCCTTAACTTTTACTCTGATGTAGAACGGCAATAAAAGCTCCTGTTCCTTAACTTTTACTTTGATGTAGAACAGCAATAAAAGCTCCCGTTCTTTAACTTTTCATTTTTACCCTGAACTTTCAGATAGATTTGACTCTCAGGTTCAGTTACATCAATAACCATTCTTGTTTTATTTATAAATTAATCTAATTAGAAATTAACTAAATTAGCCACTTAAAATAATATCAAGACACACATACACAACACTTTAAAACTTACTGTAAATTGGTATGAAAAGTTTATCCCAAGTTAGAAATATCGTGGTCAAATTAATTAATATATCTCCTTGTTGATATCAGTCAATATATATACATGTATATATATATCATATACTCATAATATCAGACATATCTAGAATATTTGTCATTTCTTAGAATGGTCTACATGAAGCCAAGTAAATTGATTGATTGGTATTCCAACACAGAATTTGTCAAAAGTGGGATCAAATATACCATTGATTTTTCATACAACATCAGAGGCGTGGAATCATAACTTGTAATTGGTATGTGCTGATTTATTTGAAAAGAAATAACCTTTTACAGTGAGAATCTCTGTATAAAAGATTAGTTCCTTATAAACTACGCCAAAGAAAAAAAAACTACTTCCTTACGACCTTTCCTTTAGAAATTTGTTTGCTAAAGATTGTTTTCATTAAGGAATGGAGAAATTTTTATGTGCAACTTTGCCTACAGCAATCAATTCATTTCTTCTTCTTTTGACCAATCCATTTGAGATTTGTCTAGATAACATTTTCTACACTTTTCCGTGGAAAAAACTTTTATATAAGAAAGCTAATATCTTCAATAGCTGTGAATTAGTTAAAAGTTTAAGTAACATATAAAAATCAATGCTGTTTTGTTTGACTTTGTACTATTCATGTTTACCAATAATTTTCCTGTGAAAAAAACCTTTTATCTCTGCTATTCAAATACAAAATGTCTGACCTTGGAGACAAGCTTTTCTTTAATTTTTTTTTATAAAAGGGAAGAGGAATTTTTTTTAAAATGGTGTAATATATATTTTGTAATTACTTTAGTTGTTGAAATTTAACTGATATCAATGGATAACAGAGTGTCTAATGCAGCTTAAAATCGTTGTACAACTGGTGTTACATAACACCTCAGAGATTTCAAGAATTTTATTTCTAAAACATGCAATTTCTATCATTATCATGCAAATTAAATTCAAACTTGATCCAACTTTGTCTGAATAATAGAGAACCTTGTGCAAATAAACTTTAATTTACATAAGCAACATAAATCTGAAATATTTTCACACATACAAAAATAGGCTGAAATTCTATTTCAGCAAATTATGAATATAAAACTACTGGTATGAATTTCATCTAATTCTAGCCTTAAATATAGAATCTAGCGCCATTTAATATGAAAGTAAAGTTTAAACTGTGATATCAATAATAGGAACAGTTATACCTTTCACCTCAAATCATTGAACACAAAAAAACACTATGACGTGTTAATGGAAATTCAGGTCCTGGCTTAGGACAGGCACAAAAGCTAGGCAGGGCTAAACCAATTAATTTGTCCAAAAGCACCTCCTGTTTATAACTGGATCTCCAACAGAGATATAAATAATTCAGTTAAAATGGAAAATCTGTAACTTTCCCAGGAATTAATAAGACAAAGGAAGAATTTGTGGTTTCTGGGGGAAAAAGTAAGATAAGCAAAAATGTCTCATGGCTTAAGGAAATACAATATTACAAGATGAAGCTGTATACAAACCATGCAGAATTTGCTTTGTAAAATATCACATTATACAGACAAGGAAGAAAACAAATATTACAAAAATCTATTAATTTTTATTCCCATTTATTTTATTTTCATTAACGAGAAAGCAATAATTATCCTCTGTGTAAAAAGGATCAATTAAAGAATTGAGAACGTTACGTAAAAAACAAAAATGATTTACAGTTAAGCTTACTTAACATAAGATTCTCCATAAATCTTTACTTACATTAGAAAGAAATAATTGAGGAAATGACAGTAACCCATTTGCAAGATCATTGATATGTCTAAAGACCATAAAGAGTTGAACAAGATATTACCCTAAATGAATGCTTATTCATCAAAATAAGGATTTAATGTTATCTCAGGGCAGTATGAGGTAATTAACAATGAGATTTGTGTAAAAGGTGGTTTTTCTTCTACTATTTACTTCCAAATCATTTGTTATAATAAGAAAATTATGTTTACCCCATACATGTATATATACTATATACATACATGTCAGAAAATATATAATTTATTTGTAGAGCTTTAGAAACAGGTAGAAAAGCTCACCTTTTATCAAGCTTTTCTAGCCTGTTTCGCAGGTAGTGTAAATCAATTATATATGACAATGTACGTACATATTGTGTTTATCCTGCAATATAAGAAAGTCCAAAACACCTGCAAAATTGTCTGAAAATAGCTGAAACTAGCGTCTTTCTAATTGTTTTCAATGGTGTCATCTGTGACATTAGTGTTTATACTGTTACCTTTTCTTTCTGTTGCTCTACATGAATCAGGTAACCGAAATGCTTTATTAGGTTCATGACCTATTAACACTGAAGTTTATTTGACCCCCTTTATTAGATTCAAAATCACACAAATGCAGGATAAAGGGAAATATCTCATCAATATTTACAGTCTGTACATGTCCCTAAATTTGTTTACCATCATTGAGCAACCCACTGAAAATAAGTTGTTTATTCTCAATATGATTTTTCAGTGGGTTGTACACTGATAGTACACAGGGGTCATTGTGCAATCAGTTCCTATCACCACTAAAGTTGTGAGGTCGAACCCCGTTCATGGTGAGGTGTACTCGATACAACTTTATGTGACAAAGTTCATCAGTTCCTTGCGACAGGTCGTGGTATTCTTTGGGTACTCTGGTTTCCTCCACCAATAAAACTGACATTCACGATATAACTGAAATATTGTTGAAAGTGGCGTTAAACACCATAACTCAGTCACCAAACCTGATAGTACATGTTTTTTCTCTGTGGGTTGCTCAATGATAATAAACAAATTAGTGGCCAAGAGCAAGTTCCAGTGGTCATCAATCAACAACCACTCAGCCACCGAGGTCCCTCTTTATTTTAAGAAGGTAACTTGATTAATTAGCAAAAAAAAATAATTACATGTGTTTCCGCTAACCCTACCGACCCTAATTTTTTGTGCCTACCGTAAAGTTTTTTTGGTCATTTTTGAACAAGCACTATTAAAGTCAGAATGTGTCCCCCATAGAAACTAGCTAAAAATATTTGTTTAAAATAAAATCTTTTTCCTACCTACCGACCCTAATATGTTAGAGTATGTGATATTCTAATTAGCGGATGTATGTTGTGTACATAATAGTTTTATCAAGCTGGATTATGGATATATGAATAAATTAAGTGACAAAGATCACTGATCTTCAAAATTGGAGGTGAAGAAAGAACAGAACAGAACAGAACAGTTAGCAGAAACACTTTTCTTGGCCTTAGTAGATCATTACAGCTTTTCATTGCTGCCTTCACTTTAAAAGTATTTACATTAAAATGTCAATAAAAACCATATAGAACAATAGCTCTCCCTTCTACATCAGTCAACAGTTAAACAAACCTTGTACACACAACAATAACTCTCCCTTCTACATCAGTCAACAGTTAAACAAACCTTGTACACACAACAATAACTCTCCCTTCTACATCAGTCAACAGTTAAACAAGCCTTGTACACACAACAATAACTCTCCCTTCTACATCAGTCAACAGTTAAACAAACCTTGTACACACAACAATAACTCTCCCTTCTACATCGGTCAACAGTTAAACAAACCTTGTACACACAACAATAACTCTCCCTTCTACATCAGTCAACAGTTAAACAAACCTTGTACACACAACAATAACTCTCCCTTCTACATCGGTCAACAGTTAAACAAACCTTGTACACACAACAATAACTCTCCCTTCTACATCAGTCAACAGTTAAACAAACCTTGTACACACAACAATAACTCTCCCTTCTACATCAGTCAACAGTTAAACAAACCTTGTACACACAACAATAACTCTCCCTTCTACATCGGTCAACAGTTAAACAAACCTTGTACACACAACAATAACTCTCCCTTCTACATCGGTCAACAGTTAAACAAACCTTGTACACACAACAATAAATAACATACAACTCAATAGATAAAATAATTACATAAAACTCAATAGATAAATAATTACAGTCCTTACACAGTACTCAGTAGAACTATCCCAGAAACACTTAGAAACAAAATGTTTTATGTAGATTCCAGAAACAATAAAAAAAACAAAAAAAAACAAAACATTTTAAGGAGAAAAACGCATTTAAAAAGATTTTACTGTTGACTGTTAAATTGTTTCATGGCTAACGACACAAAACAGAAACTTTTTTTGTGTAAACATTTTGATAAATGTTCTTGCTGAAAAAAATTAATTAAACAATCATACAGGATTCTGGATTATTCAGGGTTTGGTTTATACAGGATTCTGGTTTATTCAGGGTTTGGTTTATTCAGGGTTTGATTGATACAGAATTCTGGATTATTCAGGGTTTGGTTTATACAGAATTCTGGATTATTCAGGGTTTGGCTTATACAGAATTCTGGTTTATTCAGGGTTTGGCTTATATAGAATTCTGGATTATTCAGGGTTTGGCTTATACAGAATTCTGGATTATTCAGGGTTTGGCTGATACAGAATTCTGGATTATTCAGGGTTTGGCTTATACAGAATTCTGGATTATTCAGGGTTTGGTTTATACAGAATTCTGGATTATTCAGGGTTTGGTTTATACAGAATTCTGGATTATTCAGGGTTTGGCTTATACAGAATTCTGGATTATTCAGGGTTTGGCTTATACAGAATTCTGGTTTATTCAGGGTTTGGCTGATACAGAATTCTGGATTATTCAGGGTTGGGCTTATACAGAATTCTGGATTATTCAGGGTTTGGTTTATACAGAATTCTGGATTATTCAGGGTTTGGTTTATACAGAATTCTGGATTATTCAGGGTTTGGTTTATACAGAATTCTGGATTATTCAGGGTTTGGCTTATACAGAATTCTGGATTATTCAGGGTTTGGTTTATACAGAATTCTGGATTATTCAGGGTTTGGCTGATACAGAATTCTGGATTATTCAGGGTTTGGCTTATACAGAATTCTGGTTTATTCAGGGTTTGGCTTATACAGAATTCTGGTTTATTCAGGGTTTGGCTTATACAGAATTCTGGTTTATTCAGGATTTGGCTGATACAGAATTCTGGATTATTCAGGGTTGGGCTTATACAGAATTCTGGATTATTCAGGGTTTGGTTTATACAGAATTCTGGATTATTCATGGTTTGGCTGATACAGAATTCTGGATTATTCAGGGTTTGGTTTATACAGAATTCTGGATTATTCAGGGTTTGGTTTATACAGAATTCTGGATTATTCAGGGTTTGGCTTATACAGAATTCTGGATTATTCAGGGTTTGGCTTATACAGAATTCTGGTTTATTCAGGGTTTGACTTATACAGAATTCTGGTTTATTCAGGGTTTGGCTTATACAGAATTCTGGTTTATTCAGGGTTTGGCTTATACAGAATTCTGGTTTATTCAGGGTTTGGCTTATACAGAATTCTGGTTTATTCAGGATTTGGCTGATACAGAATTCTGGATTATTCAAGGTTGGGCTTATACAGAATTCTGGATTATTCAGGGTTTGGTTTATACAGAATTCTGGATTATTCATGGTTTGGCTGATACAGAATTCTGGATTACTCAGGGTTTGGTTTATACAGAATTCTGGATTATTCAGGGTTTGGTTTATACAGAATTCTGGATTATTCAGGGTTTGGCTTATACAGAATTCTGGTTTATTCAGGGTTTGACTTATACAGAATTCTGGTTTATTCAGGGTTTGGCTGATACAGAATTCTGGATTATTCAGGGTTTGGTTTATACAGAATTCTGGATTATTCAGGGTTTGGCTTATACAGAATTCTGGTTTATTCAGAGTTTGGTTTATACAGAATTCTGGATTATTCAGGGTTTGATTTATACAGAATTCTGGATTATTCAGGGTTGGGCTTATACAGAATTCTGGATTATTCAGGGTTTGGTTTAGACAGAATTCTGGATTATTCAGGGTTTGGTTTATACAGAATTCTGGATTATTCAGGGTTTGATTTATACAGAATTCTGGATTATTCAGGGTTTGGTTTATACAGAATTCTGGATTATTCAGGGTTTGGTTTAGACAGAATTCTGGATTATTCAGGGTTTGGTTTATACAGAATTCTGGATTATTCAGGGTTTGGTTTATTCAGGATTCTGGTTTATTCAGGGTTTGGTTTATACAGGATTCTGGTTTATTCAGGGTTTGGTTTATACAGGATTTGGTTTATTCACGGTTTGGTTTATACAGGATTCTGGTTTATTCAGGGTTTGGTTTATACAGGATTTGGTTTATACAGAATTCTGGATTATTCAGGGTTTGGTCTATACAGGATTCTGGTTTATTCAGGGTTTGGTTTATACAGGATTCTGGTTTATTCAGGGTTTGGTTTATACAGGATTTGGTTTATACAGAATTCTGTATTATTCAGGGTTTGGTTTATACAGAATTCTGGATTATTCAGGGTTTGGCTTATACAGAATTCTGGATTATTCAGGGTTTGGCTGATACAGAATTCTGGATTATTCAGGGTTTGGTTTATACAGGATTCTGGTTTATTCAGGGTTTGGTTTATACAGGATTTGGTTTATTCAGGGTTTGGTTTATACAGGATTCTGGTTTATTCAGGGTTTGGTTTATACAGGATTCTGGTTTATTCAGGGTTTGATTTATACAGAATTCTGGATTATTCAGGGTTTGGTTTATACAGAATTCTGGATTATTCAGGGTTTGGCTTATACAGAATTCTGGTTTATTCAGGGTTTGGCTTATACAGAATTCTGGATTATTCAGGGTTTGGCTGATACAGAATTCTGGATTATTCAGGGTTTGGCTGATACAGAATTCTGGATTATTCAGGGTTTGGCTTATACAGAATTCTGGATTATTCAGGGTTTGGTTTATACAGGATTCTGGATTATTCAGGGTTTGGTTTATACAGAATTCTGGATTATTCAGGGTTTGGTTTATACAGAATTCTGGTTTATTCAGGGTTTGGCTTATACAGAATTCTGGTTTATTCAGGGTTTGGCTTATACAGAATTCTGGATTATTCAGGGTTTGGTTTATACAGAATTCTGGATTATTCAGGGTTTGGCTTATACAGAATTCTGGTTTATTCAGGGTTGGGTTTATACAGAATTTTGGATTATTCAGGGTTTGGCTGATACAGAATTCTGGATTATTTAGGGTTTGGCTTATACAGAATTCTGGTTTATTCTGGGTTTGGTTTATACAGAATTCTGGTTTATTCAAGGTTTGGCTTATACAGAATTCTGGTTTATTCAGGGTTTGGCTTATACAGAATTCTGGATTATTCAGGGTTTGGCTTATACAGAATTCTGGATTATTCAGGGTTTGGCTTATACATAATTCTAGATTATTCAGGGTTTGGTTTATACATAATTCTGGATTATTCAGGGTTTGGTTTATACAGAATTCTGGTTTATTCAGGGTTTGGCTTATACAGAATTCTGGATTATTCAGGGTTTGGTTTAGACAGGTTACTTTGTATTATGTTAGACATATGTCCTTTTTCATATGTATTATACATGTTCTTCTTACATATGTAAAACATATGACTGATTTCTCACCACTCTATAGGTCTAACAGCTATATCATACTGAAAAGAATTTTTTACTAAAGTAAATTTTTTACTAAAGTATAAAATATTTTACCTTAAAAAGTGAACTTATATGAAATTTAAAACAGATAGAATGTAATTTTGATCATCAAATTTGTCAAATAATTTTTATCTAGAATTCAGATGTGCTAAAGTTGTTCAGTGAAATGGGGGATATGGTTTCTTAGACTGGTATACTGGAACTCAAAACAATACAATTACATGTATCAGTAATTTCTGAAGGATTTTTTTTTATGTTAGTTCTATACCAAGACAATCCCCCAACCTTAACTTTATTGATGTAATAAAATACATAAGAAAGAGTTTATTGCTGAAATAAGACACGTTTCTATCGGTTTAATTACAGAGTCTCTGTTAACGCTGGGACGATGTTTCTATCGGTTTAATTACAGAGTCTCTGTTAACGCTGGGACGATGGCATCAAATCATGTAAACATATTGCTATTACATGTATCATTTATACCGTATAAGTCTATACTTTTAAGACATATTGTCATTTTGTTTTCTTCACATATTACAAAAGCTTGTTATCAGTACAATGGTAGTGACGTATATCATCTATTATTTGTATATTTGTCATTCATTCATAATAAAGATAGTGAATCTGTCAACATTTCCATTATTTATAAAAATTTAGAGGGGTATGAATGGCAGAGTGGTTTAGTTCATACTGATCACCATCCTAACACCAAAAACCAAGAAAAACTGCCTTTTTTGCTGGTATCCAAGGATTATGATATCCACCACAATCAGGAAAATTACTATCACAGGATATCCACCAAAACCAAGAAAAATTGATATCACAGGATATCCACCAAAATCAAGAAAAATTGGTATCCAAGGATATCTACCAAAACCATAAAAAATTGGTATCCAAGGATATCCACAAAAACAATGAACAATTGGTATCCAAGGAAATCCACCAGAAACTAAGAAAAATTTGTATCCAAGGATATCCATAAAAACGAAGAAAAATTGGTATCCAAGGATATCAACAACAAACCAGAGGCTCTCAAGAGCCTGTATCGTTCACCTGGTTATAAAAAAAACCAATTGGTCCTATGTAAAAACAATGTCCTGCAGTGGTAGTCATCTTGAAATTACGATCAACATAAAAAAACACAAATTTTGTAAAGGACCTTCCAATGATTGATGCACAGTTTAGGTTCAATCAGTGCAATAGCTTCAGAGAAGAATATATTTCTGTATTTTCCCCATATGGTCCTGTGTTAATACTATGACCTGTGGTGGCAGCCATCTTGGATTTCCGATCGGCATAACAAACAGAAACTTTGTAGAGGACCTTCCAATGATCATTCCTGGGCAGTTTGGTTTCAACTGTCCCAGTGGTTTCAGAGAAGAAGCGTTTTGAAACATTTTTCCCATAGGGTCCAATGTTAAACTAAGTCCTGCTGTAGCTGCCATTTTGAATTTCATATCAGAACAAAAAACGTAACCTTTGTAGAGGACCATCCAATGAACATTCATGTACAGTTTGGCTTTAATCATATTTGTAGTTTCTGAGTAGAAGGCATTTGAACATTTTCCCATAGGGTCCAATGTTAATCTATGTCCTGCGGTGGCGGCCATCTTGGATTTCCGATCGGCATAAAAAACACACACCGTGTAGAGGAACTTCCAATGATCATTCCTGGGCAGTTTGGTTTCAATTATCCAAGTGGTTTCAGAGAAGAAGCGTTTTGAAACATTTTTCCCATAGGGTCCAATGTTAAACTAAGTCCTGCCGTAGCCGCCATTTTGAATTTCATATCGGAATAAAAAACGTAAAGTTTGTAGAGGACCATCCAATGAACATTCATGTACAGTTTGGCTTTAATAATATTTGTAGTTTCTGAGTAGAAGGCATTTGAACATTTTCCCATAGGGTCCAATGTTAATCTATGTTCTGCGGTGGTGGCCATCTTGGATTTCCGATCGGCATAAAAAATACACACCGTGTAGAGGACCTTCCAATGATCATTCCTGGGCAGTTTGGTTTCAATTATCCAAGTGGTTTCAGAGAAAAAGCGTTTTGAAACATTTTTCCCATAGGGTCCAATGTTAAACTAAGTCCTGCCGTAGCCGCCATTTTTAATTTCATATCGGAATAAAAAACCTAAAGTTTGTAGAGGACCATTCAATGAACATTCATGTACAGTTTTGCTTTAATCATATTTGTAGTTTCTGAGAAGAAGGCATTTGAACATTTTCCCATAGGGTCCAATGTTAATCTATGTCCTGCGGTGGCGGCCATCTTGGATTTCCGATCGGCATAAAAAACATAAAATTTGTAGAGGACCTTCCAATGATCATTCCTGGGCAGTTTGGTTTCAACTGTCCAAGTGGTTTCAGAGAAGAAGCATTTTGAAACATTTTCCCCATAGGGTCCAATGTTAAACTAAGTCCTGCCGTAGCCGCCATTTTGAATTTCATATCGGAACAACAAACCTAAAGTTTGTAGAGGACCATCTAATGAACATTCATGTACAGTTTGGCTTTAATCATATTTGTAGTTTCTGAGAAGAAGGCATTTGAATATTTTCCCATAGGGTCCAATGTTAATCTATGTCCTGCGGTGGCGGCCATCTTGGATTTCCGATCGGCATAAAAAACAGAAACTTTGTAGAGGACCTTCCAATGATCATTCCTGGGCAGTTTGGTTTCAACTGTCCAAGTGGTTTCAGAGAAGAAGCATTTTGAAACATTTTTCCCATAGGGTCCAATGTTAAACTAAGTCCTGCCGTAGCCGCCATTTTGAATTTCATATCGGAACAAAAAACCTTAAGATTGTAGAGGACCATCCAATGAACATTCATGTACTGTTTGGCTTTAATCATATTTGTAGTTTCTGAGAAGAAGGCATTTGAACATTTTCCCATAGGGTCCAATGTTAATCTATGTCCTGCGGTGGTGGCCATCTTGGATTTCCAATCGGCATAAAAAACATAAAATTTGTAGAGGACCTTCCAATGATCATTCCTGGGCAGTTTGGTTTCAACTGTCCAAGTGGTTTCAGAGAAGAAGCATTTTGAAACATTTTTCCCATAGGGTCCAATGTTAAACTAAGTCCTGCCGTAGCCACCATTTTGAATTTCATATCGGAACAACAAACCTAAAGTTTGTAGAGGACCATCTAATGAACATTCATGTACAGTTTGGCTTTAATCATATTTGTAGTTTCTGAGAAGAAGGCATTTGAATATTTTCCCATAGGGTCCAATGTTAATCTATGTCCTGCGGTGGCGGCCATCTTGGATTTCCGATCGGCATAAAAAACAGAAACTTTGTAGAGGACATTCCAATGATCATTCCTGGGCAGTTTGGTTTCAACTGTCCAAGTGGTTTCAGAGAAGAAGCATTTTGAAACATTTTTCCAATAGGGTCCAATGTTAAACTAAGTCCTGCCGTAGCCGCCATTTTGAATTTCATATCGGAACAAAAAACCTTAAGATTGTAGAGGACCATCCAATGAACATTCATGTACTGTTTGGCTTTAATCATATTTGTAGTTTCTGAGAAGAAGGCATTTGAATATTTTCCCATAGGGTCCAATGTTAATCTATGTCCTGCGGTGGCGGCCATCTTGGATTTTTGATCGGCATAAAAAACACACACCGTGTAGAGGACCTTCCAATGATCATTCCTGGGCAGTTTGGTTTCAACTGTCCAAGTGGTTTCAGAGAAGAAGCATTTTGAAACATTTTTCCCATAGGGTCCAATGTTAAACTAAGTCCTGCCGTAGCCGTCATTTTGAATTTCATATCGGAACAAAAAACCTTAAGATTGTAGAGGACCATCCAATGAACATTCATGTACAGTTTGGCTTTAATCATATTTGTAGTTTCTGAGAAGAAGGCATTTGAACATTTTCCCATAGGGTCCAATGTTAATCTATGTCCTGCGGTGGCAGCCATCTTGGATTTCCGATCGGCATAAAAAACAAAAAATTTGTAGAGGACCTTCCAATGATCATTCCTGGGCAGTTTGGTTTCAACTGTCCAAGTGGTTTCAGAGAAGAAGCATTTTGAAACATTTTTCCCCATAGGGTCCAATGTTAAACTAAGTCCTGCCGTAGCCGCCATTTTGAATTTCATACCGGAACAAAAAACCTAAAGTTTGTAGAGGACCATCCAATGAACATTCATGTCCAGTTTGGCTTTAATCATATTTGTAGTTTCTGAGAAGAAGGCATTTGAATATTTTCCCATAGGGTCCAATGTTAATCTATGTCCTGTGGTGGCGGCCATCTTGGATTTTCGATCGGCATAAAAAACACACACCGTGTAGAGGACCTTCCAATGATCATACCTGGGCAGTTTGGTTTCAACTGTCCAAGTGGTTTCAGAGAAGAAGCATTTTGAAACATTTTTCCCATAGGGTCCAATGTTAAACTAAGTCCTGCCGTAGCCGCCATTTTGAATTTCATATCGGAACAAAAAACCTTGAGATTGTAGAGGACCATCCAATGAACATTCATGTACAGTTTGGCTTTAATCATATTTGTAGTTTCTGAGAAGAAGGCATTTGAATATTTTCCCATAGGGTCCAATGTTAATCTATGTCCTGCGGTGGCGGCCATCTTGGATTTTCGATCGGCATAAAAAACACACACCGTGTAGAGGACCTTCCAATGATCATTCCTGGGCAGTTTGGTTTCAACTGTCCAAGTGGTTTCAGAGAAGAAGCATTTTGAAACATTTTTCCCATAGGGTCCAATGTTAAACTAAGTCCTGCCGTAGCCGCCATTTTGAATTTCATACCTGAACAAAAAACCTAAAGTTTGTAGAGGACCATCTAATGAACATTCATGTCCAGTTTGGCTTTAATCATATTTGTAGTTTCTGAGAAGAAGGCATTTGAATATTTTCCCATAGGGTCCAATGTTAATCTATGTCCTGTGGTGGCAGCCATCTTGGATTTTCGATCGGCATAAAAAACACACACCGTGTAGAGGACCTTCCAATGATCATACCTGGGCAGTTTGGTTTCAACTGTCCAAGTGGTTTCAGAGAAGAAGCATTTTGAAACATTTTTCCCATAGGGTCCAATGTTAAACTAAGTCCTGCCGTAGCCGCCATTTTGAATTTCATATCGGAACAAAAAACCTTAAGATTGTAGAGGACCATCCAATGAACATTCATGTACAGTTTGGCTTTAATCATATTTGTAGTTTCTGAGAAGAAGGCATTTGAATATTTTCCCATAGGGTCCAATGTTAATCTATGTCCTGCGGTGGCGGCCATCTTGGATTTTCGATCGGCATAAAAAACACACACCGTGTAGAGGACCTTCCAATGATCATTCCTGGGCAGTTTGGTTTCAACTGTCCAAGTGGTTTCAGAGAAGAAGCATTTTGAAACATTTTTCCCATAGGGTCCAATGTTAAACTAAGTCCTGCCGTAGCCGCCATTTTGAATTTCATACCGGAACAAAAAACCTAAAGTTTGTAGAGGACCATCTAATGAACATTCATGTACAGTTTGGCTTTAATCATATTTGTAGTTTCTGAGAAGAAGGCATTTGAATATTTTCCCATAGGGTCCAATGTTAATCTATGTCCTGCGGTGGCGGCCATCTTGGATTTTTGATCGGCATAAAAAACACACACCGTGTAGAGGACCTTCCAATGATCATTCCTGGGCAGTTTGGTTTCAACTGTCCCAGTGGTTTCAGAGAAGAAGCATTTTGAAACATTTTTCCCCATAGGGTCCAATGTTAAACTAAGTCCTGCCGTAGCCGCCATTTTGAATTTCATACCGGAACAAAAAACCTAAAGTTTGTAGAGGACCATCTAATGAACATTCATGTACAGTTTGGCTTTAATCATATTTGTAGTTTCTGAGAAGAAGGCATTTGAATATTTTCCCATAGGGTCCAATGTTAATCTATGTCCTGCGGTGGCGGCCATCTTGGATTTTAGATCAGCATAAAAAACACACACCGTGTAGAGGACCTTCCAATGATCATTCCTGGGCAGTTTGGTTTCAACTGTCCAAGTGGTTTCAGAGAAGAAGCATTTTGAAACATTTTTCCCATAGGGTCCAATGTTAAACTAAATCCTGCCGTAGCCGCCATTTTGAATTTCATATCGGAACAAAAAACCTTAAGATTGTAGAGGACCATCCAATGAACATTCATGTACAGTTTGGCTTTAATCATATTTGTAGTTTCTGAGAAGAAGGCATTTGAATATTTTCCCATAGGGTCCAATGTTAATCTATGTCCTGCGGTGGCGGCCATCTTGGATTTTCGATCGGCATAAAAAACACACACCGTGTAGAGGACCTTCCAATGATCATTCCTGGGCAGATTGGTTTCAACTGTCCAAGTGGTTTCAGAGAAGAAGCATTTTGAAACATTTTCCCCATAGGGTCCAATGTTAAACTAAGTCCTGCCGTAGCCGCCATTTTGAATTTCATACCGGAACAAAAAACGCAAATTTGTAGAAGACCATCTAATGAACATTCATGTACAGTTTGGCTTTAATCATATTTGTAGTTTCTGAGAAGAAGGCATTTGAATATTTTCCCATAGGGTCCAATGTTAATCTATGTCCTGCGGTAGCGGCCATCTTGGATTTTTGATCGGCATAAAAAACACACACCGTGTAGAGGACCTTCCAATGATCATTCCTGGGCAGTTTGGTTTCAACTGTCCAAGTGGTTTCAGAGAAGAAGCATTTTGAAACATTTTTCCCATAGGGTCCAATGTTAAACTAAGTCCTGCCGTAGCCGCCATTTTGAATTTCATACCGGAACAAAAAACCTAAAGTTTGTAGAGGACCATCTAATGAACATTCATGTACAGTTTGGCTTTAATCATATTTGTAGTTTCTGAGAAGAAGGCATTTGAATATTTTCCCATAGGGTCCAATGTTAATCTATGTCCTGCGGTGGTGGCCATCTTGGATTTCCGATCGGCATAAAAAACAAAAACCGTGTAGAGGACCTTCCAATGATCATTCCTGGGCAGTTTGGTTTCAACTGTCCCAGTGGTTTCAGAGAAGAAGCATTTTGAAACATTTTTCCCATAGGGTCCAATGTTAAACTAAGTCCTGCCGTAGCCGCCATTTTGAATTTCATACCGGAACAAAAAACCTAAAGTTTGTAGAGGACCATCTAATGAACATTCATGTACAGTTTGGCTTTAATCATATTTGTAGTTTCTGAGAAGAAGGCATTTGAATATTTTCCCATAGGGTCCAATGTTAATCTATGTCCTGCGGTGGCGGCCATCTTGGATTTCCGATTGGCATAAAAAACAGAAAATTTGTAGAGGACCTTCCAATGATCATTCCTGGGCAGTTTGGTTTCAACTGTCCAAGTGGTTTCAGAGAAGAAGCATTTTGAAACATTTTTCCCATAGGGTCCAATGTTAAACTAAGTCCTGCCGTAGCCGTCATTTTGAATTTCATATCGGAACAAAAAACCTTAAGATTGTAGAGGACCATCCAATGAACATTCATGTACAGTTTGGCTTTAATCATATTTGTAGTTTCTGAGAAGAAGGCATTTGAACATTTTCCCATAGGGTCCAATGTTAATCTATGTCCTGCGGTGGCAGCCATCTTGGATTTCCGATCGGCATAAAAAACAAAAAATTTGTAGAGGACCTTCCAATGATCATTCCTGGGCAGTTTGGTTTCAACTGTCCAAGTGGTTTCAGAGAAGAAGCATTTTGAAACATTTTTCCCCATAGGGTCCAATGTTAAACTAAGTCCTGCCGTAGCCGCCATTTTGAATTTCATACCGGAACAAAAAACCTAAAGTTTGTAGAGGACCATCCAATGAACATTCATGTCCAGTTTGGCTTTAATCATATTTGTAGTTTCTGAGAAGAAGGCATTTGAATATTTTCCCATAGGGTCCAATGTTAATCTATGTCCTGTGGTGGCGGCCATCTTGGATTTTCGATCGGCATAAAAAACACACACCGTGTAGAGGACCTTCCAATGATCATACCTGGGCAGTTTGGTTTCAACTGTCCAAGTGGTTTCAGAGAAGAAGCATTTTGAAACATTTTTCCCATAGGGTCCAATGTTAAACTAAGTCCTGCCGTAGCCGCCATTTTGAATTTCATACCGGAACAAAAAACCTAAAGTTTGTAGAGGACCATCTAATGAACATTCATGTACAGTTTGGCTTTAATCATATTTGTAGTTTCTGAGAAGAAGGCATTTGAATATTTTCCCATAGGGTCCAATGTTAATCTATGTCCTGCGGTGGCGGCCATCTTGGATTTTTGATCGGCATAAAAAACACACACCGTGTAGAGGACCTTCCAATGATCATTCCTGGGCAATTTGGTTTCAACTGTCCAAGTGGTTTCAGAGAAGAAGCATTTTGAAACATTTTTCCCATAGGGTCCAATGTTAAACTAAGTCCTGCCGTAGCCGTCATTTTGAATTTCATATCGGAACAAAAAACCTTAAGATTGTAGAGGACCATCCAATGAACATTCATGTACAGTTTGGCTTTAATCATATTTGTAGTTTCTGAGAAGAAGGCATTTGAACATTTTCCCATAGGGTCCAATGTTAATCTATGTCCTGCGGTGGCAGCCATCTTGGATTTCCGATCGGCATAAAAAACAAAAAATTTGTAGAGGACCTTCCAATGATCATTCCTGGGCAGTTTGGTTTCAACTGTCCAAGTGGTTTCAGAGAAGAAGCATTTTGAAACATTTTTCCCCATAGGGTCCAATGTTAAACTAAGTCCTGCCGTAGCCGCCATTTTGAATTTCATACCGGAACAAAAAACCTAAAGTTTGTAGAGGACCATCCAATGAACATTCATGTCCAGTTTGGCTTTAATCATATTTGTAGTTTCTGAGAAGAAGGCATTTGAATATTTTCCCATAGGGTCCAATGTTAATCTATGTCCTGTGGTGGCGGCCATCTTGGATTTTCGATCGGCATAAAAAACACACACCGTGTAGAGGACCTTCCAATGATCATACCTGGGCAGTTTGGTTTCAACTGTCCAAGTGGTTTCAGAGAAGAAGCATTTTGAAACATTTTTCCCATAGGGTCCAATGTTAAACTAAGTCCTGCCGTAGCCGCCATTTTGAATTTCATATCGGAACAAAAAACCTTAAGATTGTAGAGGACCATCCAATGAACATTCATGTACAGTTTGGCTTTAATCATATTTGTAGTTTCTGAGAAGAAGGCATTTGAATATTTTCCCATAGGGTCCAATGTTAATCTATGTCCTGCGGTGGCGGCCATCTTGGATTTTCGATCGGCATAAAAAACACACACCGTGTAGAGGACCTTCCAATGATCATTCCTGGGCAGTTTGGTTTCAACTGTCCAAGTGGTTTCAGAGAAGAAGCATTTTGAAACATTTTTCCCCATAGGGTCCAATGTTAAACTAAGTCCTGCCGTAGCCGCCATTTTGAATTTCATACCGGAACAAAAAACCTAAAGTTTGTAGAGGACCATCTAATGAACATTCATGTACAGTTTGGCTTTAATCATATTTGTAGTTTCTGAGAAGAAGGCATTTGAATATTTTCCCATAGGGTCCAATGTTAATCTATGTCCTGCGGTGGCGGCCATCTTGGATTTTAGATCAGCATAAAAAACACACACCGTGTAGAGGACCTTCCAATGATCATTCCTGGGCAGTTTGGTTTCAACTGTCCAAGTGGTTTCAGAGAAGAAGCATTTTGAAACATTTTTCCCATAGGGTCCAATGTTAAACTAAATCCTGCCGTAGCCGCCATTTTGAATTTCATATCGGAACAAAAAACCTTAAGATTGTAGAGGACCATCCAATGAACATTCATGTACAGTTTGGCTTTAATCATATTTGTAGTTTCTGAGAAGAAGGCATTTGAATATTTTCCCATAGGGTCCAATGTTAATCTATGTCCTGCGGTGGCGGCCATCTTGGATTTTCGATCGGCATAAAAAACACACACCGTGTAGAGGACCTTCCAATGATCATTCCTGGGCAGATTGGTTTCAACTGTCCAAGTGGTTTCAGAGAAGAAGCATTTTGAAACATTTTTCCCATAGGGTCCAATGTTAAACTAAGTCCTGCCGTAGCCGCCATTTTGAATTTCATATCGGAACAAAAAACCTTAAGATTGTAGAGGACCATCCAATGAACATTCATGTACAGTTTGGCTTTAATCATATTTGTAGTTTCTGAGAAGAAGGCATTTGAATATTTTCCCATAGGGTCCAATGTTAATCTATGTCCTGCGGTAGCGGCCATCTTGGATTTTTGATCGGCATAAAAAACACACACCGTGTAGAGGACCTTCCAATGATCATTCCTGGGCAGTTTGGTTTCAACTGTCCAAGTGGTTTCAGAGAAGAAGCATTTTGAAACATTTTTCCCATAGGGTCCAATGTTAAACTAAGTCCTGCCGTAGCCGCCATTTTGAATTTCATACCGGAACAAAAAACCTAAAGTTTGTAGAGGACCATCTAATGAACATTCATGTACAGTTTGGCTTTAATCATATTTGTAGTTTCTGAGAAGAAGGCATTTGAATATTTTCCCATAGGGTCCAATGTTAATCTATGTCCTGCGGTGGTGGCCATCTTGGATTTCCGATCGGCATAAAAAACAAAAACCGTGTAGAGGACCTTCCAATGATCATTCCTGGGCAGTTTGGTTTCAACTGTCCCAGTGGTTTCAGAGAAGAAGCATTTTGAAACATTTTTCCCATAGGGTCCAATGTTAAACTAAGTCCTGCCGTAGCCGCCATTTTGAATTTCATACCGGAACAAAAAACCTAAAGTTTGTAGAGGACCATCTAATGAACATTCATGTACAGTTTGGCTTTAATCATATTTGTAGTTTCTGAGAAGAAGGCATTTGAATATTTTCCCATAGGGTCCAATGTTAATCTATGTCCTGCGGTGGCGGCCATCTTGGATTTCCGATTGGCATAAAAAACAGAAAATTTGTAGAGGACCTTCCAATGATCATTCCTGGGCAGTTTGGTTTCAACTGTCCAAGTGGTTTCAGAGAAGAAGCATTTTGAAACATTTTTCCCATAGGGTCCAATGTTAAACTAAGTCCTGCCGTAGCCGTCATTTTGAATTTCATATCGGAACAAAAAACCTTAAGATTGTAGAGGACCATCCAATGAACATTCATGTACAGTTTGGCTTTAATCATATTTGTAGTTTCTGAGAAGAAGGCATTTGAACATTTTCCCATAGGGTCCAATGTTAATCTATGTCCTGCGGTGGCAGCCATCTTGGATTTCCGATCGGCATAAAAAACAAAAAATTTGTAGAGGACCTTCCAATGATCATTCCTGGGCAGTTTGGTTTCAACTGTCCAAGTGGTTTCAGAGAAGAAGCATTTTGAAACATTTTTCCCCATAGGGTCCAATGTTAAACTAAGTCCTGCCGTAGCCGCCATTTTGAATTTCATACCGGAACAAAAAACCTAAAGTTTGTAGAGGACCATCCAATGAACATTCATGTCCAGTTTGGCTTTAATCATATTTGTAGTTTCTGAGAAGAAGGCATTTGAATATTTTCCCATAGGGTCCAATGTTAATCTATGTCCTGTGGTGGCGGCCATCTTGGATTTTCGATCGGCATAAAAAACACACACCGTGTAGAGGACCTTCCAATGATCATACCTGGGCAGTTTGGTTTCAACTGTCCAAGTGGTTTCAGAGAAGAAGCATTTTGAAACATTTTTCCCATAGGGTCCAATGTTAAACTAAGTCCTGCCGTAGCCGCCATTTTGAATTTCATATCGGAACAAAAAACCTTAAGATTGTAGAGGACCATCCAATGAACATTCATGTACAGTTTGGCTTTAATCATATTTGTAGTTTCTGAGAAGAAGGCATTTGAATATTTTCCCATAGGGTCCAATGTTAATCTATGTCCTGCGGTGGCGGCCATCTTGGATTTTCGATCGGCATAAAAAACACACACCGTGTAGAGGACCTTCCAATGATCATTCCTGGGCAGTTTGGTTTCAACTGTCCAAGTGGTTTCAGAGAAGAAGCATTTTGAAACATTTTTCCCATAGGGTCCAATGTTAAACTAAGTCCTGCCGTAGCCGCCATTTTGAATTTCATACCGGAACAAAAAACCTAAAGTTTGTAGAGGACCATCTAATGAACATTCATGTACAGTTTGGCTTTAATCATATTTGTAGTTTCTGAGAAGAAGGCATTTGAATATTTTCCCATAGGGTCCAATGTTAATCTATGTCCTGCGGTGGCGGCCATCTTGGATTTTTGATCGGCATAAAAAACACACACCGTGTAGAGGACCTTCCAATGATCATTCCTGGGCAATTTGGTTTCAACTGTCCAAGTGGTTTCAGAGAAGAAGCATTTTGAAACATTTTTCCCATAGGGTCCAATGTTAAACTAAGTCCTGCCGTAGCCGTCATTTTGAATTTCATATCGGAACAAAAAACCTTAAGATTGTAGAGGACCATCCAATGAACATTCATGTACAGTTTGGCTTTAATCATATTTGTAGTTTCTGAGAAGAAGGCATTTGAACATTTTCCCATAGGGTCCAATGTTAATCTATGTCCTGCGGTGGCAGCCATCTTGGATTTCCGATCGGCATAAAAAACAAAAAATTTGTAGAGGACCTTCCAATGATCATTCCTGGGCAGTTTGGTTTCAACTGTCCAAGTGGTTTCAGAGAAGAAGCATTTTGAAACATTTTTCCCCATAGGGTCCAATGTTAAACTAAGTCCTGCCGTAGCCGCCATTTTGAATTTCATACCGGAACAAAAAACCTAAAGTTTGTAGAGGACCATCCAATGAACATTCATGTCCAGTTTGGCTTTAATCATATTTGTAGTTTCTGAGAAGAAGGCATTTGAATATTTTCCCATAGGGTCCAATGTTAATCTATGTCCTGTGGTGGCGGCCATCTTGGATTTTCGATCGGCATAAAAAACACACACCGTGTAGAGGACCTTCCAATGATCATACCTGGGCAGTTTGGTTTCAACTGTCCAAGTGGTTTCAGAGAAGAAGCATTTTGAAACATTTTTCCCATAGGGTCCAATGTTAAACTAAGTCCTGCCGTAGCCGCCATTTTGAATTTCATATCGGAACAAAAAACCTTAAGATTGTAGAGGACCATCCAATGAACATTCATGTACAGTTTGGCTTTAATCATATTTGTAGTTTCTGAGAAGAAGGCATTTGAATATTTTCCCATAGGGTCCAATGTTAATCTATGTCCTGCGGTGGCGGCCATCTTGGATTTTCGATCGGCATAAAAAACACACACCGTGTAGAGGACCTTCCAATGATCATTCCTGGGCAGTTTGGTTTCAACTGTCCAAGTGGTTTCAGAGAAGAAGCATTTTGAAACATTTTTCCCATAGGGTCCAATGTTAAACTAAGTCCTGCCGTAGCCGCCATTTTGAATTTCATACCGGAACAAAAAACCTAAAGTTTGTAGAGGACCATCTAATGAACATTCATGTACAGTTTGGCTTTAATCATATTTGTAGTTTCTGAGAAGAAGGCATTTGAATATTTTCCCATAGGGTCCAATGTTAATCTATGTCCTGCGGTGGCGGCCATCTTGGATTTTTGATCGGCATAAAAAACACACACCGTGTAGAGGACCTTCCAATGATCATTCCTGGGCAGTTTGGTTTCAACTGTCCCAGTGGTTTCAGAGAAGAAGCATTTTGAAACATTTTTCCCCATAGGGTCCAATGTTAAACTAAGTCCTGCCGTAGCCGCCATTTTGAATTTCATACCGGAACAAAAAACCTAAAGTTTGTAGAGGACCATCTAATGAACATTCATGTACAGTTTGGCTTTAATCATATTTGTAGTTTCTGAGAAGAAGGCATTTGAATATTTTCCCATAGGGTCCAATGTTAATCTATGTCCTGCGGTGGCGGCCATCTTGGATTTTAGATCAGCATAAAAAACACACACCGTGTAGAGGACCTTCCAATGATCATTCCTGGGCAGTTTGGTTTCAACTGTCCAAGTGGTTTCAGAGAAGAAGCATTTTGAAACATTTTTCCCATAGGGTCCAATGTTAAACTAAATCCTGCCGTAGCCGCCATTTTGAATTTCATATCGGAACAAAAAACCTTAAGATTGTAGAGGACCATCCAATGAACATTCATGTACAGTTTGGCTTTAATCATATTTGTAGTTTCTGAGAAGAAGGCATTTGAATATTTTCCCATAGGGTCCAATGTTAATCTATGTCCTGCGGTGGCGGCCATCTTGGATTTTCGATCGGCATAAAAAACACACACCGTGTAGAGGACCTTCCAATGATCATTCCTGGGCAGATTGGTTTCAACTGTCCAAGTGGTTTCAGAGAAGAAGCATTTTGAAACATTTTTCCCATAGGGTCCAATGTTAAACTAAGTCCTGCCGTAGCCGCCATTTTGAATTTCATACCGGAACAAAAAACGCAAATTTGTAGAAGACCATCTAATGAACATTCATGTACAGTTTGGCTTTAATCATATTTGTAGTTTCTGAGAAGAAGGCATTTGAATATTTTCCCATAGGGTCCAATGTTAATCTATGTCCTGCGGTAGCGGCCATCTTGGATTTTTGATCGGCATAAAAAACACACACCGTGTAGAGGACCTTCCAATGATCATTCCTGGGCAGTTTGGTTTCAACTGTCCAAGTGGTTTCAGAGAAGAAGCATTTTGAAACATTTTTCCCATAGGGTCCAATGTTAAACTAAGTCCTGCCGTAGCCGCCATTTTGAATTTCATACCGGAACAAAAAACCTAAAGTTTGTAGAGGACCATCTAATGAACATTCATGTACAGTTTGGCTTTAATCATATTTGTAGTTTCTGAGAAGAAGGCATTTGAATATTTTCCCATAGGGTCCAATGTTAATCTATGTCCTGCGGTGGTGGCCATCTTGGATTTCCGATCGGCATAAAAAACAAAAACCGTGTAGAGGACCTTCCAATGATCATTCCTGGGCAGTTTGGTTTCAACTGTCCAAGTGGTTTCAGAGAAGAAGCATTTTGAAACATTTTTCCCATAGGGTCCAATGTTAAACTAAGTCCTGCCGTAGCCGCCATTTTGAATTTCATACCGGAACAAAAAACCTAAAGTTTGTAGAGGACCATCTAATGAACATTCATGTACAGTTTGGCTTTAATCATATTTGTAGTTTCTGAGAAGAAGGCATTTGAATATTTTCCCATAGGGTCCAATGTTAATCTATGTCCTGCGGTGGCGGCCATCTTGGATTTCCGATTGGCATAAAAAACAGAAAATTTGTAGAGGACCTTCCAATGATCATTCCTGGGCAGTTTGGTTTCAACTGTCCAAGTGGTTTCAGAGAAGAAGCATTTTGAAACATTTTTCCCATAGGGTCCAATGTTAAACTAAGTCCTGCCGTAGCCGTCATTTTGAATTTCATATCGGAACAAAAAACCTTAAGATTGTAGAGGACCATCCAATGAACATTCATGTACAGTTTGGCTTTAATCATATTTGTAGTTTCTGAGAAGAAGGCATTTGAACATTTTCCCATAGGGTCCAATGTTAATCTATGTCCTGCGGTGGCAGCCATCTTGGATTTCCGATCGGCATAAAAAACAAAAAATTTGTAGAGGACCTTCCAATGATCATTCCTGGGCAGTTTGGTTTCAACTGTCCAAGTGGTTTCAGAGAAGAAGCATTTTGAAACATTTTTCCCCATAGGGTCCAATGTTAAACTAAGTCCTGCCGTAGCCGCCATTTTGAATTTCATACCGGAACAAAAAACCTAAAGTTTGTAGAGGACCATCCAATGAACATTCATGTCCAGTTTGGCTTTAATCATATTTGTAGTTTCTGAGAAGAAGGCATTTGAATATTTTCCCATAGGGTCCAATGTTAATCTATGTCCTGTGGTGGCGGCCATCTTGGATTTTCGATCGGCATAAAAAACACACACCGTGTAGAGGACCTTCCAATGATCATACCTGGGCAGTTTGGTTTCAACTGTCCAAGTGGTTTCAGAGAAGAAGCATTTTGAAACATTTTTCCCATAGGGTCCAATGTTAAACTAAGTCCTGCCGTAGCCGCCATTTTGAATTTCATATCGGAACAAAAAACCTTAAGATTGTAGAGGACCATCCAATGAACATTCATGTACAGTTTGGCTTTAATCATATTTGTAGTTTCTGAGAAGAAGGCATTTGAATATTTTCCCATAGGGTCCAATGTTAATCTATGTCCTGCGGTGGCGGCCATCTTGGATTTTCGATCGGCATAAAAAACACACACCGTGTAGAGGACCTTCCAATGATCATTCCTGGGCAGTTTGGTTTCAACTGTCCAAGTGGTTTCAGAGAAGAAGCATTTTGAAACATTTTTCCCATAGGGTCCAATGTTAAACTAAGTCCTGCCGTAGCCGCCATTTTGAATTTCATACCGGAACAAAAAACCTAAAGTTTGTAGAGGACCATCTAATGAACATTCATGTACAGTTTGGCTTTAATCATATTTGTAGTTTCTGAGAAGAAGGCATTTGAATATTTTCCCATAGGGTCCAATGTTAATCTATGTCCTGCGGTGGCGGCCATCTTGGATTTTTGATCGGCATAAAAAACACACACCGTGTAGAGGACCTTCCAATGATCATTCCTGGGCAGTTTGGTTTCAACTGTCCAAGTGGTTTCAGAGAAGAAGCATTTTGAAACATTTTTCCCATAGGGTCCAATGTTAAACTAAGTCCTGCCGTAGCCGTCATTTTGAATTTCATATCGGAACAAAAAACCTTAAGATTGTAGAGGACCATCCAATGAACATTCATGTACAGTTTGGCTTTAATCATATTTGTAGTTTCTGAGAAGAAGGCATTTGAACATTTTCCCATAGGGTCCAATGTTAATCTATGTCCTGCGGTGGCAGCCATCTTGGATTTCCGATCGGCATAAAAAACAAAAAATTTGTAGAGGACCTTCCAATGATCATTCCTGGGCAGTTTGGTTTCAACTGTCCAAGTGGTTTCAGAGAAGAAGCATTTTGAAACATTTTTCCCCATAGGGTCCAATGTTAAACTAAGTCCTGCCGTAGCCGCCATTTTGAATTTCATACCGGAACAAAAAACCTAAAGTTTGTAGAGGACCATCCAATGAACATTCATGTCCAGTTTGGCTTTAATCATATTTGTAGTTTCTGAGAAGAAGGCATTTGAATATTTTCCCATAGGGTCCAATGTTAATCTATGTCCTGTGGTGGCGGCCATCTTGGATTTTCGATCGGCATAAAAAACACACACCGTGTAGAGGACCTTCCAATGATCATACCTGGGCAGTTTGGTTTCAACTGTCCAAGTGGTTTCAGAGAAGAAGCATTTTGAAACATTTTTCCCATAGGGTCCAATGTTAAACTAAGTCCTGCCGTAGCCGCCATTTTGAATTTCATATCGGAACAAAAAACCTTAAGATTGTAGAGGACCATCCAATGAACATTCATGTACAGTTTGGCTTTAATCATATTTGTAGTTTCTGAGAAGAAGGCATTTGAATATTTTCCCATAGGGTCCAATGTTAATCTATGTCCTGCGGTGGCGGCCATCTTGGATTTTCGATCGGCATAAAAAACACACACCGTGTAGAGGACCTTCCAATGATCATTCCTGGGCAGTTTGGTTTCAACTGTCCAAGTGGTTTCAGAGAAGAAGCATTTTGAAACATTTTTCCCATAGGGTCCAATGTTAAACTAAGTCCTGCCGTAGCCGCCATTTTGAATTTCATACCGGAACAAAAAACCTAAAGTTTGTAGAGGACCATCTAATGAACATTCATGTACAGTTTGGCTTTAATCATATTTGTAGTTTCTGAGAAGAAGGCATTTGAATATTTTCCCATAGGGTCCAATGTTAATCTATGTCCTGCGGTGGCGGCCATCTTGGATTTTTGATCGGCATAAAAAACACACACCGTGTAGAGGACCTTCCAATGATCATTCCTGGGCAGTTTGGTTTCAACTGTCCCAGTGGTTTCAGAGAAGAAGCATTTTGAAACATTTTTCCCCATAGGGTCCAATGTTAAACTAAGTCCTGCCGTAGCCGCCATTTTGAATTTCATACCGGAACAAAAAACCTAAAGTTTGTAGAGGACCATCTAATGAACATTCATGTACAGTTTGGCTTTAATCATATTTGTAGTTTCTGAGAAGAAGGCATTTGAATATTTTCCCATAGGGTCCAATGTTAATCTATGTCCTGCGGTGGCGGCCATCTTGGATTTTAGATCAGCATAAAAAACACACACCGTGTAGAGGACCTTCCAATGATCATTCCTGGGCAGTTTGGTTTCAACTGTCCAAGTGGTTTCAGAGAAGAAGCATTTTGAAACATTTTTCCCATAGGGTCCAATGTTAAACTAAATCCTGCCGTAGCCGCCATTTTGAATTTCATATCGGAACAAAAAACCTTAAGATTGTAGAGGACCATCCAATGAACATTCATGTACAGTTTGGCTTTAATCATATTTGTAGTTTCTGAGAAGAAGGCATTTGAATATTTTCCCATAGGGTCCAATGTTAATCTATGTCCTGCGGTGGCGGCCATCTTGGATTTTCGATCGGCATAAAAAACACACACCGTGTAGAGGACCTTCCAATGATCATTCCTGGGCAGATTGGTTTCAACTGTCCAAGTGGTTTCAGAGAAGAAGCATTTTGAAACATTTTTCCCATAGGGTCCAATGTTAAACTAAGTCCTGCCGTAGCCGCCATTTTGAATTTCATACCGGAACAAAAAACGCAAATTTGTAGAAGACCATCTAATGAACATTCATGTACAGTTTGGCTTTAATCATATTTGTAGTTTCTGAGAAGAAGGCATTTGAATATTTTCCCATAGGGTCCAATGTTAATCTATGTCCTGCGGTAGCGGCCATCTTGGATTTTTGATCGGCATAAAAAACACACACCGTGTAGAGGACCTTCCAATGATCATTCCTGGGCAGTTTGGTTTCAACTGTCCAAGTGGTTTCAGAGAAGAAGCATTTTGAAACATTTTTCCCATAGGGTCCAATGTTAAACTAAGTCCTGCCGTAGCCGCCATTTTGAATTTCATACCGGAACAAAAAACCTAAAGTTTGTAGAGGACCATCTAATGAACATTCATGTACAGTTTGGCTTTAATCATATTTGTAGTTTCTGAGAAGAAGGCATTTGAATATTTTCCCATAGGGTCCAATGTTAATCTATGTCCTGCGGTGGTGGCCATCTTGGATTTCCGATCGGCATAAAAAACAGAAACTTTGTAGAGGACCTTCCAATGATCATTCCTGGGCAGTTTGGTTTCAACTGTCCAAGTGGTTTCAGAGAAGAAGCATTTTGAAACATTTTTCCCATAGGGTCCAATGTTAAACTAAGTCCTGCCGTAGCCGCCATTTTGAATTTCATACCGGAACAAAAAACGTAAAGTTTGTAGAGGGCCATCTAATGAACATTCATGTACAGTTTGGCTTTAATCATATTTGTAGTTTCTGAGAAGAAGGCATTTGAATATTTTCCCATAGGATCCAATGTTAATCTATGTCCTGCGGTGGCGGCCATCTTGGATTTCCGATCGGCATAAAAAACAGAAACTTTGTAGAGGACCTTCCAATGATCATTCCTGGGCAGTTTGGTTTCAACTGTCCAAGTGGTTTCAGAGAAGAAGCATTTTGAAACATTTTTCCCATAGGGTCCAATGTTAAACTAAGTCCTGTCGTAGCCGCCATTTTGAATTTCATATCCGAACAAAAAACCTTAAGATTGTAGAGGACCATCCAATGAACATTCATGTACTGTTTGGCTTTAATAATATTTGTAGTTTCTGAGAAGAAGGCATTTGAACATTTTCCCATAGGGTCCAATGTTAATCTATGTCCTGCGGTGGCGGCCATCTTGGATTTCCGACCGGCATAAAAAACAGAAAATTTGTAGAGGACCTTCCAATGATCATTCCTGGGCAGTTTGGTTTCAACTGTCCAAGTGGTTTCAGAGAAGAAGCATTTTGAAACATTTTTCCCATAGGGTCCAATGTTAAACTAAGTCCTGCCGTAGCCGCCATTTTGAATTTCATATCGGAACAAAAAACCTTAAGATTGTAGAGGACCATCCAATGAACATTCATGTACAGTTTGGCTTTACTCATATTTGTAGTTTCTGAGAAGAAGGCATTTGAACATTTTCCCATAGGGTCCAATGTTAATCTATGTCCTGCGATGGCGGCCATCTTGGATTTCCGATCGGCATAAAAAACAGTAACTTGGTAAAGGACATTCCAATGATCATTCCTTTACAGTTTGGGTTCAGTCAGTTCATTAGTTTCGGAGAAGAAGATCTTTGAAATTTCGGCCAATCAGAGCATATTATTGGCCCTGGCAGCCATATTGAATATCCGACTGGAACGAAAAACAGTAACTTTGTAGTGGACCATCCAAGGAACATTCCTGCTAAGTTCGGTTCCAATCGGCCAAGTGGTTTCGGAGAAGAAGCTTGAAATGTGAAAAGTTTACAGACGACAGACGACAGACGACGGACGCCAAGTGATGGCAATAGTTCACCTGGACCTTTGGTCCAGGTGAACTAAAAAACGAAGAAAAATTTGTATCCAAGGATATCCACCAAAAAAAACCCAAGAAATATTGGTATCCAAGGATATTTACCAAAAAACCCAGAACTATTGGTATCCAAGGATATCAACCAGAAACTAAGAAAAATTTGTATCCAAGGATATCCACAAAAACCAGGAAAAATTGGTATCCAAGGATATCCACCAGAAACTAAGAAAAATTGGTATCCATGGATATCCACAAAAACCAGGAAAGTTGGTATCAAAGGGATACTAATGAATTCACAGCAGCTATCTGGAACATTTTAATAAATTTTACAATAGCCATCATCCATGTTTAAATGAATTCACAGCAGCTATCAGGGATTGTTCATATTTAGTATTAAAATTTCAAGTTTTATGTACATTCAACATAGAAAGAAATCGTTTAGATATAATAAAAAAATCACGAACAATCAATTATAACAAATATATGTTTTTTATGCTAATTAGAGAAGCATTGTGCATTCATGTACAAGTTGCATAATAATTCAATTAGCTTTCAGTAATAACTTTCGCTACAAGACTAAAATTTTAGTTTGATAAATGCTTTTCTACGTCATGTTTTTATTTATTTTTTATTTATTCATCAATGTTATATCAACCATTCCTTCAGAGTGACATAAAATACTCACTTGAGATTACTTTCCACAGAAATACATCATATTTTCTGATATAATTATCAGTTTGGATGGAATGCACAACATCATTGAATTTTTTTTGGAGTCAGTTTACCAGAAACTTCAATTATAACATAGTGTCGATTCTGGATCAGACAAAACTTCTAATGAATTCTATCAAATGCTTTTACCATGAAAAAAGATTTAGTATAAATTTGATAATTACTTTTAGTTACATCACAAGAAAATGTTCTTCTAGTAATGAAGATAAAGATATAAGGAAGCCACTAAAAGCCATCAAGATGCATATCTACTGGAAAAGAAATTTAGAAATCATCAAATCCAAATCAATAGAGAGTTTAAAAGTACAAGTCATATTTATACCATGGGTTTCAGAGTTAAACGTATAGACAATCTCACTCTTCATGTTCTATAGACAATCTCACTCTTCATGTTCTATAGACAATCTCACTCTTCATGTTCTATAGACAATCTCACTCTTCATGTTCTATAGACAATCTCACTCTTCATGTTCTATAGACAATCTCACTCTTCATGTTCTATAGACAATCTCACTCTTCATGTTCTATAGACAATCTCACTCTTCATGTTCTATAGACAATCTCACTCTTCATGTTCTATAGACAATCTCACTCTTCATGTTCTATAGACAATCTCACTCTTCATGTTCTATAGACAATCTCACTCTTCATGTTCTATAGACAATCTCACTCTTCATGTTCTATAGACAATCTCACTCTTCATGTTCTATAGACAATCTCACTCTTCATGTTCTATAGACAATCTCACTCTTCATGTTCTATAGACAATCTCACTCTTCATGTTCTATTGTTTAATGGTTTTACTCTGAAAAGTGCATCATAAATGATTTGTAACATGAAGCCATGCAATATCACATCTAGTTAGTTGATTATCACATGCCTCTCTGAGAGTAATCAATCTACAGTCCAGATTTAAAGTGGGCAATATCTGGTATCTACGTGTATTATTTCATAGTTCTTAGCTGTTGCTTACATTCTGGTATATAAACCATAAAAAGATCAAAGGAATAGAATGCATTCATGTTACAATGTAAATAATTGATAAAAAAAAACACACAAAAAAACTTTCTTTTGTTATATTATATATTTACATACATGTATATGTAGGTACAAAGATTTAATTATCTTAATCCTCAAATAACATTCAAATGTATTGTTTAATAAAGCATTTTAATTTTCCTTAAACAATGTGCCAATTCAACTGCCCAAAGGGTTCAATTTTCTTTAAATAGAATGCTAGTTCAACTGCCTAAAGGGTCAATTTTCTTTAAATAGAATGCTAGTTCAACTGCCTAAGGGGTCAATTTCTTTAAATAGAATGCTAGTTCAACTGCCCAAGGGGTCAATTTTCTTTAAATAGAATACTAGTTCAACTGCCTAAGGGGTCAATTTCTTTAAATAGAATGCTAGTTCAACTGCCCAAGGGGTCAATTTTCTTTAAATAGAATACTAGTTCAACTGCCCAAGGGGTCAATTTTCTTTAAATAGAATGCTAGTTCAACTGCCCAAGGGGTCAATTTCTTTAAATAGAATGCTAGTTCAACTGCCCAAGGGGTCAATTTTCTTTAAATAGAATGCTAGTTCAACTGCCCAAGGGGTCAATTTTCTTTAAATAGAATACTAGTTCAACTGCCCAAGGGGTCAATTTTCTTTAAATAGAATGCTAGTTCAACTGCCTAAGGGGTCAATTTTCCTTAAAATAGAATACTAGTTCAACTGCCCAGAGGTCAATTTTCTTTAAATAGAATGCTAGTTCAACTGCCCAAAGGGTTCAATTTCCTTTAAATAGAATGCTAATTCAACTGCCCAAGGGGTCAATTTTCTTAAAATAGAATGCTAGTCCAACTGCCCATGAGGGTCTCCTGTAAGGAGAAGGTCAAGCTCCTCCACATTAAAACCATCCTGAGACGAAAGCTATATTTGATTTCTGATTCAATGGAACAACATAAAATGACATTTATTATTGATGGTAAAGATAAAACCAAGAAATATTACTTTCCTGTGTTTGGTTTTTATTGATGGTAAAGATAAAACCAAGGAATATTACTTTCCTGTGTTTGGTTTTAATTGCTGCAGTGGCTTTAATGACAAAACATTTTTGCACAATTTAGCGTCTTATTTTTAAATATGTCCTGAGTTTCCAGCCATCATGGATTTTTTTACCTGCTGCAGAAACACAAGTTTTGTACATGACCAACCAATGATAATTCATGTGTAGTCTGATTTTATCAGTAATCTGCTTTGCAGTTTCCAAGAAGGACACTTTTACATTTTCCCAAAGGGTGCAATGTTAAATTATGTCAATCCAATATTTCTGATTGGGACAAAACACAAACTTAGTTAAGACCAATCCAAGTAACATTTACCCATGTTTATCTTTAATTGATTAATTGTCACATGTCACGATAATGTGGAAGTAATCTTGGATTACGAAACTGCACTAAAAATCACGTACCCGACCAGCCATGCATGGTTGGAGATGTTGCATGATATAAACAGTCATGTCAGGTAACCTTTCATTCATTTTTGACCAATCATATGCAAGACAGTTAAATGCATTGACATATCGGACAACAGCTCTTAGCATGTATTCGGTTTTCATACCTTAAGGCCACCCTTAAAATATTGTTTGTTTGGCATTGCTGACCCACTCTATCAGCAGATGGGTAGGTAGGTAGGGATTGGTTTTTTTTTTTTTTTTTTACATTTGAAAGCTTTATATTTTCAGACTGTTTTGTCACAGGAACACACAGGAAGAGATGACATTAAAGAATCAAATTTAATGCAACATAAAGAACAGCAAAAATCTAATTCTATTTTCATAAAAAAACATTTTCTGTCTGTCAGACAGACAGTTGAATTTTGAAATCAGAGCCCTATCTATTAAATCTGGCAATCTGACACTGAATGAAAAGCAAAGATGATTGGTATTATTTTCGTTTCAGCAGACCATTTTCTATTCTATGTCGTTTAAACGTTTGCTCTCAATAGTGTACATCAAGCGCTTCTACGATCGAGATTTGAAATAAATAAAGACAGGAACAAACTCCATGGACACGATCAAAATTCTGGCGCGATTCCGTTTTTTTTTTAAATTGTCTGAAACGCAAATAAAATAATTTGGGCGGCAAGTTTTTCAGTGGGTCGGGCGGCAATGCCAAACAAATAAAATTTTATTTTAGGCCTAAAATTTAGTAGGCTCATCAAGGATTGGTCAGTTGAAAATATGAACCCTGACATGACCCCACACACAATGTAATTGTAAGTTTATGCATTGCAAAAAAAGAGACAAAACAAATATCTAATTTCATAAGATTTAACCTTCTTTAAACCTCAAAATATTTACTTTAAAAAAATGGACAGGTCTTTCCCTCACAATAACCTTAAAAGTTGGATGAAAACAATATATTTTTCTGTAAAAAGTACACAATTCCCTTCAACTTGAACATCCTTAAAGCCAATTCAGTTACCCTTATATGCAGGTAGACAATTGTCATCAGTAGGAACAAACACTAATTTGATAAACATGTACATTTTTTGTTGATGTCCACAAATCCCTTTAATTGTTTTTCCTGGCTTTCCAATGGATATTCAGAATAGTTGACATTTGCTAAAATTGGCTTTTATTGTTAATACAGAACGACATAAAATTTATATCATCGTAAAGTTTCCCTTCTAAGGAAACATCAATAAGAGCATTAAAAATGAAAATAATGGAAATGAAAAAAAAAAACTGTTATTGAAATCTGATAAATTCCAGCAAAATCATCAATTAATACAATTTCTTTACTTA
The DNA here is from genome assembly GCA_963680875.1 of Bathymodiolus brooksi. Lineage (NCBI taxonomy): Eukaryota > Metazoa > Mollusca > Bivalvia > Mytilida > Modiolidae > Bathymodiolus > Bathymodiolus brooksi. The sequence continues at coordinate 98,207,856 of OY804585.1, forward strand.
AATTTCATTTTAACGACAAAACTTTATTTCCTTGTATCCACCCACGACAATGTCATGTGAAGGATCATTTTCTTGACAAAATGAAGAAAATTCAACAAATAATTAACTCGAGATGTATATATAATATATAACGGTTCGTCATAAAAGACATTTTGCTGAGCGAATTGGTGTTGCACTGTACCAATGGTGTGGGTTCCAATCCCTCTGAAGGGAGTACAATATATTTGTCAGCTAAACAATCTAACTCTAACACTGTTAGGTTGAACATTCAGACATTTATATACAAAACAAATTTAATACAGACTGGTATCCTTTGGGATCATGTGGGGTAGATACATTGTATGGTTGTTACCTGCTTGAGATGATTATATGTTGCAATATGATGTATAATTATAGCTGACATTTCAACACTTGTCTAAGCTGAATTATCTAAATCTACAAACGTGAGTACCAAATTTGGCAATTCCCATGATTAAAAAGTTATAGGTGAAAAAACAGAACAAAAATATACATACCACGCTGCCCCCTGGTGTCGAGCATCCACTCCTACCAGAATGGTAACCTCGTAAATGTCTAAAATATACAAATAAAACTTTTTTTGTATGATAACATTTCATTATAGAATATTTTGACCATATAATTGAATACCTCATAATGTGCATGTTATGATGTGATTAGTTAATACTTTCTGACATTAACTTAGTCTTATATTATTTAGTACCCATGGTAATACTGATAAACTACAAACCATTTCAGCAGATCTAACTAAATTTCCAAAGTATAACACAATATTTATCGTCTAGTAGTTAAATGGGATAATATGAAGCAGCCGGCCACAATACTGGTATTACCAGTATTGTAATATTTACAATACTGGTATTACCAGTATTATAATATTCACAATACTGGAAATACCAGTATTATAAATATTACAATACTGGTAATACCAGTATTGTAACACTGTACAATACTAGAAATACCAGTATTGTAATGTTACAATACTGGTAATACCAGTATCGTACATATACAATACTGGATGTACCAGTATCGTTCATTTACAATACTGGAATACCAGAATCGTTGATCTATACACAATACCGGAAGCTCCAGTATTCTTCATCCAACAATACTGGTAATACTAGTATTGTAAAACACACGATACTGGAAGCTCCAGTATTCTTCATCCAACAATACTGGTAATACTAGTATTGTAAAGCACACAATACTGGAAACTCTAGTATTCTTCATCCAGCAATACTGGTAATACTAGTATTGTAAAACACACAATACTGGTAATACTAGTATTGTAAAACACACAATACTGGAAACTCTAGTATCTGGCAATTTGACACGAGTGGGCAGAGCCTAATTCTAACTGTAAATCACAGCTCATTGTATTTACCGTTAGTATTAGGCTCCGCCCAGTCATGTCAAATTACCTTACCAATATATATCAAACTCTAAGAGACCATACAAAATATTTTGACATTACAGGGCTTTTGCCTCTTATGTTATGTACAGCAGAAATGACGTATGAGTATGAATTATATTCAATTCTTTTAGTATAATGTAGACATAAAAACTCGGGTTAACCGGAATTCTACCTATCTTCCAATATCTGCAATACTGGTATAACCAGTATTTTCCAGAATCTTCCAGTATCTGCAATACTGGTATTACCAGTATTTCCCAGAATCTTCCAGTATCTACAATACTCATATTTTGGCAATGACCAGTATCTTCTAGTATTGCAGATACTGGAAAATTCTGGAAGATACTGGGATACTAGTATTTACCAGTATCTGTACCAGTATTGCAGATACTGGAAGATACTGGTATTACCAGTATTGTAGTACCAGTATTGCGGCCGGCTGCTTCATATTATCCGTTAAATGTTATGCAACTGAAATTTTTACTCTCTGGTAAAAGTAATAGACATACAATGTCTAAAGATTATTATATGGCATTATTCATATCACATGTCATATCAAACCGAGACACCCATATTTTTTTTTTTTTTTTTTTTTTTTTCTCAACTGCAAAATACATCAATACAGAATAGAGTACAATAATATAATAACATATAAAACATCATACAATCTATATAGTAAAGTACAATTAAATCTTCTTACAATCTTTTCCAATATATAATCATATGTATATTGCAATGGAGGTTTTTTTTTTTTAGAATATAAAAGATGAGAAAAGGGGTATTTTGCAGAGTTTAAAATTGTTTACACCCATATTAGCCTAAGGGCCGATATTGATAATGAATTCTGATTGGACCGGAAAACGTGAATTCCCTGAAATTATTGTTTTCTTCCAAAAACATTATAATTGTGAAAAACTAAATACTCGATCTCATGCGAAATTTTCGGCCCCCATTTTGAAAAATCCATATTACACCCTACATGTATGTAATACGGCACACATTATTACAATTAAAATCTAACGATTATGCGAGTCTCCCAAACTGGCCACTGACAACAGGTTTAAAAAATAAATCAAAAGCTACCTTTGAAATTGAACAATGTTGAATTTTTGCGGTATTGTGGTGGCCATTTTGAAAATGGAGACCGGTAGAAATTTGTCGATGTCAGGAATCAATTCGGGACATCATAATCTACCTACATATGAAATGTTGAATTTGTGCGGTATTGTGGCGGTCATTTTGAAAATGGCGACCGGTAGAAATTTTTCGATGTCAGGAATCAATTCGGGACATCATAATCTACCCACATATGATATGTCGTTGAAATCGGACAATGTTGAATTTGTGTGGTATTGTGGTGGCCATTTTGAAAATGGAGACTGGTAGAAATTGTTTAATGTCGGGAATCAATTCGGGACATCATTATCCACCCACATATCAAATTTTGATGAGAGAGGATTAAAAATAGCGGCCGAGTTGATGGCAGCTTGAAAAACAACTCAGCAATTTTTGCAGTTTTTTGATGTTTTATGAAGTTCTAATGCAAAAAATTTTTGGAAAGATAATTGCCTATATAATGTGTTAAAGGATGATGTTTCTGTTGATGAAAATTTTGGATTTTTGAACATTTATTGAGTGTGTACAGATATTTTCATTGGAATTCATTGTTAGTGAAATTGACATTATGTCTGGAGGCAGTAATTCACTTAAACCTGGACAACCTAGAAGTACAAATATAAATACTGTTCAAACACTGCTCAAAGCAAAATTGGGTTCAACAAAGGAGAAAGCACCTAAGAAGGGTAGAACACATTCTCAGCTATCTAATGACTCAAACAATAGTATTGAATTTGATCTGTCAGGATTGGACCATATACAAAAGGACCTTGAGGAAATAAAATCAAGTCTTCAAGGTGTGACAAAGATAACTGATCTTAACGAGGCAACAAAAGATCTGGTAAAAAGTACTGAATTAGAAACATTAGTTACTGTTATAGTTAACAAACTACTCAACAATTTTGAAAGTAAATTGGAAACAAAATTTGAAACTAAACTTACACAAGTTACAAACAATATGCAGGAAAAAATAGATGCATTATCATTGGAAAATGAAAACTTGAAAGGCCAACTAGATGCCACAAAAAATGTACTTGGAAATGTAAAGACAACTCTTAATAGGAATGTTATACTGACCAAAGACGCTACCATACAAAGTAACTACAATGAACAATATTCGAGGAAAAACAATATAAAAGTGTTTAACATGAAAAAAAGAGACAAACAAAACCTGAGAGAGGATTTCATTGATCTTGTCAAGAAAGACCTTAATGTGGATTTAGAACTAAGGGATGTTGTAGCCATACACCGTTTACCTTCAGATCGACTAGGAGAAAAACCAATTATTGTCAGACTATTTAACAGTGATGCCAAAAGGAATGTCATTCGTGCAAAGAAAAACTTGAAAAACAATGTTCGTTTTGTAGACGACATTACAAAACAAAATCATGAACTAATGAAAAGGATGCGTGATTCCAATAGATTTGACTCTGTGTGGTTCTACAATTGTGGCATATATGGAAGAACACCTGATGATAAACAATTCAAATTTGGTTTGTATGATGACATTGACATTAAAATCAGACAGAGAAGGTAAATGCTTACTTTTTTTACCATACATTAACTGTCCATATTTATTTAACTTTATATTTAATTTGTCTTTACCTGTTATGATATGCATATTGAATACACAGTTATAAAGATTATATAGAATGTACATAAGATGATATCTACATACCGGTACCAGAAAATATACTGTCATGATTATTGATATACATTACATTTCATTTATGATTTTTATTACCGTATACATGTAGTACCCTGTATTTGATTCTGTATGGATTCTTTGGTTTTTTCAGAAATACATATTGTGACTACTTGCAACTGTCTTAGCACAAAATTTTAATTATTTACATTTGCATATTGAAGATAATATATACTATTACCTGCGCTACCAACAGTGGACATAGGCTTAGGGGCCATATGACTCCACCTGTTTGCCCAAATATATATATATATACATGTACCTAGGTAGGTTATGTAATCTGGAACTCTGAGTTTTTGGTACAACATGTCTTAGATTTGACCCATGTCTATGAGGCGGAATAATGGTGTGCACCTCCTGTATTCATAAGTATTGGAAAAATTTTATCATGAACTTTCCGTATAATTATGTGTATTAAACTTGTTGGTTTGTTCACTGAAACATTAGTTTGTGTAATTGTTAACGATCCTTTAGTTTTGTTCATCACTTTTCTAATGTACCCAGTGTTACCCACTCATGTATTTGTGGATAGATTCAAGATGTGCATTGGAAAAGGGGGGGTATTTCCAGCATGTTGAACATAGTAATTGTTTTGATGTCTGGAACAAGGGCAGTAACTGGTTTTTTGTGATCTAGAATTGATGTAGTTTATATTCTGGCTGCATGAAATAATTGCACACCTCCTTTTCATAGGTGATTTTTTTTTGTGGATTTTCCCACAACTGAAACACTAATGGTACATTGTACATGGATGAAAATCCTACATGTTATAGTTCATATAACTAAATGCGGCCTTCTCTAGTTGTTTGCCACCTTGTATCTTTGAATCTTAAATTGAAGTAGTAGATTTTCTGCATGTGTGACTTGCTCAGGGTATGGCCGTATCTATTGTTTGGGACAACAGTGAGTAGAGTGGGTATGAATTCAGTGTTGGTCTTGTATCTTAATTGATAAATATAATAGAAATGATATGTATAATACTGATAACTTATTTAATTTTTGCTTTGTTTACCAGTTACATTTTAACAGAATGAAACAGAATATTGATGTGTATGATTTTGATTTTGCTGATACTATATGAAATTAAAAGGATATAATTTATAACTGTAAAAATTGCAATATATTATGTTGTTTAGCTTTTTGTAGCCATGTTTGATTACAGTCATTGTTTTTATTGTCTCTTTCTTTTGTCTTCTTTCTCTTTGTACTACTGTTCATTACATTTTTTCTGTTGTCTTCTTTTTTTTTGTACTACTTTTAATTTCATTTTTGTGTACTTATTATTATATTGGTTGGTCTGGTGCAGAATTTATGTATATTGTCTGTTTATTTATGATAATCAATCAGTGTGTTATGTTATAAGATTACTTAAGGGCTAGTGTAAGAATTCTTTCAGTAAACTGTCAGGGACTCGGTAACATTGTAAAAAGAACAGATGTCTTTAATTATCTAAAAAAAAAGCAGTGCAACATCTACTGTCTACAAGATACTCATTTTACTTGTGAAAATGAAAAGAGCATACGATCAAGTTGGGATTATGAATGTTATTTTAGCTCATTTACATCAAATGCCAGGGGTACTGCTATTCTTTTTAACAATAATTTTGAATTTAATATTCTTAAAGAGAAAAGAGACATAAATGGGAATTATCTTGTTTTAGATATTAATGTTGACAAAATTAACTTTACACTTGTTTCTATTTATGAACCGAATGATGATAATCCTCAATTTTATGAGAATATCATGTCAATAGTTGAGGAATTTGGAAATGAAAATTTTATAATTTGTGGTGATTTCAATCTTGTATTATGTCCAGAGTTAGATTACTGTAACTATTTGCATGTAAATAACCCAAAGTCGAGAGAGAAGGTTTTAGAATTAATTGAAGAAAGAAGTCTAATAGACCCTTATAGGCAACTTTATCCAGATAGTTTTCGTTATACTTGGAGGAAAAAAAATCCATTTAGACAGGCTAGATTGGATTTTTTCCTTTTTACAGAAAGTATGCTTACTAATTTAAAAAATTGTACTATTGATCCAAGTTACAGATCTGATCATTCAATGATTATTTTAAGCCTTGTGTTTAATCCCTTCAATAAAGGTAAAAGCTTGTGGAAGTTTAACAACTCACTATTATACGAAAAGGACTACAGCAAAATTGTAAGGGAAAAAATCATTGATCTGAAAAAACAATATGCAGCATTAATCTATAATAGGGATAAAATTCAAGAAATTGATGATAATGAACTGCAACTTACTATTAATGTTCAACTGTTTTTGGAAATGTTACTTTTAGAAATATGAGGAAAAACAATTTCATTTGCAAGCTATATAAAAAAAATTAAGGAACAGAGATTTAGAGATCTTCAAGAAGAAATTGCTACCCTTGAAAAAAATGTTACTGAAAACTCAATTGAAAATTTAGAAACAAAAAAGCATGAATTGGAATCTCTTAGAAATGAAAAAATGAAAGGTAAGTTAGTAAGATCAAGAGCTCAATGGGTAGATGAAGGAGAAAAGCCAACAAAATATTTTTGTGGGCTAGAGTCTAAAAATTATACCAGTAAGATAATTCCAAAAGTTGAAAAAGATAATGGGGAAATTGTTACAGATCAGAAGGAGATATTAAAAGAAGTACAATATTTTTATGAAAATTTGTACAAAAATAAAGATGAAGATAAAGGTTGTAGTCTTAAAGATATAGTGGAGGGTTTGAAGGGGGCAAGTATAAGAAAACTCACAGAAGAAGAAAAAGATAATCTAGAAGGGGAAATTGGGAGCTTTGAAGCTGGGGAAATTTTGAAAAAAAATGAAAAATAACAAAAGTCCTGGATCAGATGGGTTTACATCAGAGTTTTTAAAGTTTTTTTGGAAAGATCTGAAAGTTTTTGTTATTGGTTCTTTAAATTATGGGTATAGTTTAGGAAGTTTATCTGTTACACAAAAACAAGGTATAATCACATGTTTACCAAATGGAGACAAATCAAGACATTTTCTAAAAAATTGGCAGCCAATCTCATTGTTGAATACAGTATATAAGATAGAGTCTGGGGTGATAGCAAATAGAATTAAAAAAGTTCTCCCCACATTAATTAATAATGATCAGACTGGTTTTATTGCAGGTAGGTACATAGGGGAAAATATTAGGCTTTTGTTTGATATAATGGAATATGCAGAGGAGAATGATATACCTGGTTTATTTTTGTTAATAGATTTTGAGAAGGCTTTTGACTCAATATCATGGAACTTTCTTAATAACATTTAAAAATTTTTCAATTTTGGGGAATCTATTCAAAAATGGGTTAAAACGTTTTATAACAACATTAAATCTGCAGTCAGTCAGGGAGGGAATTTATCTGAGTTTTTTCGTATAGAGAGAGGCTGTAGGCAAGGGGATCCGTTGTCCCCTTATTTATTCATACTATGTGCTGAAATAATGGCTATAAAAATAAGAGAAAACCCTAAAATAAAAGGAATTAAAGTCTTGCACTCAGAACATGAAATTTCTCAGTTCGCTGATGATACATCAGTAATTTTGGATGGATCAGAAGAATCATTAAATGAAACACTTTTGGAATTGGAATGGTTCAAAAAGATATCAGGCCTTAAATTAAATTTTTCAAAAACACAAGTTATTTGGATAGGAAGCAAAAAATACAGCAGTGATAGACTATGTGAAAACTGGAATCTCTCCTGGGGAAAAACTACGTTTACTGTTCTGGGAATAAATTTCGATGTTGATATTTCTAAAATTACAAAGATCAATTATGAAAAATATTTTAAAAAAATGAAAAGACTCTTTAAACAGTGGAACAAAAGAAATTTAACTCCTATAGGTAAGATTACTGTGGTTAAATCACTAATTCTGCCAGTACTTAACCATCTTTTTATTGCACTTCCAAACCCTGGTATAGAAATTATTAAAGATATTGAAGCTATGTTATATACATTTATTTGGAAATCATCTGTTAATAGAGTGAAAAAGGATATCATGCAAAAGAAGTATCAAGAGGGGGGACTTAAGATGATTAATATACATTCTTTTATTTTGGCTTTGAAGTCCACATGGATCAGGAGACTCTTTTTCAACAATTGTAAATGGCAGAATATTTTTATGTCATCAATTGATATAAATAAACTATCATGTGGCGGTAGTGGATATATAGAACAAGTAATAGAAAGTGTAAAAAATCAATTTTGGAAGGATGTATTATATGCTTGGAAATCTGTTATTGAAAAAGACGAAAACAAAGATTGGACAAACTTTCTTGCCAATACAGTTTGGTTGAATAAACAGGCAAAAATTGACAAAAGAACTATCTTTTATCCAGAGTGGTTCAATAGGGGTGTAAAGTTTGTTAACGATTTTGTCAATGATGATGGTTCTTTTCTGACTTTAGATCAGTTTTCAAACAAATTTGGACTTTGTGTAAATTTTCTGCAATATAATGGGGTTATTAGTTCTTTACGACAAATGCTAAAATTATATCCATATGGAGACAAATCATCTAATTTACAGACTCCTTTTGTCCCATCATCTCTACAAAATTTTTTTCGAAGTTCTAAAGGTTCAAAAGATATGTACACAATTCTAAATAAAAACAGTAGTGTTCCTACAGCTCAAAGAAAATGGAATACAGTTTTTGATATTAATTCAAATGAGTGGAAACAAATTTATATACTCCCATTTAAAGCTACAGCATGTACAAAATTACATTGGTTTCAATTTAGAATAAACCACAATATTCTGGCTACTAATTATTTCCTGAAAAAAATTAAAATTATTGATGATGCAAATTGTAATTTTTGCCAAAAGGAAAATGAAACCATTGAACACATTTTTTGGGGTTGTGAAAATGTACAAAATCTGCTAGGGCAAGTAAATTCTTGGTTCGGTGACAAAGACATAAACCAAACATTTTTTAAGAAGACTCTAATTTTTGGGGATGTTGATAAAGTATATAAAGATGATATATACAATGCCATTTTACTAAACATAAAATACTATATATATACAAACAGATGTCTGAAGAAAAAATTATCCTTTCTTTCGCTTAAAGCCTGTTTGATAAATTTATATAAAACTGAAAAAATGATTGCTGTCCGAAATCAAAGAATTGCAGAATTTCAATTACATTGGAGTACTTTTGAAAAACTCTTTGAGGATTGTTGACATAGTTTTTTTTTTATGTAAATTCCCTTTCCATAGAGACACCACTAAATACTAACTGATATAGTCTATCTAAATATACTTTTCTTGTTTATATTTACTATACTATAGTATACTTTATAGTATACTCATTACGGGATAATTAAAACAATATGAATGTTTGATCCATCCAAATAATACTTTTGTATAGTCCAATTGATTGTTTGCACCAGGCCAGACCATAAAAGTTTTATATATAAATGCCAATATAAAGTACAATCTCATCTTCTCAATGTCTTCTTTTTTTTCTTCTTCTTCTTTTTAAAAATACATTAAATTCTTATCTACTTTTTTTCCTAATTATACAAACAAATATTTATCACATATATCAATAGTAAACAATTTTAAACTCTGCAAAATACCTCTTTTCTCATCTTTTATATTCTAAAAAAAACCACCTCCCCTGCAATATACATATGATTATATATTGGAAAAGATTGTAAGAAGATTTAATTGTACTTTACTATATAGATTGTATGATGTTTTATATGTTATTATATTATTGTACTCTATTCTGTATTGATGTATTTTGTAGTTGAGAAAAAAAAAAAAAAATAAAAAAAAAAAAATTTTTTTTGATGATATCGGACAATGTTGAATTTGTGCAGTATTGTGGAGGCCATTTTGAAAATGGTGACTGGTAGAAATTTTTCAATGTCGGGACATCATTATCTACCCACGTTATGGCACATGTACAATTTTGATGATATCGCACAATGTTGAATTTTTAACGCCCATTTTTATGCCGTGTTTTGGCAGCCATTTTGAAAATGGCAGAAACCTTGAAAATTTTGAAAACACAGAATTGCTCCTCTAATGGTGACCTATCACTATGTCAAATTTTATGTCTCTATCATTATCCATTTAGAAGTTATCAACATTAATGTACGAAATTTCAACTTTCCCATAGGATTCTATAGTAACCTCCACCCCCTTTGAACCCCTCAAAATATGACTTTGACCCCCTTTACCACAAAGCTGAAAACTTTAGGACCAAATCAACTAGAAACATATATCTATAACTCCACCAAGTTTCATGAAATTCTGTCCAGTAGTTCCTGAGATCTGCCGTGGACAAGTTCAAGTGCCAAAGAAAGAAAGGAGAAAGAGAATAATAATAATAAGAAACGGAGCAAAAACAATAAGTCTCCCGTTGTTTGGGAGACTTAATTAAGCAATTTCATAATACAGTGAAACCAGTCTTAACCGTACCTCCTTAGGACCAGCTTAAGTGTTTATAATAAACCTGCCTTAACTGTACCTCCTTAGGACCAGCTTAAGTGTTTATAATAAACCTGCCTTAACTGTACCTCCTTAGGACCAGCTTAAGTGTTTATAATAAACCTGTCTTAACCGTACCTCCTTAGGACCAGCTTAAGTGTTTATAATAAACCTGTCTTAACCGTACCTCCTTAGGACCAGCTTAAGTGTTTATAATAAACCTGTCTTAACCGTACCTCCTTAGGACCAGCTTAAGTGTTTATAATAAACCTGTCTTAACCGTACCTCCTTAGGACCAGCTTAAGTGTTTATAATAAACCTGTCTTAACCGTACCTCCTTAGGACCAGCTTAAGTGTTTATAATAAACCTGTCTTAACCGTACCTCCTTAGGACCAGCTTAAGTGTTTATAATAAACCTGTCTTAACCGTACCTCCTTAGGACCAGCTTAAGTGTTTATAATAGACATGTGTTTGGGTTATACAGATTATATTTTCACAGATTTCCTACACTGGGACCTCATTTAAAGTTTGAATTATTCAGGATTCTGTTTTATTCAGGGTTCCATTTTATTCAGGTTTCAGTTTTATTCAGGATTCCGCTTTATTCAGGGTTCAGTTTTGTTCAGGATTCCATTTTATTCAGGGTTCAGTTTTATTCAGGATTCCGTTTTATTCAGGGTTCAGTTTTGTTCAGGATTCCATTTTATTCAGGGTTCAGTTTTGTTCAGGATTCCATTTTATTCAGGATTTCGTTTTATTCACGGTTCAGTTTTGTTCAGGATTCCATTTTATTCAGGGTTCAGTTTTGTTCAGGATTCCATTTTATTCAGGGTTCAGTTTTGTTCAGGATTCCATTTTATTCAGGGTTCAGTTTTATTCAGGGTTCAGTTTTGTTCAGGATTCCATTTTATTCAGGGTTTAGTCTAGACAAGTTTCACTGTACTAATATGGATAAGCAGGGTTTCAGCTGGATTTTATTATACTAAGGTCAAATGACCTAACTCATATAAATTCCTCAGGCCTTTTGTCCTGAAAGGCACTTATTCAATAGGTCAATTGTGTCCTAATTTGCCTAATACTTATAGGTCATTTAATGATATATTAAGGTGTGGTTTGATTCATTTAATGCAGCTGGAGCTTAATTTAATATTCATTTGTTTCAAACTTGCATACTGGGTACTTATTATGATATTTGGAATTGACAGCCAGACAGGTTTTCAGAGGTCACCATCTCTTTCCAAAAAAAAAATAATCTTAAGTGAAAATAAATAGAAATTAAGATCAAATTCCCCAATGAGGAATGAGTCAAAGAAAAGAGAAAGCTACTCTAAATAGGTTACAAAAAAGTCTGCTTTGAAGTAAACATTTTGTAGAATTTTTTATTTAATATAAATCTTACTATATAAATCCTTGTATAAATAAAGCAAAGTATTTTATTTAAATTCACAGAGAAATAGAAATTTTAGTGGATCTTTTCAACCATTTGTCTTCATCAAGAAAAACTTGTAATATTTGTCCATTTCAAAGGTTTCAATATTTCCCAAAAACCTAAATCAAGTCCTCTATCGTATTTTGCACAAAAGACAAGTTTTAATTTGGTGCCAAATTGATAACCAATAATTTTTACGTGTCCGGTCCGGAGTGAATCTTGTTCTTATATTTCAAATATTGATATTTTCGTTCATTAAATCGTTTCTGAGATTGCGACTTTAATTTTGTCAATGTCCTTGAACTTCATCAAAGCACGGAGGAACGATAAATGATAAAATAAAAGAGTTTTGATCTGGAGTTTCACTTTAGTTTTAATCAAAATAAATTATGGACAAATTGCAGAATACTTGATCACGTGTCCAATGCATACGTAGCATGTGTCGGTCTTTTTGGCCACTTATTTTGAAACAAATGGTCATTTTGACAGCAATGTCAAATTATTTCCTGTCATATACACAAATTATCGGCCAATGACCGATGACCAACGCCAAACAGAAACCCTGAATAAGTATGTAAATTTTATTACCTTTATATAGAAAACATTTACCTAAAATCAATATCTGACATGGCATCATCATGGCTATCATCACAGTAAATCTGGCCGCCATGTTTTCTCATTCTGTCTCTCTCTCTCTTTGTATAAACTCTCCTTCTTCTGTTCTCTTTTCTTGGGGCAAAATTCTACAATAATAATGCAATATTTTATCTCTAAAAGTTAGGTATACTCATCTCCCAAAAAACAATTATCTCCCTTTACAAAGATGATGATAGGTCTAAAAGTTAGGTATAACTCGTCTCCCAAACATTTTTTATCTCCCTTTACAAAGCTGATGATAGGTATATATAAAGAGTAACTTAATATCTTAACAAGTGTCATAAACTCAAAATAATCACACACACAAATGATATTGATTTGAGTCAAAATGTGAAAAATACTAAAATCAAACATGGAAAAATAAAAATCTCTGTTTTAAGTAAATATGAGAAAGTGCTGTCAATAAAGAGGACTATATGCTGATCATAAATTAATTTTAAATTTTATTTTCCAAATATTGGTTATCTATTAACTATTACGTTGGAAAACTTTCTCTAACTGCACACTTAAGTGAGTTCTCTTCATGACAAAAGGGAGATAACTGTTTGGTTACTCATCACATTGGGAATTTATGAAAATGACCTAAATGCTAATGAAATAAACATGGTTTGAAAATTCGTGACTTTGGGATGACATTACAGTGACCATACAAAACCTCATAGTCATATTGAAGGTTTTCTGAAGGAAAAATGTAGTTAATGTACAAAACAAATAAATTTCTATAACATAGAAATAAAACTTTTCTTTGTAGTGTTTTGTAGATCATTGTCTTTTTGTCTCTTTTCTGTTTTGGCCATTGTGTTGTCTCTTTTCTGTTTTGGCCATTGTGTTGTCTCTTTTGTTTTGGCCATTGTGTTGTCTCTTTTCTGTTTTGGTCATTGTGTTGTCTTTTTCTGTTTTGGCCATTGTGTTGTCTCTTTTCTGTTTTGGCCATTGTGTTGTCTCTTTTCTGTTTTGGCCATTGTGTTGTCTCTTTTCTGTTTTGGCCATTGTGTTGTCTCTTTTCTGTTTTGGCCATTGTGTTGTCTCTTTTCTGTTTTGGCCATTGTGTTGTCTCTTTTCTGTTTTGGTCATTGTGTTGTCTCTTTTCTGTTTTGGTCATTGTGTTGTCTCTTTTCTGTTTTGGTCATTGTGTTGTCTCTTTTCTGTTTTGGCCATTGTGTTGTCTCTTTTCTGTTTTGGCCATTGTGTTGTCTCTTTTCTGTTTTGGTCATTGTGTTGTCTCTTTTCTGTTTTGGTCATTGTGTTGTCTCTTTTCTGTTTTGGCCATTGTGTTGTCTCTTTTCTGTTTTGGCCATTGTGTTGTCTCTTTTCTGTTTTGACCATTGTGTTGACTCTTTTCTGTTTTGGTCATTGTGTTGTCTCTTTTCTGTTTTGGTCATTGTGTTGTCTCTTTTCTGTTTGGCCATTGTGCTGTCTCTTTTCTGTTTTGGCCATTGTGCTGTCTCTTTTCTGTTTTGGCCATTGTGCTGTCTCTTTTCTGTTTTGGCCATTGTGTTGTCTCTTTTCTGTTTTGGCCATTGTGTTGTCTCTTTTCTGTTTTGGCCATTGTGTTGTCTCTTTTCTGTTTTGGCCATTGTGTTGTCTCTTTTCTGTTTTGGCCATTGTGTTGTCTCTTTTCTGTTTTGACCATTGTGTTGTCTCTTTTCTGTTTTGGCCATTGTGTTGTCTCTTTTCTGTTTTGGCCATTGTGTTGTCTCTTTTCTGTTTTGGCCATTGTGTTGTCTCTTTTCTGTTTTGGCCATTGTGTTGTCTTTTTTCTGTTTTGGCCATTGTGTTGTCTCTTTTCTGTTTTGGCCATTGTGTTGTCTCTTTTCTGTTTTGGCCATTGTGTTGTCTCTTTTCTGTTTGTGTTGTCTGTCCTTCTTCAATTTACGCTTCTGATTACCCCTTTGGTATCTTTAAACTTTTCTTACAACAATGATTTGTTTCATCATAAATACATATAAAGTGTCAAATGTCAAAAAAGATGGTCATGAACATATATCATGAATGAGTGAGTGATTGTTGTTTAATGCCAACTCAGCAAATTTTCAGCTATATCATGGCAAGAACAAGCTAATTTAATGAAGTGATGATGAGGTCCGCTTTGTACAAGACCAACACACTGAGTTGGATTTTTATAGTGTTTGCTCACTGAAACAACGGTACGCGGGTAGACATGTCGCTCCACTTTGACATATTATCCTGATTCCGAGCCATCCAGTCTTTGTTCTCTCTCCTTAATGCTGCATGCTTTGCAGAGAAGCAACAAAAACCAATTTAATAGTCTTTGGTTTGACCTGATCGGGGCTCGAACCCACGATCTACTGCACTCGAGGCGAGCACACTAACCATTACACCACCAGAACCCACGATCTACTGCACTCGAGGGGAGCATACTAACCATTACACCACCAGAACCCACAATCTACTGCACTCGAGGCGAGCATGCTAACCATTACACCACCAATGTGGTTTATATCATCAATGGACTTCTTTTAAAAACAAAAGTATGAACATACAACATTCTTATTTTTTGAGAGCTTTACTTTATCACTTTGCTTTATAAATGGCTCTGAAATACCTTCATCCAATTTAGATAATAAAAGCTCTGAAAATACTGATAAATTACATGTAAAATAACTTACCATTATTAATAGAAGGCTATCATTAGCAACAAAAAATACTTGCATTCTCACAGACCAAAATCCCCATTTATAAGGAAAAATAATACCCCTCAACCCCGTCTTTATATCTAAGAATATACTTATTACAACAATAAGGTCAACAATTATTATTTATAGGTAAATATATGTTTCCTCTAACATTCTTGATGAAAAAGGGTAGGTATGTAGACAGGCAAAACTTTTTTTAATTTTTTTGTTAATTTTTACCTAGGCTACACAGGAAAAGGATCTGGCTTTAACAATGCTTGTCTAAAAATGACAATATTTTTTATGGTAGGGAACAAAAATTAGAGTTTGTAAAGTTAGCAAGAATACAGGTATTTTTTTGGACTAAAAATAATGGTAATCTGTTATATAGAATGATATGATAACAAACTAAATATTTATCTAGTAGAGATTAAAGCATCTATTTATAGATGTCAAGTGTCTCATTATATTACACTGAATTTAAATCTATTGACCAGTTAATTAAAATTTACCCAAAATAAATATTAAGATTAAAAGTGCTATTTTTTTCAATAATGAGTGCCACTTGTGTTAATAAAAGGAAGTAATCAGAGTAAACAAAGGGAGATAATAACCTCCTCTCTGAGGAGTCTTTGTTTTTCTCTTTGTCGTAGTTTATTTTGTAATCGTTCTAACTGTGACCTCTCGTCCACACTAAGGTCATCATCATGATCTGGAAGAGAATTCTGAAAATAGAGCAAAGAGGAAGAGAATAGAATATACTAGCTGATTATATATGCATTATATTGTATAGCGTGCATTAAAAAGTGATATTTTCATGTGGTGCTTCAATGTCATGAAAATATAGAGCATAGAGTATAGATATAGTAAATTATCCCCGGTTTGAAAATTATAACAACTTTTGATTGGTTAAAACCCCGGGTATAAAAAACCCATATTCCTGGATGTTGCTAGGCCATATTACCGGGTGTAACTACCCATTTAACCAATCAAATGTTGCTATAATTTTCAAAACGGGGATAATATGACGTTAAAGCTCGTGACGTTGCGCTCCAAAATTTAGTTAATTTTGGCTATATATTGAATATAAAGCTGTTACTTTGATCAACTGTAGGGCTCTACGAAAGGTAGTACCCTACACTGGGTAAAAAACACTCGAAACTTTCATTTTTTCTTTATTCTTTCCAAAAACAAAGAAAACGTCACTTTTACGTGGGCCGCCGGGATCCAAAATGTCTTATTTTTGACCATAACCGAGGATAAATTCGCTATTTACGTTCCTATCTGTAGAAATGGAGATTTTAACACCCTGAGGCTTCTTAAAAAAATATATTTTATAGAAAAATGAAAAAAACTAAACACAGAAGATTCAGTGTTTCAGCTAGACTTTGAAATCCTCAGCACAATTTCCAGTTTTATCAAAATGTTCAGGACAGTCATTCTTTATTAATTAAACTAATTTTTATAAAGTTCTTCATGACAATTTGAGAAATAGGTGGGCACATGTCCTGAGACCGGTGCCTAGCTGAATCACTGAAGGTAACATGAGAATTCATGTTTATAAATGATATCCTGACTATTTACAGAAAATTTGTCTTCAGTTTGATTAGTTGAAGTTTCATATTTTCCAAGAAGAAGATTTTTTAAACATTTTCCATAATATTTTATGTTGACTATATATACCCTGTAGTTGTCTTTAAGTTTAGTAGAGAATCATAAATAGATCATTCTAATAAAGTTTCCGTGGTTTCAGAGAAGATAAAAGTTTAAACAACTAACACAGAAAGAAACTTTGCACTAGGAAAACCAATGTAGAGACACATTATTCAGCATATTTATAAAAATATAGATGTCCAATTTAGTAGAGCATGACACGTTAAAAAAATAAAGTCTTTCAACTGTAATGGCTACACTCCTCTATCTAAAGTTATAGGAATCGTAGGTTCCTAAACACTCTCCGCTTATTGTGTTATAGAGGAAATCTACTTTAGCACAGAAGGTACGACATTGGCTTAAAACACTGACAAAATATGCTCTTCTGCTAAAAACCAAAAATTTAAAGAAGTGAATAAGATTGCATCAGCAGATAGTCTGAGCTTAAAAAAATATTAATCTCTATATGTGTTCATCTTCATTTATGTTATTACTATAGAAACAGATCTAGTTCCACCATAACCCTCTATAGAAGAAAATATAAAATGTTAAACTAACTTCAACAAAACCATAGCCATTCTAAAGTTAATATAATTCTAAGCCTACTATATCTAAACAAAGTCAATGATAAACTGTAAAGGATGTAAACCTACTGAATATAGTATATTATATATAAACTATAACTCAAATATCCTGCCTTAGGCCATCTTTAACAAAATGTTAGTTTGCCCAAACCTGACCTATGGCTAGAGATCCTTGCAACTTGTCTAAATGAGTCCTGGACTCACCATTTTCAGTTGGGACTCTCAAAAAGTTTTAGAAAAGTCTTCCGAACTCATCAATTTATCACTGTACGGGTAGTAAGACTAAGGTATGGGAATTCTTTTTTTTTCTTTTATTTTAAAATGTGCTAAAAACTGGAATAAGATACCTTATCACTATGGAAGTTGTTAATATCCAGAAATAAAAATATAATTGGAAAAAAAAAAAAAAATTTAGTAGGCCACTTTTTTTTCTGCGCTTGGGCAAACAAACAATTGATAAACTAGGAAAAACTGTTTTAGATACCTAAAACTTATGTCTCCCCTAAAAAACAAATATTTGACCTTGAGGTCAAAGGTCAAGGTCCCACGAAGGTCATTACAGTACGCGACACACCGCCTTATGGTCATGCACCTACATACCAAATATCATTGACCTATCTGGAAAGACAAAAAAGTTATGGTCCGGACAAGCTTCGCTGAGAAGAAGTGGAAGAAGAAGCAGAAGCAGCGGAAGAAGAAAAAATCAGATAAAAACAATATGTCTCCCTTCGTTTGAAGGGGAGATCTAATTATAGCCCTATTACTACTAACACCATAGCTACAAGTCTAACTAAAGTTTAATGTTATCTCATTGAACGAAGCCTGTTTTTTTTTATCAATTACCTTTTGAAACAACTGTTTATTAGAATCGACCTGTGTTGGAAGTCTTGGTGTATCAATGTCAGTGTTAGAATCACTAGATATATCATGTTTTTGTTTAGTCATGGTTTCTTTAGCTGGTTCTGGTGGTCGGTAGGTCACGTTACGTAGTTTGACAGCTGGAATACTTCTAGATAGTTGGTCAGGAGAATTTTTAGGTAGACGACTCATCTTAGCCAACTGTTCAACATGGCCAGCCGTCATCTATAAAAGATACATTGGCACATATATATACAGTAGATAAAGGTCACCACATTCGTACATATATACAGAATATAAAGGTCACCACATTGGTGTATATATATACTGTATATAAAGGTCACCGTTAAGACCTCTTTTAAATAATAATAACATGGAAGTCAAATTCAAACATACTGACCTACAAAAAATATTTCTTTTATCTGATCTTTTTTGCATTATTTTTACTTTGTATATCTTGACGAGAGCCATGTCACATGGTTTTGTTGTGATGACACACACTACACTACTCATATTGTTTTGAGAAGCAATAAAATGTTTTCAATAAAATTTGTTTAAAAGAAACTCCTGATTTTTAGTGGGGTTCCTGTTACTGGATCTTTAGTTTTATGTGTATGCTCTGTAGATCGTTGTTTGTCATTTTGTCCTTTTTCTTTTGGCCATTGTGTTGTCTGTCCTTCTTTGATTTATGGCTTATGATTACCCCTTTGGTATCTTCAAACTCTTCTTACATCAACATAAATCAAAAGTAATCTGAATAAAACCACTTCTCATTCTCTCCCCTTTACTGATATGTCACTACGTATCAGATTTGAAGAAACCCCATTACAGGTCAAACGTGAGTGACCCTATGTCATGAAAGATTCAGGTTATGACTTTCTTTGGCCAATCAGATTGCTCATAGCAAACAAAGCAAATTAATTTTAAATCATAGCTCTTTCATAGTCACCTAAGTGCCATTTTCTTGGCATACATGTCTTTCTGGTGGTAAATGAAAATTCAAGCAAAATGTCAAATCTTTTTACCATTTTGTGCATACATTTTACAATTTGTGAATACAGGACATTGCAGTATAAACATAATATATGTACTCTGCCAGGAAATGTAAAATTTATTAGTACATGTCTTGAAACAGAGACCACACTTTTCTTTTTGTTTCTACAGCTGTACAAATAAATGTTATTTGTTTGCTGACAATGTAGTACAGTATAACCTGTATTAAGAGGTCATGACCTTTGGGACAAAGAAATGTGGCCTTATAAGACAGGTGTCCTCTTAAAAGAGGATCAATTCATATGAAACTTTCTATGACAGGGCAAGAAAAAGGTGACCTATTAAAGCAGGTGGCTGCTTAATAGAGGTGACTGCTTAATACAGGTGACTGCTTAATAGAGGTGACTGCTTAATACAGGTGACTGCTTAATAGAGGTGACTGCTTAATAGAGGTGACTATTTAATAGAGATGACTGCTTAATAGAGGTGACCGTATGGGCAGGTTTGACTGTATATTGTATATTTGTCCTATTGGTTTCAGACAACAAGATTTTTAAATGCTTTATGGTCAGATTTATATAAAACTTACAAATGCAGGGATCTCCATCATTATTGGTGGGTACAATACGTCTTGATTAAGAAACTTATGTTGATGATTTAAGTAAAGGTTGTCCTCGGTACTGCTACCATTGTCAATAACTTCATCAATTCTGAAAAATAATTTTTTATTAATTTGAAACTTGAATAAATAGGTTTTGTTTATGGTGTTTAATGCCACTGTCAACAATATTTCAGATATATCGTGGCTGTGAATAAATAAGTACTGCACAGATTATAGTTAACTATTTAGTTTACCTTCAAATCTATCAGTTGTACAATGTAAGTCTATTGAGAATGTGGTAAATAAATTACCACAATCCTAACAGCTATACAAGGCCACATTCATTACCACTAGAAATATCTACTGAACCTTTTATAGCGGCTGATAAATTTAAGTATCAATTTTAGAAAATAATATTGTTATAAATAAACTAGCTTGAGTTACATAATATTTCTTTTAATAATCTGTTAGGTACATTGGATCAAGATGACCAATTGTGAGGATTGGTCCAGAAAATACATATAGAAAAACCTCTGTTTAGAAGGTCAAGACAGACATTATCATTAGTATAGCAGTCAGTGTGGTAGGCCTCACTGTGATAATATATGTCGAGACCTTCAAATCAGATGTTATTGTTCTTATTGGTAATGTCATATGTTTGAATCCTCTATAAACTGAACTCTAAATAAAGTCCAAATGTAGGATATATTTGTTAATCTAACCTGCATAAACCAAACATCTGTCAGGGTCCGGGTGGCTCAATGAGTTAGGTAGTTGGATTACCTAACAACTCATACAAGCCTATCACCAATACGGCGTGGGTTCGCGCCCGGCTTCTTTAAATTACAAAAAAAGGTGCACTCCACTCGCAAGTGATAAAGTTTACCAGTTGCTTGCCCATGGTCGGTGGTTCTCTGTGGGTACTCTGGCTTCTTCCACCACTAAAACTGGTCGCCATGATACAGCTGAAATATTGCTGAAAATGGTGTTAAACACAATAAATCAAATCAACCAAACATCTGTCTATTCCGAAAACAACAGTAGGTCCCAAGGAGGTTCAGTTTATACAAGTTTTACAGTAATATTGTATACCATCATCATCAGTCTGATAGACACGTTTAATATTGTATACCATCATCATCAGTCTGATAGACACATTTAATATTGTATACCATCATCATCAGTCTGATACACATTTAATATTGTATACCATCATCATCAGTCTGATAGACACATTTAATATTGTATACCATCATCATCAGTCTGATAGACACTTTTAATATTGTATACCATCATCATCAGTCTGATAGACACATTTAATATTGTATACCATCATCATCAGTCTGATAGACACATTTAATATTGTATACCATCATCATCAGTCTGATTTTGTATACCATCATCATCAGTCTGATAGACACATAAACAATACCATATAAATATTAATACATTAACACTACCAGACAAATCCTTTAAATTATAATGCTTGTATTTCCTTTATCTTGTTCATATCATATTTATACAGCATTATAAACATTTAATCTACTTTTATACAACGGTTTAATATTGTTATTTATTTCATGAGTTCCAAAGATTACATTGATTGTTCATATCTGTACTCCCAAGAGTAATGGACCCTGAGATGTCGAGTGCAAAACAATAAGATTTGTTAGTATCTTGTTTGTATACTGCTGTAGAGTTATAGGTCTTGTTTGTATACTGCTGTAGAGTTATAGGTCTTGTTTGTATACTGCTGTAGAGTTATAGGTCTTGTTTGTATACTGCTGTAGAGTTATATGTCTTGTTTGTATACTGCTGTAGAGTTATAGGTCTTGTTTGTATACTGCTGTAGAGTTATAGGTCTTGTTTGTATACTGCTGTAGAGTTATAGGTCTTGTTTGTATACTGCTGTAGAGTTATAGGTCTTGTTTGTATACTGCTGTAGAGTTATAGGTCTTGTTTGTATACTGTTGTAGAGTTATATGTCTTGTTTGTATACTGCTGTAGAGTTATAGGTCTTGTTTGTATACTGTTGTAGAGTTATAGGTCTTGTTTGTATACTGCTGTAGAGTTATAGGTCTTGTTTGTATACTGCTGTAGAGTTATAGGTCTTGTTTGTATACTGCTGTAGAGTTATAGGTCTTGTTTGTATACTGCTGTAGAGTTATAGGTCTTGTTTGTATACTGTTGTAGAGTTATAGGTCTTGTTTGTATACTGCTGTAGAGTTATAGGTCTTGTTTGTATACTGCTGTAGAGTTATAGGTCTTGTTTGTATACTGCTGTAGAGTTATAGGTCTTGTTTGTATACTGCTGTAGAGTTATAGGTCTTGTTTGTATACTGCTGTAGAGTTATAGGTCTTGTTTGTATACTGCTGTAGAGTTATAGGTCTTGTTTGTATACTGCTGTAGAGTTATAGGTCTTGTTTGTATACTGCTGTAGAGTTATAGGTCTTGTTTGTATACTGTTGTAGAGTTATAGGTCTTGTTTGTATACTGCTGTAGAGTTATATGTCTTGTTTGTATACTGCTGTAGAGTTATAGGTCTTGTTTGTATACTGCTGTAGAGTTATAGGTCTTGTTTGTATACTGCTGTAGAGTTATAGGTCTTGTTTGTATACTGCTGTAGAGTTATAGGTCTTGTTTGTATACTGCTGTAGAGTTATAGGTCTTGTTTGTATACTGCTGTAGAGTTATATGTCTTGTTTGTATACTGCTGTAGAGTTATAGGTCTTGTTTGTATACTGCTGTAGAGTTATAGGTCTTGTTTGTATACTGCTGTAGAGTTATAGGTCTTGTTTGTATACTGCTGTAGAGTTTATAGGTCTTGTTTGTATACTGCTGTAGAGTTATAGGTCTTGTTTGTATACTGCTGTAGAGTTATAGGTCTTGTTTGTATACTGTTGTAGAGTTATAGGTCTTGTTTGTATACTGCTGTAGAGTTATAGGTCTTGTTTGTATACTGCTGTAGAGTTATAGGTCTTGTTTGTATACTGCTGTAGAGTTATAGGTCTTGTTTGTATACTGCTGTAGAGTTATAGGTCTTGTTTGTATACTGTTGTAGAGTTATAGGTCTTGTTTGTATACTGCTGTAGAGTTATAGGTCTTGTTTGTATACTGCTGTAGAGTTATAGGTCTTGTTTGTATACTGCTGTAGAGTTATAGGTCTTGTTTGTATACTGCTGTAGAGTTATAGGTCTTGTTTGTATACTGCTGTAGAGTTATAGGTCTTGTTTGTATACTGCTGTAGAGTTATAGGTCTTGTTTGTATACTGCTGTAGAGTTATAGGTCTTGTTTGTATACTGCTGTAGAGTTATAGGTCTTGTTTGTATACTGCTGTAGAGTTATAGGTCTTGTTTGTATACTGCTGTAGAGTTATAGGTCTTGTTTGTATACTGCTGTAGAGTTATAGGTCTTGTTTGTATACTGCTGTAGAGTTATAGGTCTTGTTTGTATACTGTTGTAGAGTTATAGGTCTTGTTTGTATACTGCTGTAGAGTTATAGGTCTTGTTTGTATACTGCTGTAGAGTTATAGGTCTTGTTTGTATACTGTTGTAGAGTTATAGGTCTTGTTTGTATACTGCTGTAGAGTTATAGGTCTTGTTTGTATACTGCTTGTAGAGTTATAGGTCTTGTTTGTATACTGCTGTAGAGTTATAGGTCTTGTTTGTATACTGCTGTAGAGTTATAGGTCTTGTTTGTATACTGCTGTAGAGTTATAGGTCTTGTTTGTATACTGCTGTAGAGTTATAGGTCTTGTTTGTATACTGCTGTAGAGTTATAGGTCTTGTTTGTATACTGCTGTAGAGTTATAGGTCTTGTTTGTATACTGCTGTAGAGTTATAGGTCTTGTTTGTATACTGCTGTAGAGTTATAGGTCTTGTTTGTATACTGCTGTAGAGTTATAGGTCTTGTTTGTATACTGCTGTAGAGTTATAGGTCTTGTTTGTATACTGCTGTAGAGTTATAGGTCTTGTTTGTATACTGCTGTAGAGTTATATGTCTTGTTTGTATACTGCTGTAGAGTTATAGGTCTTGTTTGTATACTGTTGTAGAGTTATAGGTCTTGTTTGTATACTGCTGTAGAGTTATAGGTCTTGTTTGTATACTGCTGTAGAGTTATAGGTCTTGTTTGTATACTGTTGTAGAGTTATAGGTCTTGTTTGTATACTGCTGTAGAGTTATAGGTCTTGTTTGTATACTGCTGTAGAGTTATAGGTCTTGTTTGTATACTGCTGTAGAGTTATAGGTCTTGTTTGTATACTGTTGTAGAGTTATAGGTCTTGTTTGTATACTGCTGTAGAGTTATAGGTCTTGTTTGTATACTGCTGTAGAGTTATAGGTCTTGTTTGTATACTGCTGTAGAGTTATAGGTCTTGTTTGTATACTGTTGTAGAGTTATAGGTCTTGTTTGTATACTGCTGTAGAGTTATAGGTCTTGTTTGTATACTGCTTGTAGAGTTATAGGTCTTGTTTGTATACTGCTGTAGAGTTATAGGTCTTGTTTGTATACTGCTGTAGAGTTATAGGTCTTGTTTGTATACTGCTGTAGAGTTATAGGTCTTGTTTGTATACTGCTGTAGAGTTATAGGTCTTGTTTGTATACTGCTGTAGAGTTATAGGTCTTGTTTGTATACTGCTGTAGAGTTATAGGTCTTGTTTGTATACTGCTGTAGAGTTATAGGTCTTGTTTGTATACTGCTGTAGAGTTATAGGTCTTGTTTGTATACTGCTGTAGAGTTATAGGTCTTGTTTGTATACTGCTGTAGAGTTATAGGTCTTGTTTGTATACTGCTGTAGAGTTATAGGTCTTGTTTGTATACTGCTGTAGAGTTATAGGTCTTGTTTGTATACTGCTGTAGAGTTATAGGTCTTGTTTGTATACTGCTGTAGAGTTATAGGTCTTGTTTGTATACTGCTGTAGAGTTATAGGTCTTGTTTGTATACTGCTGTAGAGTTATAGGTCTTGTTTGTATACTGCTGTAGAGTTATAGGTCTTGTTTGTATACTGCTGTAGAGTTATAGGTCTTGTTTGTATACTGCTGTAGAGTTATAGGTCTTGTTTGTATACTGCTGTAGAGTTATAGGTCTTGTTTGTATACTGCTGTAGAGTTATAGGTCTTGTTTGTATACTGCTGTAGAGTTATAGGTCTTGTTTGTATACTGCTGTAGAGTTATAGGTCTTGTTTGTATACTGCTGTAGAGTTATAGGTCTTGTTTGTATACTGCTGTAGAGTTATAGGTCTTGTTTGTATACTGCTGTAGAGTTATGTCTTGTTTGTATACTGCTGTAGAGTTATAGGTCTTGTTTGTATACTGCTGTAGAGTTATAGGTCTTGTTTGTATACTGCTGTAGAGTTATAGGTCTTGTTTGTATACTGCTGTAGAGTTATAGGTCTTGTTTGTATACTGCTGTAGAGTTATGTCTTGTTTGTATACTGCTGTAGAGTTATAGGTCTTGTTTGTATACTGCTGTAGAGTTATAGGTCTTGTTTGTATACTGCTGTAGAGTTATAGAGTCAACATGGTCAATGTTCTGGAAACTGAACAATATTGCTATAGTTAAAAAGCTACTAACACACGATGAAGAAAGTTTCAAACTGACCGCTATGATATAACTGAAATATTGTTGAAAATGGCATTATCGTCACGGTATGTGTTTTCGTGCGTCATCTGTTTTCGTTTTATCCATTTTATTTTGATTTCCACAGCGCACGCATTATTTTTGACGTGTCCTCCGGTTTCTATTTATGGAACGTAAACAGGACTACAACTTGACATCTGTAAAAAATGTTAAAGTTTGCTTTTAAAGACGTAAGTACCAAAAACAGTGAACCTACCTACTGAACCATACTTTTTGTAATGCTAAAAATTTACTTCATTTATAAAGTAGCTGGAAAAAAATCCAGAAGGGCTATATAAAATTTAACTATGTCGTCTGCCTCTCAGACACCTGCTCTTCCTGTCATGTAACTGTCATGGGGTCACTGATCGTACTTGTAAACAAAAGAGCTGACTGAAATGTGCCTGTTTCTTATATAAAATACTTTGCAGTGCATTGTGGTTTCAGCACTAAAAAAAACATCTAAAGTAAACACAATTTTGAAAGTGGTCATTTGCAAACATTCTGTTATTTTATTTAGATGTAGTAACTGTATGATTTGGTAGATGGCCAGAACCATGAAAATTTAAAAACCAGCCATTTCCGGATTATATATTCGTTTCCATCCCGTATATCGGCCTTGTTTTTACTTCACACGAAAACAGATGACGCCATTTTACTGACAACAAAAGTTGCCAGATAATCGAGAGTATATTAAAATACAAGAATGGCTTTAAAAACAATCTTATGTACAAAGAAATATTTAACTAGCCATTCTTTGAAAATTCCAATCGTCATATGAATGAAGGGTTAACACTGTTAATCGCTACATGTTGTATATCGGAAAATCGATAATAGCACGAAAACCGATAACACGATGCTAAATACCATATACCTACATATTCAAATGACACACAAAAAATCCTTAGTATAATAACGACCTCAAAAGTTGGATGAATCAGCATACATGTACATGTATATATATATTAGTACCATTTGTTTTAATGACTGTTGATTTAGAAATTAATATAATTTTTTTTTATCAATAAGTTAGCCACACAAGGCTTGAATGGTTTGATCTTACACCAGACATTTATTTTAATAAGATTGAAAAGTTATTTAATTTAATCGTATATTTTTTAGCTAAAGGAAAAACAATATTTCTAATATTATTTTTTCTATAACCATTTAATGAACACAATTTCATTCAACCAGATCGTAGTAATTCACCTTAAAATCAATTATAGTACAAATTCATTTGTTAATACTTTCATAATATAAGTAAATATTTAACTTGTAATCAAGAATTTAAATCTCTTCTGAGAATTGAAGGAAATTAAAAGAATACAACTGAACTCTATATGTATCCTAACAGACAGGAGTTGCCTATGCATTATGTGTTATCAGGTGGGACTCACTTGCTACGAAACAGGCTAGAAAACCTCACCAAAAGCTCGCTTTTCTAGCTGTTTTTAAAGCTCGTGCAAATAAATTCTATATTTTCCGACAATGTACATATATTGTATACCTACTACTGACATGTTTATAAAATAAATACAAGTCAATATGTTGTCCTACACCTGTCAACATATAAACAGAAGTTGATAGCAATATTATCCCACTGGCAATATTCTGATGCTGATTATTAAATATCAGAAGTGCCCCTGTGTATTTAAAAAATATTGTGATGTTGATCTTAAATATATGAACATATTAAGTACATTGATGTATAACTATAAGAACTTGGATTTTGTGTAATCAAAAGTTTGTTTGAATAAAAGTACACTGTATGTACAATGTAGCTTTGGTCAACATTTCCCATAGCAACATTATTTCAAAATGCATGATAGCCTCCACTTCCGATGGAGCCATTTTTGTTTATTATTGGAGAAAGATACCATTCAATGTACAAGATTTCAATAAACATTCTCTCACCATTTTGTGAAACATGACAAAAATACTCTGTCAACATTAAGATCGACCATTCAAAATTGCAAGGTGACCTGCACTTTGCTTTTGACCAACAAAAATGTGAAGTCAACATTGATCACTAGATCGTATAGATTTCAAATGACAAAACAGATACAGTGGAACCTGTCTAATCAGACAGACCAATAGTACAATGCTGTCGGCTAATCAGACGCACCTAAGGGTTTTAACTGCTCTATACATTCATAGAAGAAATAAATTTCTAATGGGATTTTAGAAGGGTGTAGAATAACATCTTGTCTATCAAAGAAATATTTATTTTTTTCTGAGAATATGGTAATGATTCCCAAAATTAATGGTCAAAGTGACCAATAACCCTTTTAATTGGCGAACACGATGTAGGCTAATTAGACACACCCTATAGACCAACCATTTTCTGAATGCCATAGAAGATTAAAATTTGGCACAGATGTTGATATCAATTAGTTTTGCAAGCACACTAACATATAGCTTATCATAACCAAAATTGTATCTGTAGGAGAACATTCATGATATCCTGAGTGAGGTGTACCTTAGCTAAATTGTATATGTAGGAGAACATTCATGATATCCTGAGTGAGGTGTACCTTAGCTAAATTGTATATGTAGGAGAACATTCATGATATCCTGAGTGAGGTGTACCTTAGCTAAATTGTATATGTAGGAGAACTTTCATGATATCCTGAGTGAGGTGCACCTTAGCTAAATTGTATCTGTAGGAGAACATTCATGATATCCTGAGTGAGGTGTACCTTAGCTAAATTGTATCTGTAGGAGAACATTCATGATATCCTGAGTGAGGTGTACCTTAGCTAAATTGTATATGTAGGAGAACATTCATGATATCCTGAGTGAGGTGTACCTTAGCTAAATTGTATCTGTAGGAGAACATTCATGATATCCTCAGTGAGGTGTACCTTAGCTAAATTGTATATGTAGGAGAACTTTCATGATATCCTGAGTGAGGTGTACCTTAGCTAAATTGTATCTGTAGGAGAACTTTCATGATATCCTGAGTGAGGTGTACCTTAGCTAAATTGTATCTGTAGGAGAACATTCATGATATCCTGAGTGAGGTGTACCTTAGCTAAATTGTATCTGTAGGAGAACATTCATGATATCCTCAGTGAGGTGTACCATAGCTAAATTGTATATGTAGGAGAACTTTCATGATATCCCGAGTGAGGTGTACCTTAGCTAAATTGTATCTGTAGGAGAACATTCATGATATCCTGAGTGAGGTGTACCTTAGCTAAATTGTATCTGTAGGAGAACATTCATGATATCCTGAGTGAGGTGTACCTTAGCTAAATTGTATATGTAGGAGAATTTTCATGATATCCTGAGTGAGGTGCACCTTAGTTAAATTGTATCTGTAGGAGAACATTCATGATATCCTGAGTGAGGTGTACCTTAGCTAAATTGTATCTGTACGAGAACATTCATGATATCCTGAGTGAGGTGTACCTTAGCTAAATTGTATCTGTAGGAGAACTTTCATGATATCCTGAGTGAGATGCACCTTAGCTAAATTGTATATGTAGGAGAACATTCATGATATCCTGAGTGATTTGTACCTTAGCTAAATTGTATCTGTAGGAGAACTTTCATGATATCCTGAGTGAGGTGCACCTTAGCTAAATTGTATCTGTAGGAGAACATTCATGATATCCTGAGTGAGGTGTACCTTAGTTAAATTGTATCTGTAGGAGAACATTCATGATATCCTGAGTGAGGTGTACCTTAGTTAAATTGTATCTGTAGGAGAACTTTCATGATATCCTGAGTGAGGTGTACCTTAGCTAAATTGTATCTGTAGGAGAACATTCATGACATCCTGAGTAAGGTGTACCTTAGCTAAATTGTATCTGTAGGAGAACATTCATGATATCCTGAGTGAGGTGTACCTTAGCTAAATTGTATCTGTAGGAGAACATTCATGATATCCTGAGTGAGGTGTACCTTAGCTAAATTGTATATGTAGGAGAACTTTCATGATATCCTGAGTGAGTTGCACCTTAGCTAAATTGTATATGTAGGAGAACTTTCATGATATCCTGAGTGAGGTGTACCTTAGCTAAATTGTATCTGTAGGAGAACTTTCATGATATCCTGAGTGAGGTGCACCTTAGCTAAATTGTATATGTAGGAGAACTTTCATGATATCCTGAGTGAGGTGTACCTTAGCTAAATTGTATCTGTAGGAGAACATTCATGATATCCTGAGTGATGTGTACCTTAGCTAAATTGTATCTGTAGGAGAACTTTCATGATATCCTGAGTGAGGTGCACCTTAGCTAAATTGTATCTGTAGGAGAACATTCATGATATCCTGAGTGAGGTGTACCTTAGTTAAATTGTATCTGTAGGAGAACATTCATGATATCCTGAGTGAGGTGTACCTTAGTTAAATTGTATCTGTAGGACAACTTTCATGATATCCTGAGTGAGGTGCACCTTAGCTAAATTGTATCTGTAGGAGAACATTCATGACATCCTGAGTAAGGTGTACCTTAGCTAAATTGTATCTGTAGGAGAACATTCATGATATCCTGAGTGAGGTGTACCTTAGCTAAATTGTATCTGTAGGAGAACATTCATGATATCCTGAGTGAGGTGTACCTTAGCTAAATTGTATATGTAGGAGAACTTTCATGATA
The DNA here is from genome assembly GCA_963680875.1 of Bathymodiolus brooksi. Taxonomy (NCBI): domain Eukaryota; kingdom Metazoa; phylum Mollusca; class Bivalvia; order Mytilida; family Modiolidae; genus Bathymodiolus; species Bathymodiolus brooksi. The sequence goes on from OY804585.1 coordinate 98,238,181, forward strand.
TCCTGAGTGAGGTGCACCTTAGCTAAATTGTATATGTAGGAGAACTTTCATGATATCCTGAGTGAGGTGTACCTTAGCTAAATTGTATCTGTAGGAGAACTTTCATGATATCCTGAGTGAGGTGTACCTTAGCTAAATTGTATCTGTAGGAGAACTTTCATGATATCCTGAGTGAGGTGCACCTTAGCTAAATTGTATATGTAGGAGAACTTTCATGATATCCTGAGTGAGGTGTACCTTAGCTAAATTGTATCTGTAGGAGAACATTCATGATATCCTGAGTGATGTGTACCTTAGCTAAATTGTATCTGTAGGAGAACTTTCATGATATCCTGAGTGAGGTGCACCTTAGCTAAATTGTATCTGTAGGAGAACATTCATGATATCCTGAGTGAGGTGTACCTTAGTTAAATTGTATCTGTAGGAGAACATTCATGATATCCTGAGTGAGGTGTACCTTAGTTAAATTGTATCTGTAGGACAACTTTCATGATATCCTGAGTGAGGTGCACCTTAGCTAAATTGTATCTGTAGGAGAACATTCATGACATCCTGAGTAAGGTGTACCTTAGCTAAATTGTATCTGTAGGAGAACATTCATGATATCCTGAGTGAGGTGTACCTTAGCTAAATTGTATCTGTAGGAGAACATTCATGATATCCTGAGTGAGGTGTACCTTAGCTAAATTGTATATGTAGGAGAACTTTCATGATATCCTGAGTGAGGTGCACCTTAGCTAAATTGTATATGTAGGAGAACTTTCATGATATCCTGAGTGAGGTGTACCTTAGCTAAATTGTATCTGTAGGAGAACTTTCATGATATCCTGAGTGAGGTGTACCTTAGCTAAATTGTATCTGTAGGAGAACTTTCATGATATCCTGAGTGAGGTGCACCTTAGCTAAATTGTATATGTAGGAGAACTTTCATGATATCCTGAGTGAGGTGTACCTTAGCTAAATTGTATCTGTAGGAGAACTTTCATGATATCCTGAGTGAGGTGTACCTTAGCTAAATTGTATCTGTAGGAGAACTTTCATGATATCCTGAGTGAGGTGTACCTTAGCTAAATTGTATCTGTAGGAGAACTTTCATGATATCCTGAGTGAGGTGTACCTTAGCTAAATTGTATCTGTAGGAGAACTTTCATGATATCCTGAGTGAGGTGTACCTTAGCTAAATTGTATCTGTAGGAGAACTTTCATGATATCCTGAGTGAGGTGTACCTTAGCTAAATTGTATCTGTAGGAGAACTTTCATGATATCCTGAGTGAGGTGTACCTTAGCTAAATTGTATCTGTAGGTCAGGAGAACATTCATGATATCCTGAGTGAGGTGTACATTAGCTAAATTGTATCTGTAGGAGAACTTTCATGATATCCTGAGTGAGGTGTACCTTAGCTAAATTGTATCTGTAGGTCAGGAGAACTTTCATGATATCCTGAGTGAGGTGTACCTTAGCTAAATTGTATCTGTAGGTCAGGAGAACTTTCATGATATCCTGAGTGAGGTGTACCTTAGCTAAATTGTATCTGTAGGTCAGGAGAACTTTCATGATATCCTGAGTGAGGTGTACCTTAGCTAAATTGTATCTGTAGGTCAGGAGAACTTTCATGATATCATGAGTGAGGTGCACCTTAGCTAAATTGTATCTGTAGGTCAGGAGAACTTTCATGATATCATGAGTGAGGTGCACCTTAGCTAAATTGTATCTGTAGGTCAGGAGAACTTTCATGATATCCTGAGTGAGGTGCACCTTAGCTAAATTGTATCTGTAGGAGAACATTCATGACATCCTGAGTAAGGTGTACCTTAGCTAAATTGTATCTGTAGGAGAACATTCATGATATCCTGAGTGAGGTGTACCTTAGCTAAATTGTATCTGTAGGAGAACATTCATGATATCCTGAGTGAGGTGTACCTTAGCTAAATTGTATATGTAGGAGAACTTTCATGATATCCTGAGTGAGGTGCACCTTAGCTAAATTGTATATGTAGGAGAACTTTCATGATATCCTGAGTGAGGTGTACCTTAGCTAAATTGTATCTGTAGGAGAACTTTCATGATATCCTGAGTGAGGTGTACCTTAGCTAAATTGTATCTGTAGGAGAACTTTCATGATATCCTGAGTGAGGTGCACCTTAGCTAAATTGTATATGTAGGAGAACTTTCATGATATCCTGAGTGAGGTGTACCTTAGCTAAATTGTATCTGTAGGAGAACTTTCATGATATCCTGAGTGAGGTGTACCTTAGCTAAATTGTATCTGTAGGAGAACTTTCATGATATCCTGAGTGAGGTGTACCTTAGCTAAATTGTATCTGTAGGAGAACTTTCATGATATCCTGAGTGAGGTGTACCTTAGCTAAATTGTATCTGTAGGAGAACTTTCATGATATCCTGAGTGAGGTGTACCTTAGCTAAATTGTATCTGTAGGAGAACTTTCATGATATCCTGAGTGAGGTGTACCTTAGCTAAATTGTATCTGTAGGTCAGGAGAACATTCATGATATCCTGAGTGAGGTGTACATTAGCTAAATTGTATCTGTAGGAGAACTTTCATGATATCCTGAGTGAGGTGTACCTTAGCTAAATTGTATCTGTAGGTCAGGAGAACTTTCATGATATCCTGAGTGAGGTGTACCTTAGCTAAATTGTATCTGTAGGTCAGGAGAACTTTCATGATATCCTGAGTGAGGTGTACCTTAGCTAAATTGTATCTGTAGGTCAGGAGAACTTTCATGATATCCTGAGTGAGGTGTACCTTAGCTAAATTGTATCTGTAGGTCAGGAGAACTTTCATGATATCATGAGTGAGGTGCACCTTAGCTAAATTGTATCTGTAGGTCAGGAGAACTTTCATGATATCATGAGTGAGGTGCACCTTAGCTAAATTGTATCTGTAGGTCAGGAGAACTTTCATGATATCCTGAGTGAGGTGCACCTTAGCTAAATTGTATCTGTAGGAGAACATTCATGACATCCTGAGTAAGGTGTACCTTAGCTAAATTGTATCTGTAGGAGAACATTCATGATATCCTGAGTGAGGTGTACCTTAGCTAAATTGTATCTGTAGGAGAACATTCATGATATCCTGAGTGAGGTGTACCTTAGCTAAATTGTATATGTAGGAGAACTTTCATGATATCCTGAGTGAGGTGCACCTTAGCTAAATTGTATATGTAGGAGAACTTTCATGATATCCTGAGTGAGGTGTACCTTAGCTAAATTGTATCTGTAGGAGAACTTTCATGATATCCTGAGTGAGGTGCACCTTAGCTAAATTGTATATGTAGGAGAACTTTCATGATATCCTGAGTGAGGTGTACCTTAGCTAAATTGTATCTGTAGGAGAACATTCATGATATCCTGAGTGATGTGTACCTTAGCTAAATTGTATCTGTAGGAGAACTTTCATGATATCCTGAGTGAGGTGCACCTTAGCTAAATTGTATCGGTAGGAGAACATTCATGATATCCTGAGTGAGGTGTACCTTAGTTAAATTGTATCTGTAGGACAACTTTCATGATATCCTGAGTGAGGTGCACCTTAGCTAAATTGTATCTGTAGGAGAACATTCATGACATCCTGAGTAAGGTGTACCTTAGCTAAATTGTATCTGTAGGAGAACATTCATGATATCCTGAGTGAGGTGTACCTTAGCTAAATTGTATCTGTAGGAGAACATTCATGATATCCTGAGTGAGGTGTACCTTAGCTAAATTGTATATGTAGGAGAACTTTCATGATATCCTGAGTGAGGTGCACCTTAGCTAAATTGTATATGTAGGAGAACTTTCATGATATCCTGAGTGAGGTGTACCTTAGCTAAATTGTATCTGTAGGAGAACTTTCATGATATCCTGAGTGAGGTGTACCTTAGCTAAATTGTATCTGTAGGAGAACTTTCATGATATCCTGAGTGAGGTGCACCTTAGCTAAATTGTATATGTAGGAGAACTTTCATGATATCCTGAGTGAGGTGTACCTTAGCTAAATTGTATCTGTAGGAGAACATTCATGATATCCTGAGTGATGTGTACCTTAGCTAAATTGTATCTGTAGGAGAACTTTCATGATATCCTGAGTGAGGTGCACCTTAGCTAAATTGTATCTGTAGGAGAACATTCATGATATCCTGAGTGAGGTGTACCTTAGTTAAATTGTATCTGTAGGAGAACATTCATGATATCCTGAGTGAGGTGTACCTTAGTTAAATTGTATCTGTAGGACAACTTTCATGATATCCTGAGTGAGGTGCACCTTAGCTAAATTGTATCTGTAGGAGAACATTCATGACATCCTGAGTAAGGTGTACCTTAGCTAAATTGTATCTGTAGGAGAACATTCATGATATCCTGAGTGAGGTGTACCTTAGCTAAATTGTATCTGTAGGAGAACATTCATGATATCCTGAGTGAGGTGTACCTTAGCTAAATTGTATATGTAGGAGAACTTTCATGATATCCTGAGTGAGGTGCACCTTAGCTAAATTGTATATGTAGGAGAACTTTCATGATATCCTGAGTGAGGTGTACCTTAGCTAAATTGTATCTGTAGGAGAACTTTCATGATATCCTGAGTGAGGTGTACCTTAGCTAAATTGTATCTGTAGGAGAACTTTCATGATATCCTGAGTGAGGTGCACCTTAGCTAAATTGTATATGTAGGAGAACTTTCATGATATCCTGAGTGAGGTGTACCTTAGCTAAATTGTATCTGTAGGAGAACTTTCATGATATCCTGAGTGAGGTGTACCTTAGCTAAATTGTATCTGTAGGAGAACTTTCATGATATCCTGAGTGAGGTGTACCTTAGCTAAATTGTATCTGTAGGAGAACTTTCATGATATCCTGAGTGAGGTGTACCTTAGCTAAATTGTATCTGTAGGAGAACTTTCATGATATCCTGAGTGAGGTGTACCTTAGCTAAATTGTATCTGTAGGAGAACTTTCATGATATCCTGAGTGAGGTGTACCTTAGCTAAATTGTATCTGTAGGAGAACTTTCATGATATCCTGAGTGAGGTGTACCTTAGCTAAATTGTATCTGTAGGAGAACTTTCATGATATCCTGAGTGAGGTGTACCTTAGCTAAATTGTATCTGTAGGTCAGGAGAACTTTCATGATATCCTGAGTGAGGTGTACATTAGCTAAATTGTATCTGTAGGAGAACTTTCATGATATCCTGAGTGAGGTGTACCTTAGCTAAATTGTATCTGTAGGTCAGGAGAACTTTCATGATATCCTGAGTGAGGTGTACATTAGCTAAATTGTATCTGTAGGAGAACTTTCATGATATCCTGAGTGAGGTGTACCTTAGCTAAATTGTATCTGTAGGTCAGGAGAACTTTCATGATATCCTGAGTGAGGTGTACCTTAGCTAAATTGTATCTGTAGGTCAGGAGAACTTTCATGATATCCTGAGTGAGGTGTACCTTAGCTAAATTGTATCTGTAGGTCAGGAGAACTTTCATGATATCATGAGTGAGGTGCACCTTAGCTAAATTGTATCTGTAGGTCAGGAGAACTTTCATGATATCATGAGTGAGGTGCACCTTAGCTAAATTGTATCTGTAGGTCAGGAGAACTTTCATGATATCCTGAGTGAGGTGCACCTTAGCTAAATTGTATCTGTAGGTCAGGAGAACTTTCATGATATCCTGAGTGAGGTGCACCTTAGCTAAATTTTTGTTTTCTCACAGCAAATCCACATAAACAAATTTTTTTTCAACTTATAACCATAAAGACATTTTTCATGTTTAATTTTTCAAATTAAAAACACCTATAGGCTAAGCAAAACTTCAAAGACAATTTTTGAAATAATGCTGATGAGTCTTATTAGCAGATGCGTCAAATTAGCTTACACTGTGGTACATACAAAATTCAAATAAAGTAAAAAAGAAAATTCATTGCATAGTTATTTGTTCATAAATAATTTCATACTGTATTTCATAATAGATATATACATATGGGATCGACTGTGACTGTGTGGCATTTTACTTTATTCCAATTGTATGTAAAATATCATATTTGTTGCGGGATAGCATAGTAAAGGGTGTTTCACTTATGGACAACCTTAGCAACATGACAAATGTGGCTCGAGTCAATGTGTAGTTGTCCAATATGGTTGTCCTGCATCCATAAATATCACAATATTAAAGTAAAAAGGCATAAAAGAAAAAAGAAACTGATTTTACTTTTACTTCTACCAATTATTGACCTTCAACAGTTTGAAGGTTATGTCAAGGGAATTGCATTGCGAAAAAGACAAAAAAAAGGAATATAAGTTAAAAATATGTACAAAACCGGAAGTGAATTTAAAGATTAGATGAGGTATTGGCAGCCCTGAAGGATTCGACTGAGTCACTCGGCACTGCAGTATGAGGTAGGAAGTTCCAATCTACAATGGTGTGAGAAAAAAATGATGCCTTTCTCTGTTGGGCCCTACATAATGGGACCTGATATGATTGAGAGTGCATGTTTCTGGAGTGTCTCAGGGGGGGAGTGAAAGTCTGTCACTGTTACTGACACCTTGTCATGGGAGATTTTATACATCATGACAAGGCATGCATCTCTGCGTCGATCTTCAAGGTTGCGCCATTCAAGATGTTGTAACATGTCACCAAGACTAGATGTATTTCATTGTCTTTTGGCGACATATCTCGCAGCCCTCCGTTTAACCATTTCTATTTTGTTGATGCCAGATTTAAGATGGGGATCCCATACGGAACAGGCATATTCTAGTGATGGTCTGACTAATGATTTCATATGCCTGTTCTTTAACGGAGGTATAACCGATGTTCAGACTGCGATGCAAGAAGCCAAGAGTCTTATTGGCTTTACCACAGATGTTGTTGATGTGGCTTTCCCATTTGAGGTCCTCACTGATGCTAACTCCCAGATATTTTGCCTTATCAACCGCTTTGAGGACATGACCATGAAGGCAATAATTAAATTTCACAGGTGTTTTATTATGCGAGATGGTGAGCACGTTGCATTTATCTGGGTGGAAAGCCATCTTCCATAATTGTTCCCACTGTGCTAGTTTATCAAGATCTCTTTGCAGGTTAAGGGCGTCACTATTTGATTTAATTACTAGGTTACAGGTATGGTATGCAATTGTATCATCTGCAAATAGTCTTATAGTGGAGTCTAGACCAGTGGGAATGTCATTAATGTAATAGAGAAACAGGTTTGGTCTCAGGACCGATCCCTGGAGCACTCCAGAATCGACAGGGAGGTATGTAGATTTTTCACCCTCAACAATGACTGCCCGAGTTCAAACTGACAGGAAACTTTCTATCCAGTTATTTACCTTGCCTCTTATGCCATAATGTTTAAGCTTATTACAAGTGTATTAGGAGGTTATGGCTGACTTTATCAAATGCCTTTCAAGAAGTCCATAATGAGGACATCAGTTTGTTTACTATTATCCAAATTTTGAGTCACGTCGTCAATGAACTCTATAAGTTGAGTTTCACATGATCTAAATTTGTGAAAGCCATGTTGGAAGGGGCATAGTATGTTTTATTACCTAATAAAGTGCATTTTTCTTATTTATTGAGTCAAATTTTAGTATTATATATTTTTCGCTATTAAAATGGGCCTGTCAATCTATTGCACTCCTGATGAACTATTGCACTGTGCAATATTCTGCACGTGGCGTCTATAGCACCGACCTGAGTTGACCTTTGAACACGATTTCTGATTGGCTTTCAGTTTTGCCGATTGGCCTATCAAATAATTCGTTGTTTAATCGACTCGGAATTGGTCGTCTGCGGCATAAACAACAATGGCTGCACATGAAGCGGATAGGTTTCCGTCCATAAATGATGCCGATCTGGACGCTCTGTATGCAGTATAAATATAAATAATTAGGACTTGGTAATGTTTTGCTGACATAAAGAAAAACACTTTCTTGGTAAGGTATTAGGTAATAAATCTGTTATTTAATGGTTTCAGGTGCAATAGACTGTTGTACTGTTTTATTATGTGCCGAATCAAAATAAAGTTTTCTTATTCTTATTCTTATAACATTTGCCCTTTGGTCATTCCCAGGACTGCAGGGCAAATATTTCAGTCTATTGCACCCGCAACCATTAAATAACTGAATAATATTTATCAGCATGTGACATGATGTTACTAACTAAAATATGCTCTAACAGTTTACATCAAATACAAGTTAATAAATGGGTCTAGAATTTTCTGGGTTATACTTTGGACCTTTCCTTTACATTGGAAGTCTTCTCTTTTTTCTTATCATTCGCACGATTTTCTTCCCATTGATCTTTTGAAATTACTATGGAGTGATAATATCTGAGGACTGGTGCATTTAATTGCCATTGACATAGAACAGGGAATCATAGAATAGTCTTGCACTTGCAAGATGTGCTTCTGTGGTCGTGAAATTAGGTCAATTCAGAGAGCAGATTAAGCATTACAGGTTTGTCAAGTTTCCAAATGTTGAATTAATGTACAACTGACTGTCACAACATAGCATTTGTTGGTACCGGTAGCTGTTACACACACTTAAGTTATGTACTGTACACGTTTTGATGTTTACATTTTACGATTTTAATTACCTCGGTTTATGAGACTTACCATTATCAAACAAAAGACCAATTATATATACTCATACACACTGATCATATCTGGGAAGTAATTAGCTTAATTATGAGTAATTTTCTTGGAAAATAGCCAAAACAAAATAATACTCTCGCCGTGCCAGATTGTTTGGTTGTCACGAAGCCATTTTCTCTTAGCAAACGTCTTCCGAATAGCATTTCCTTCGGAACAATTTCCTCCTTTGCGCGCGAAATTTAAACTTTTGCAGGTGATTTTACCTTTTATGAGTCAATTTGTTTTAACAACGGAAGAATTGCTGTATTCGGAGAGTGCGTGAAGGAAAGAACATTTGTATAAATTACGATTGCGCTTTTATCTTTTAGTGCTGTGTGTATATACGTTTTTACTAATATGAATAATTAAACAACAGAATGGACTTTTAACAACGCTATCAATTATAATACTACTGAAACGACTATTTTACAACACACGTTTTATACTTTTTAGTAATTGATGTAAATACGTTTTTATGCCACTAACCAAATTTATACAACATGGAAATGATGAACTTTTAACTACTACGTATATTTGATCTTAACTGTAAATACGTATCTTTTTAAGTATGTGCCCGTTAAGTTAGGTTTTATAATTTTATCCTTAATTGGAGTGCTTCGAATCCCGGAGGAATTTTACCTGTACAAAGACAAAAGCAGGTGCCCGTTAAATAAAAAAAACTCCTCTTTTTTGGTACACAAGGAAAAGATATAGAATTCTTCTTCTTCTTCTTCAGTGTACAGAGTGTACTCATCATTGAGCGTTATACTCCAGCGTGACAGTCAAGATAAAAGCCCCGCAGGGCAATATTTAGATAAACGATACATCTATTTATTCCCATTTCAGTTTATTACTTGAACTGCTTGCTTTCCTGGATCAGACACGGGGAGAATCGAAATGCGATTCTTAAGCACCGTCCCCTTGTGTCTCCTCCAGCTAAGTAATTACAGTCCTTTCATCAAACACATGATGTTTTACTACTTGAGCCGCTTGCTTTGCTGGATCAGACACGGGGAGAATCAAAATACAATTCTTAAGTTCATCGTTCCCTGGTGTCTCCTCCAGCTGAGTAATCGCATACATGTAGTCCATTCTTTAACCATACGATGTACTCTGCTAATATACATTACTTCTTGCCTCTCCTCGGGTCGTGGTGCCAAACACAGCCCACTTGCTGTAACATGTTATCATTTAAATAGTTAGAATGGTCTTGTTTATGAACATATATATATATATATGTCTCCATTCTGTATTGTTGTAACTGCTGATATAATTATGAATGTATATTTGTTATTGCCCCTTGAGGGACCTTAATTGGAATAAAAATATTGATATTGATATTGATATTGATACAGTTAAAAACAGGCGGAAATCTTATCTACTCGGTCAGGAACTGGACAGGTGGTAAGTTGCCCAGTGTGTTCCTGAACTCCTCCACGGAACTGGCTGTTGTTGCTGCCGATGGAAGGTTGTTCCATTCCCGGGTGGATCTTGGAAAAAAGGAGTTTCGGTAGACATCCTTCCTGGTTGATGTGGAATCCGAAAGGTATTCTGCCCCGAGAGTTAGTAGTTTTAAAAAGTCACTAATAAATGATGTTAATTTATTGAAACCATCTAGATACTATTCATATGGTTGTAGAGTGTTATATGTCCTACTAACTAGACTAAGACATAGATCTAGTAACTTGAATGACGACCTTTTTAGGGTAAATTTAATTAATGACCCAGGTTGTGTCTGTGGATGGGTAATAGAGGATGCGATTCATTTTTTTCTAGAGTGTTGTTTATATGTTGAAGCTCGTGAACAGTTGACAAATAATCTGCAATTTCTTGACAATTTACTTATTGAAACTTTACTATTTGGCGATAATAGCTTATCTGAGGAACAAAATGCACAAATATTCAAATCAGTGCAGTTGTACATCAAACAAACGAAACGTTTTACCCCACAGTGTTCACACTTCATATATTGAATTTAACTATTTTCTTTTGTGAACATTTTCTCCATTGTTGATATGACAATTCTGTACTGTTATAACTCAATATATTATATAATTTCAAAAATCGTTTTATTCTTTTTTTTCCTCAATGTTGTTATAAAATGTAATTGTTATATTTATATATTATTACTTGCTGGTGCATGGAATATATAATTGTATGTAAATATGTGGAGAGGACCTTTGTAAGTTGGAATAACTTGTGTCCGAACCAAATGTTATATAGTTAACAATAAAATACGTTTAATCTAATCTAACCTCTAGTCCTGGAGTCTGATGGAAGAATTGCATAACTTTTCTTAATAATAAGAAATATAATTATATATAATATAATATGAATATGGTTAGCATGTTCGCCTCATGTGCGGTAGATCGTGGGTTTGAGCCCAGTTCTAACGTGTTACCCATAGACTATAATAAAATTGCCGGGTATTTGTTGCTTCTCCGCTACAACATTACATTGTTATACTTATTAAGAGATTCGTTGATTACTGGTCAGCTACAACATTACATTGTTATACTTATTAAGAGATTCATTGACTACTGGTCAGTCACAACATTACATTGTTATACTTATTAAGAGATTCATTGATTACTGGTCAGCACAAACCTTACATTGTTATACTTATTAAGAGATTCATTGATTACTGGTCAGCCACAACATTACATTGTTATACTCATTAAGAGATGCATTGATTACTGGTCAGCTACAACATTACATTGTTATACTTATTAAGAGATTCGTTGATTACTGGTCAGTCACAACATTACATTGTTATACTTATTAAGAGATTCATTGATTACTGGTCAGCCACAACATTACATTGTTATACTTATTAAGAGATTCATTGATTACTGGCCAGCCACAACATTACATTGTTATACTTATTAAGAGATTCATTGATTACTGGTCAGCCACAACATTACATTGTTATACTTATTAAGAGATGCATTGATTACTGGTCAGCTACAACATTACATTGTTATACTTATTAAGAGATTCGTTGATTACTGGTCAGCTACAACATTACATTGTTATATTTATTAAGAGATTCATTGATTACTGGTCAGCTACAACATTACATTGTTATACTTATTAAGAGATTCATTGATTACTGGTCAGTCACAACATTACATTGTTATACTTATTAAGAGATTCATTGATTACTGGTCAGTCACAACATTACATTGTTATACTTATTAAGAGATTCATTGATTACTGGTCAGTCACAACATTACATTGTTATACTTATTAAGAGATTCATTGATTACTGGTCAGCCACAACATTACATTGTTATACTTATTAAGAGATGCATTGATTACTGGTCAGCTACAACATTACATTGTTATACTTATTAAGAGATTCGTTGATTACTGGTCAGCTACAACATTACATTGTTATATTTATTAAGAGATTCATTGATTACTGGTCAGCTACAACATTACATTGTTATACTTATTAAGAGATTCATTGATTACTGGTCAGTCACAACATTACATTGTTATACTTATTAAGAGATTCATTGATTACTGGTCAGCTACCACATTACATTGTTATACTTATTAAGAGATTCATTGATTACTGGTCAGCCACAACCTTACATTGTTATACTTATTAAGAGATTCATTGATTACTGGTCAACCACAACATTACATTGTTATACTTATTAAGAGATTCATTGATTACTGGTCAACCACAACCTTACATTGTTATACTTATTAAGAGATTCATTGATTACTGGTCAACCACAACCTTACATTGTTATACTTATTAAGAGATTCATTGATTACTGGCCAGCCACAACATTACATTGTTATACTTATTAAGAGATTCATTGATTACTGGTCAGCCACAACATTACATTGTTATACTTATTAAGAGATGCATTGATTACTGGTCAGCTACAACATTACATTGTTATACTTATTAAGAGATTCGTTGATTACTGGTCAGCTACAACATTACATTGTTATATTTATTAAGAGATTCATTGATTACTGGTCAGCTACAACATTACATTGTTATACTTATTAAGAGATTCATTGATTACTGGTCAGTCACAACATTACATTGTTATACTTATTAAGAGATTCATTGATTACTGGTCAGTCACAACATTACATTGTTATACTTATTAAGAGATTCATTGATTACTGGTCAGTCACAACATTACATTGTTATACTTATTAAGAGATTCATTGATTACTGGTCAGCCACAACATTACATTGTTATACTTATTAAGAGATGCATTGATTACTGGTCAGCTACAACATTACATTGTTATACTTATTAAGAGATTCGTTGATTACTGGTCAGCTACAACATTACATTGTTATATTTATTAAGAGATTCATTGATTACTGGTCAGCTACAACATTACATTGTTATACTTATTAAGAGATTCATTGATTACTGGTCAGTCACAACATTACATTGTTATACTTATTAAGAGATTCATTGATTACTGGTCAGCTACCACATTACATTGTTATACTTATTAAGAGATTCATTGATTACTGGTCAGCCACAACCTTACATTGTTATACTTATTAAGAGATTCATTGATTACTGGTCAACCACAACATTACATTGTTATACTTATTAAGAGATTCATTGATTACTGGTCAACCACAACCTTACATTGTTATACTTATTAAGAGATTCATTGATTACTGGTCAACCACAACCTTACATTGTTATACTTATTAAGAGATTCATTGATTACTGGTCAGTCACAACATTACATTGTTATACTTATTAAGAGATTCATTGATTACTGGTCAGCCACAACATTACATTGTTATACTTATTAAGAGATTCATTGATTACTGGCCAGCCACAACATTACATTGTTATACTTATTAAGAGATTCATTGATTACTGGTCAGCCACAACATTACATTGTTATACTTATTAAGAGATGCATTGATTACTGGTCAGCTACAACATTACATTGTTATACTTATTAAGAGATTCGTTGATTACTGGTCAGCTACAACATTACATTGTTATATTTATTAAGAGATTCATTGATTACTGGTCAGCTACAACATTACATTGTTATACTTAATAAGAGATTCATTGATTACTGGTCAGTCACAACATTACATTGTTATACTTATTAAGAGATTCATTGATTACTGGTCAGCTACCACATTACATTGTTATACTTATTAAGAGATTCATTGATTACTGGTCAGCCACAACCTTACATTGTTATACTTATTAAGAGATTCATTGATTACTGGTCAACCACAACCTTACATTGTTATACTTATTAAGAGACTCATTGATTACTGGTCAGCTACAACATTACATTGTTATACTTATTAAGAGATTCATTGATTACTGGTCAGCTACAACATTACATTGTTATACTTATTAAGAGATTCATTGATTACTGGTCAGCTACAACATTACATTGTTATACTTATTAACAGGATTCATTGATTACTGGTCAGCTACAACATTACATTGTTATACTTATTAACAGGATTCATTGATTACTGGTCAGCCACAACATTACATTGTTATACTTATTAACAGGATTCATTGATTACTGGTCAGTCACAACATTACATTGTTATACTTATTAACAGGATTCATTGATTACTGGTCAGCCACAACCTTACATTGTTATACTTATTAACAGGATTCATTGATTACTGGTCAGCGACAACATTACATTGTTATACTTATTAACAGGATTCATTGATTACTGGTCAGCCACAACATTACATTGTTATACTTATTAACAGGATTCATTGATTACTGGTCAGTCACAACATTACATTGTTATACTTATTAAGAGATTCATTGATTACTGGTCAGCTACAACATTACATTGTTATACTTATTAACAGGATTCATTGATTACTGGTCAGCCACAACATTACATTGTTATACTTATTAACAGGATTCATTGATTACTGGTCAGTCACAACATTACATTGTTATACTTATTAACAGGATTCATTGATTACTGGTCAGCCACAACATTACATTGTTATACTTATTAACAGGATTCATTGATTACTGGTCAGTCACAACATTACATTGTTATACTTATTAAGAGATTCATTGATTACTGGTCAGCTACAACATTACATTGTTATACTTATTAACAGGATTCATTGATTACTGGTCAGCCACAACATTACATTGTTATACTTATTAACAGGATTCATTGATTACTGGTCAGTCACAACATTACATTGTTATACTTATTAACAGGATTCATTGATTACTGGTCAGCCACAACCTTACATTGTTATACTTATTAACAGGATTCATTGATTACTGGTCAGCCACAACATTACATTGTTATACTTATTAACAGGATTCATTGATTACTGGTCAGCCACAACATTACATTGTTATACTTATTAACAGAATTAATTGATTACTGGTCAGCCACAACATTACATTGTTATACTTATTAACAGGATTCATTGATTACTGGTCAGCTACAACATTGCATTGTTGTACTTATTAACAGGATTCATTGATTACTGGTCAGCCACAACATTACATTGTTATACTTATTAACAGGATTCATTGATTACTGGTCAGCCACAACCTTACATTGTTATACTTATTAACAGGATTCATTGATTACTGGTCAGCCACAACATTACATTGTTATACTTATTAACAGGATTCATTGATTACTGGTCAGCCACAACATTACATTGTTATACTTATTAAGAGATTCATTGATTACTGGTCAGCTACAACATTACATTGTTATACTTATTAACAGGATTCATTGATTACTGGTCAGCCACAACATTACATTGTTATACTTATTAAGTAATAAAGATGATATTAGAGCAATTTACATTTTTTTTTAACTTATGCAGCTATTTTTTTTTACCTCGGTTGCCGCAATGGAAGCTACGCCACTGATTATATATGTGATGAATACCGTATCATATATAATTGTTTTAGCTTAGCTTAAAGAGGCATTAGCTACGATTTTGACCAAAAAAAATATATGTTTTGGAAATTGGTAAATAGCTTTAAAATGATGAAATAATGGTAAATATTTCACATTAAACAGCTTATCGAACCACTTTTCGCCTTTTGAGAACGAAAATTACCATCGATTAATTAATTTGACTTCGCTTTTTCCGTATGCAACTGACCTTATTAGTGACAGGTAAAAACGAATAATTTGTATTTTGTCGCTTATTAACTGCAAACTTGTATGGTTCTTTGTCCGTAATTAACACCGACTAAAAGCAGATTCACAAAAAATAAGAAATATCTGCATTGTTGTACTGATTTAATGACGATTCGACAAACTCCGTAAACAATGTCGATAATTAATAAGATGGCGTCCATTTCTTGATCGATCTCAAAACACGAGCAGTTGCACGCTTTTTCCCCGATGCGCGTACATTTCATAATATCTATAAGTTACAGAAACACGTTTTATTAAGGCATCAATCATATCTGATAGTTTTTATGGGTAACAAAAATTTACGATTATGGCAGATAATGCCCCTTTAACATATACTAGTATTTATCATTTTGTTGTATAGTGCTTGCATGTTTAAACAAATTTTATGTTTTGCTTGTATAAAGAAGAAGAAGAAGAAGAAGATACTTTTATTTACCAATTATGGGCCCACGAGGGGCATGAATATTCACATATATAATTATCTAAAACATAACATATGTTTAACAAAGACAAAGATACAATAACATATACTTATAACATGTCATTTATATGCTCAGTTTGGTTGATATGTTTTAATACATCCAGCTATGATATATGTATCCTATAAATACGATGATAAATAAATAGATAGAGCCGACTATTTGTATCCTACCCGTGTCTGAAGCAGAGAGGCAAACACAATGATAACCTCTCTGCAGGAGACACCAGGTGACGGTGCTAAAAGGGTGATAGTCAACCCTTAATTTTGAGTTATGAGCCATTTATATTATAGTCGGTTTTAAGAGCTTCATTTAGCTCATGTTTATATACATGCCGACTTTAAATACAATTTACTTACTATAACTGATGTTATCAAACAAGGAGAGATAACTCAAATATAATACCATGTCATTACAATACGTAGGAGAGTGGCTGGCAATTTTTATTTCATATTTTATTGTTGCGTAATTTTGATATAACTTTTTTTTAAATGGATCTAAAGACTTGCCGCTTGAATCTTCTACTTTTTCCTGGGAGTAATATGACAACTTTCAAATAATTCACTTTAAAGGATAGCGTTTCGTTCATTCAACGTGCACTATTTCTACAAACTCAAGAGAGCACACCAATCGTAACTACTCGGCCATTCTCGCTACCCTGCAAAGTTATTTGCATTTATTTGCAGGGTAGCGAGAATGGCCGAGTAGTTACGAGCACACAGGTATATATTCCACCATTGACTTACATTGAAAATAAAAAAATCCTAAAAAATCCAAATGAATTTTCTGGATAACAAGACAACTTTTTCCTATTATTTTGGTCCAAGGTCCACATTCTGATCCACTTTGAAAGAAACATCAGGGGCGGATCCAGGGGGGGGGGGAGTCCCCGGCGCCCCCCCCCCCCCCCTAAAATTGGAAAAAATAAGATTTTTTGTCGTAAAATCGTGATTTTTCACAAGAAATACCCCAGCAATTTTCGCGCCTCCCTCCGCTCGGCGCAATTTTTTTAAGTGCGCCCCCCTAACTTGAAATCCTGGATCCGCCCCTGAACATTGCATGTCAAATAAGAAAATATTCAGTTGTTTTCAATATCCGGTCAAAACAATAGTATTTATGTAACATTTTATTTTATCCTCCATAATATTCTTTCCGGCGGATTATTTTTTATATAGAATATTATACTTGGACAATATTTCAATAAGAAGTCCGACTTTCAGTATTTCTGGTACTTTTCCTTGTCTAAAGATCTCGTTTGTTATTACTAGGAGCAGGTTTTCCATATCTTTCCCGGCATTAGCAATATGTTCTATTGTTAGGCCATGGTAGTCAGCCGATTTGCCTCTATTTATCGATCTAATTGCTTTCATTATTTCATCAGAATTGATGTTTGGTATATTTTTGTCAGCCACGATTTCGTTTATTATCTTTATTTCCTCTTCTACCATGTTATGATATTTATTATCTATGTCCATTTCGGGGTCAAGTGTTGCCAGTTGTCTGAAGTGCTCTCTAAAACCAGTTATTATAAGTTCTTCTCCCTCATATTGTATTCCATTGACATTGAGTGTCAACCTCCTGAATTCCTTCTTGGATTCTTTTTTCTCTTTGCATATTGGATTATTTGTATCTCTTGGTTTTCCCTTGTCTTTCCAAATTTTGTATTTTGATCTCATTATTTTGAGTGCCGACTTAATTTCTGTTGTCCATACTTTTAATTTTGGTTTTGCGTTGTAACTGAGTTTAGCGGACGAGCTTGCGATAGCTGCGTTCTTCATCAGTTGACATGTTTTTTGAGACTACCGCATCTAATGTTAATTCACTGTTAGCTAGCTGATTTTGTAGTTGTTCTGTATTTGTTTGGACCATTGCCATATACATTTTTGTTGTATAAGTCTTTATCCACCTTTTCCCATTTTATTTTTCTCTCTATCTTCTGGACATTTTTACTTTCATTCTTGTACGCTTTATGTTCAAATTTGAATACCATTCTTATCGGGTGGTGGTCAGAAGTGTTCTCCACTATTGTGTCAATGACTTCTTTGTTTGAATAGGTACTGAGGTTATGTAGGAAATAGTCTATTTCTGAGCATTCTTTTCCCATAGCGTTTGTAAAAGTTTTGCGGATTGGCTGGTTTACTGATGTGCCCCCTCAAGCTTCTTAATTACAAAGACAAAGTCCACATGGTCGGATCTGGTGGGACATATAGGAGCATACGTCTATTGATATGGAATAATTTAAACTGAATCTACGGGGGTTTTGTAGCCGCGATCACTCTTTTAGGAAAGTCTGGGTCCGTACGTCAGTGAGTCTGGTTTGTGGTGTTTAAGGTGTTTAATCCGGCGATGGACAATTTCGCGCTTTGGTAGGACAATTTAACGCTGACAAAGTGGACAATGTAGGCCAGATTTTTAACCCATTTTAGCGCAAATAGAAAAAGGCATAGCCCTGCCCCTTGCTCACCACGGGGAGGTGGAAGTAGGATTTTGAGCAGGATAAGTTTTATTGTTATAAGATAGTCAAGAAAGCGTTATATCCAATGCACTAACATTCTTGGGAGCCCTAAATTCTAAGTTAAGAAACGGAGTAAAAGTTATTTACATGTAAAATCGTACCAAGATTCTAAAAAATTCCAGTTAATATGCAAGTTTTGAGCAGGATATGCTTTATTGTTATAAGATAGTCAAGGAAGCGTTATATTCCAAAGCACTAAAATTCTTGGGAGCCCTAAATTCTAAGTTAAGAAACGGAGTAAAAGCTATTTACATGTAAAATCGTACCAAGATTCTAAAAAATCCAGTTAATACACAAGTTTCAGGTCAACTCTAGATTGATACGTGAATCCAATTGCACGAGCATAGTGATCTCTGGACATTTCTCCGTTAACATAACTTTGGTGATATTTTATCAACAACTGTACATTTTCCTTCTCAAATCGAGACTGAGGCGCACTTTGTTTAATGTTTCTAATTTTGATGTAACTCGCATTTTGTAATTTCAACACATTGTAAATGAATACATATATGGACGAATGGCTGTAATAAAATTGCTCATTGAAGTGAGCGTAAAAAGATTCTGGTCCATTATTAGTGCGTTTCGCGTGTGATGGTGCTTCTGCCCATAAAACTGGCGGAAAGAGAGATTCCTCAGTGACATAGAAATTTGTCAGATAATCAACAAATTTTATACCTTTTTCATCTTGAGGCGCAACAAAACATAAAATCCTCCACAAATGAATCTGATACATAAGAAAATGTAGGTTAAGTCATTCGGACATAGCCGTACAGGTAAACTAAATTGTCCTATGATGTCGGCGCTAAAATGTCCACACCATTTTTTTTCCGCTGCGCTAAAATGCCCATCGCCTGTTTAATCAGTAAGTCTGCATTCTTCTGTAATCAACATGAACAAATTAGGATACACAATATTTTTTTTATCATTTAACCTCAAATTAAATAATCATCATAGTTTGTAGTGTTAATTATTTTTTTTAATTATTTTTTAAATCTGATATATGAACGAGTTTCTGTAAACTACAAGGATGACATCATTCTTGTACTGCGTTAAATTTATATGAAATGGCAGAGATTTCACGTACACGAGATAATCATATGAATAGCGGGTGTTTTTTCAAACTCCAACTGCACCTTGTATGAAATTTTACCATAACTAAGTGGCTCCTTGGACAATTAAGGAAATAATTTGAGAACAAATTCCATGATTTATGTAAAATGTGAACAATAGATGTATTACTGAATATGAAACACACAAGTTGAATATAACTATAGAACTGATTTTTACATTAATCTTCGATTTTAGCATTGGAAATTATTAAACATGACACTCAAAAATATATCCTTATTCTATATTCATTTTGTTAAGAATTTCATTAACATGTTATTCCTATAAGTGTAACAGTATTCTAAGCAGTCATGATGTTTTGCATAGAAGGTTAGAATATCGTAGTGTTTATTAACTGTTTATATATGTAAAAAAAACCAAAGAGAAATTAATACGGTATAAAGTTTTGCATCATGCATTTAATAGATATAACTAACACAGAATATGAATATATACATGTACATAGACAGAGTATAACATAGAATTATATTTGAACTGCTGTCAAGTCCACGCTTCCCAAATCCGCAACACATAGACAAATCCATGCACCAAATTTCCTCAAAAACAATACACCCAAAGCAAGAACACAAATATCAAATCATCTGAGGTAACACAATACTACAACCAAGTCCATGCAATGAAAACCCACCAAACCCATCTTAAGTAAAGCCATAAGACAAGAAGACAACGCTGTGTAAGACTTACAGAAACATAAAATGATATATATTCTTGATGTATGTGTATTCATGATCATATATTCGAGTCCAATCTGGAAGCAACACTGCTGTAAACCGAAATATACATATGATTAAACAAATAATTACAAAAAAGGGGATGACAAACATTATTTACGTTAACGCTTACTATAAACCTGAAATAGCTTTTAAAGAGTTAATGTTTCCTTATGTACAATGCACATTTTATATTATTTTTTATGTTATACAAAAATGATGATCTACAGAATGATAAAACAATATTCTAAATTTTCATCTCTAATTGTTTGGAATTTAGATCGAAAATCAAATAATTTGAATTGTTGGTGTTTTACGCCACTTTCAGCAATATTTCAGCTATATCATGGCGACCAGTTTTAGTGGTAGAAGAAGCCGGAGTACCCGGAGAGAACCACCGACCATGGGCAAGTAACTGGTAAATTTTATCACTTGCGGCTGCGAGTCGAGTGCGCCTTTTTTGTAATTTACAAAGCCGTGCGTTAATCCACGCCGTATTGGTGATAGGCTTGTGTGAGCTGTTAGACCCAAAGACCTAACTCAATGAGCTACCCGGGCCCTGAAAATCAAATAAAAAATACAACATGTTTAATATATTTACACAAAAAGCCCCTGAATTTCTAATATATTTATATAGGCATTAATACAACCGTATACATCGAGAAAACAATTCAAGATATACAACAGCAACATTCTCATGGGTTCTTTTGGCAGATATGGATCTTTATTTAACATGCGACTTAAAATTAATCAACAGAGTAACAAATGTGCTCATACTCAAGGATTCCTATGAGATCCCGTTGCTAAACTTGTGCTATTGAGTTAAAACATATATAAATGTACAAGTGTGTTTGTTGCTGTGTTTTATTTCTGTTTGCACCGATCATAGATCTAGATATCGGCTGAATGGTTGGATCCATTAAAGTGGTTTAACACCGGCTGTTGTACCTGTCAACAGACAGGACATAGATTTCCATCGGTTTTATGTTTTTTTTTCTGTGGTTGGATGTCAATGGAGAAAGACATGAGAGCAAGTCTCTAAACTATAAATGAAAGTCAAGAAACACAGACAACTACGTTGAAAACGAGAGAAACATCTAGGAAGTAAATTAATACTATATTTCATTTGAACTGTAACTACGTTTATAAAAGCTACTCTCGTCCTGAATATAGCTGAAAAATTGCTCGCTGGACGTTAAACACCAATCAATCAATCAATCAATCAATCAATCAATCAATCAATCAATCAATCAATCAATCAATCAATCAATCAATCAATCAATCAATCAATCAATCAATCAATCAATCAATCAATCAATCAATCAATCAATCAATCAATCAATCAATCAATCAATCAATCAATCAATCAATCAATCAATCAATCAATCAATCAATCAATCAATCAATCAATCAATCAATCAATCAATCAATCAATCAATCAATCAATCAATCAATCAATCAATCAATCAATCAATCAATCAATCAATCAATCAATCAATCAATCAATCAATCAATCAATCATATAAAAGCTACTTACCTAACATGATTGTCTGGGAAATTCTGATCAATATCCGGTGTACTAGGTACTCTGGAAGAGCGTTGATGTTGATTGTTCGACGGTGAGTAATTGTTTGTATGATATACAGCATTGTAGGTTTCGTTAAGATTGGAGTGGTACGTAGGGTAATGCGAGGTTTGTTGGGTGCCATCAGTTGGAATATATGTTTCTTGAGTATTAAACACCGGATTTCCAATTTCATTTGGGAAAATGTAATCTGAACTGAACACAAGTTTTCCAGGGTGATTTTTGTCACCGATATACTCCTTTAAGTTCATATCTCCATGAACCGGCTCGTACTGTGGTGCTGTTGGCCTTGTTTGATATTCAGACCTGTTTAGATTATTATGTTCTTGTGTAACGTGTGGCCGTGGAATGTGGTACGGAATATAACCATCAAAACGAACACCCCCATCTTTCACAAAATCATAGAATTGACTGTCACTTAAATGTCTTTGCATGTATAATGGATCTATATCACACTCATTTTCAATGTTTGTCTGAACGTCTGGCATAGGATATCCTGAATTTCTACGTTTGAATTGTTTTCGTTTCTTTTTTCCTTTTGTGTTTGTTTTGTATTTACGCCCTTTATTTAGAACCCCCTCCTCGAAATTGTCGTTGACATTTGGAATGTTAAAAGGTGTTGATTCTGTTTCGAAAGAACTTTTGGGCAAACCAAAAACGTGAGTTTTCGCACCTCCGTGTATATCAAAACCTGACCGTTTCTCCCACTGACCGCTAACTTCACCGTCAGAAAATCGGCGTTCATGTTCCGTAAATGCATCATAGCGATACTCTCTAGATTGAGGAGGGTAAACATTGGTGGTTTCATTGATATGTGAGTTATTGTCTGCTTCTGAAGTTTTATTATCCTCCAGATCAAATGTTGCCGAATGACGCTTGAACGTTGAAGAAACAGACGTGCTTCCACTCCAATCACCCCTTTCTACATCCAACCTTAAATCGTTGTCATATAGATTATCATGATCCTGCAAAAAACAAATTGTTTTCTTTCAGGTTTGACTGAAATTTCAGATACCTTCTGTATATGGATTTGACAATTTACTACAAAGTAATTATGACTGAAATTTTGGTCAAACACAAAACGTGACATTCTTTGCCCTCCGTGGATATTAAAACTTAGCACAGTAATAAAACTGCTGTTCCTATACTTTAATTAGTGCTTGAGTGTAATATTGAATAGTCTCCCATGTTCATTTACATAATTAGTGCCTGAGTGTAATATTGAATAGTCTCCCATATTCATTTACATAATTAGTGCCTGAGTGTAATATTGAATAGTCTCCCATGTTCACTTACATAATTAGTGCCAGAGTGTAATATTGAATAGTCTCCCATGTTCATTTACATAATTAGTGCCTGAGTGTAATATTGAATAGTCTCCCATGTTCACTTACATAATTAGTGCCAGAGTGTAATATTGAATAGTCTCCCATGTTCATTTACATAATTAGTGCCTGAGTGTAATATTGAATAGTCTCCCATGTTCATTTACATAATTAGTGCCTGAGTGTAATATTGAATAGTCTCCCATGTTCATTTACATAATTAGTGCCAGAGTGTAATATTGAATAGTCTCCCATGTTCACTTACATAATTAGTGCTTGAGTGTAATATTGAATAGTCTCCCATGTTCACTTACATAATTAGTGCCAGAGTGTAATATTGAATAGTCTCCCATGTTCACTTACATAATTAGTGCCTGAGTGTAATATTGAATAGTCTCCCATGTTCACTTACATAATTAGTGCTTGAGTGTAATATTGAATAGTCTCCCATGTTCACTTACATAATTAGTGCTTGAGTGTAATGTTGAATAGTCTCCCATGTTCATTTACATAATTAGTGCCTGAGTGTAATATTGAATAGTCTCCCATGTTCACTTACATAATTAGTGCCAGAGTGTAATATTGAATAGTCTCCCATGTTCACTTACATAATTAGTGCTTGAGTGTAATATTGAATAGTCTCCCATGTTCACTTACATAATTAGTGCCAGAGTGTAATATTGAATAGTCTCCCATGTTCACTTACATAATTAGTGCCTGAGTGTAATATTGAATAGTCTCCCATGTTCACTTACATAATTAGTGCTTGAGTGTAATATTGAATAGTTTCCCATGTTCACTTACATAATTAGTGCTTGAGTGTAATGTTGAATAGTCTCCCATGTTCATTTACATAATTAGTGCCTGAGTGTAATATTGAATAGTCTCCCATGTTCACTTACATAATTAGTGCTTGAGTGTAATGTTGAATAGTCTCCCATGTTCATTTACATAATTAGTGCCTGAGTGTAATATTGAATAGTCTCCCATGTTCACTTACATAATTAGTGCCAGAGTGTAATATTGAATAGTCTCCCATGTTCACTTACATAATTAGTGCATGAGTGTAATATTGAATAGTCTCCCAAGTTCATTTACACCCAGATTTTTTTTAATTTTTTTTTATTAATTTGAGAGGATATCATCAGCTGACAATGAAATAGTTTCAACTACATGCACTAATAGAATGAAGACGATGCACTATGGACATGACACAGTTACTAAGAGGAACAAATATAATCATGGCTTGGCATGGAAATGAAATATTTACAAAATGGAAAAAAAACCCGAAACCATAGGTTGGAGAGTGTATCATGGACTATTACATTTACAAAGAGGAAATAATGCAACTATAGGTTGAATGGCCATAAGAAGGGTTTGGAGATACCGAAGGGACCAAATATAATAACAGGTAAACGAGAGAAGAGAAATGTAAAGCAGTTTCACATGTAGGTTTTTGTTGTTCCTTATTGAAATATTAAGTGATAGTGTCTGTCAACACTTTCAACTTACACCATCCACACGCCACGACCGTGATCGTACGTAACAGTGCATATACAGAAGTATGACAGTAGCAATGATGACCAGTGCTGATGGTACAACAATTAATATTATAATTAGAGGTCCATTTACGTCACTCCAATCCACTCCATCATCACCCGGAACTACTGACCTCACAGCAACAACCGGCTTCGCCACCTGGAATAATAACGTGTAATATTTATATAATAGAAGAAGCATTTGTGTTGATTATATAGTCCTCCGTGGATATTAAAATTTAAAACAGCAATAACACTGCTGTTCCTTTACTTTAATTAGTGCCTGAGTGTAATATTGAATAGTTTCTCATGTTCCTTTACTTTAATTAGAGCCTTTGTGTAATATTGAATAGTTTCTCATGTTCCTTTTCTTTAATTAGTGCCTGAGTGTAATATTGAATAGTTTCTCATGTTCCTTTACTTTAATTAGTGCCTGAATGTAATTTTGAATAGTTTCTCATGTTCCTTTACTTTAATTAGAGCCTTTGTGTAATATTGAATAGTTTCTCATGTTCCTTTTCTTTAATTAGTGCCTGAGTGTAATATTGAATAGTTTCTCATGTTCCTTTACTTTAATTAGTGCCTGAATGTAATTTTGAATAGTTTCTCATGTTCCTTTACTTCATGTTTCTTTACTTTAATTAGTGCCTGAGTGTAATTGTGAATAGTTTCTCATGTTCATTTACTTTAATTAGTGCCTGAGTGTAATTTTGAATAGTTTCTCATGCTGCTTTACTTTAATTGGTGCCTGAGTGTAATTTTGAATAGTTTCTCATGTTCCTTTACTTTAATTAGTGCCTGAGTGTAATTGTGAATAGTTTCTCATGTTCATTTACACACAGATCCTTTTTTTTTACCAAAGGAGAAGGTTATCATCAGGTGACAATGAATTAGTTTCACCTAGATGTAATAATAGAATGAGGACGATGTATTATGGACATAATAAAGTCATTATCATTTGTACAAATCCACAAGCATTCTAATACAGCTATCTTGTATTCTATGGTATAGTTTATAATAGAAGTCACTTTATATACAACATAACCTCTACACACAACTCTTCAACCGGAAGTAGTCATAGTTTATAATAGAAGTCACTTTATATACAACATAACCTCTACACACAACTCTTCAACCGGAAGTATTTATAGCTTATAATAGAAGTTACTTTATATACAACATAACCTCTACACACAACTCTTCAACCGGAAGTATTTATAGCTTATAATAGAAGTCACTTTATATACAACATAACCTCTACACACAACTCTTCAACCGGAAGTATTTATAGTTTATAATAGAAGTCACTTTATATACAACATAACCTCTATACACAACTCTTCAACCGGAAGTATTTATAGCTTCTAATAGAAGTCACTTTATATACAACATAACCTCTACGCACAACTCTTCAACCGGAAGTATTTATAGCTTATAATAGAAGTCACTTTATATACAACATAACCTCTACACACAACTCTTCAACCGGAAGTATTTATAGCTTATAATAGAAGTCACTTTATATACAACATAACCTCTACACACAACTCTTCAACCGGAAGTATTTATAGCTTATAATAGAAGTCACTTTATATACAACATAACCTCTACACACAACTCTTCAACCGGAAGTATTTATAGCTTATAATAGAAGTCACCTTATATACAACATAACCTCTACACACAACTCTTCAACCGGAAGTATTTATAGTTTATAATAGAAGTCACTTTATATACAACATAACCTCTATACACAACTCTTCAACCGGAAGTATTTATAGCTTCTAATAGAAGTCACTTTATATACAACATAACCTCTACGCACAACTCTTCAACCGGAAGTATTTATAGCTTATAATAGAAGTCACTTTATATACAACATAACCTCTACACACAACTCTTCAACCGGAAGTATTTATAGTTTATAATAGAAGTCACTTTATATACAACATAACCTCTACACACAACTCTTCAACCGGAAGTATTTATAGCTTATAATAGAAGTCACTTTATATACAACATAACCTCTACACACAACTCTTCAACCGGAAGTATTTATAGCTTATAATAGAAGTCACCTTATATACAACATAACCTCTACACACAACTCTTCAACCGGAAGTATTTATAGCTTATAATAGAAGTCACTTTATATACAACATAACCTCTACACACAACCCTTCAACCGGAAGTATTTATAGTTTATAATAGAAGTCACTTTATATACAACATAACCTCTACACACAACTCTTCAACCGGAAGTATTTATAGCTTATAATAGAAGTCACTTTATATACAACATAACCTCTACGCACAACTCTTCAACCGGAAGTATTTATAGCTTATAATAGAAGTCACTTTATATACAACATAACCTCTACACACAACTCTTCAACCGGAAGTATTTATAGCTTATAATAGAAGTCACTTTATATACAACATAACCTCTACACACAACTCTTCAACCGGAAGTATTTATAGCTTATAATAGAAGTCACTTTATATACAACATAACCTCTACACACAACTCTTCAACCGGAAGTATTTATAGCTTATAATAGAAGTCACTCTATATACAACATAACCTCTACACACAACTCTTCAACCGGAAGTATTTATAGTTTATAATAGAAGTCACTTTATATACAACATAACCTCTACACACAACTCTTCAACCGGAAGTATTTATAGCTTATAATAGAAGTCACTTTATATACAACATAACCTCTACACACAACTCTTCAACCGGAAGTATTCATAGCTTATAATAGAAGTCACTTTATATACAACATAACCTCTACACACAACTCTTCAACCAGAAGTATTCATAGCTTATAATAGAAGTCACTTTATATACAACATAACCTCTACACACAACTCTTCAACCGGAAGTATTTATAGCTTATAATAGAAGTCACTTTATATACAACATAATCTCTACACACAACTCTTCAACCGGAAGTATTTATAGTAATAAAACTGTAGATATCTAATCTTATTGCGCACAACATGCTTCTGGAATAACCTTCACCGGGTACACTCACAGTTGAACGATTGAAAAGTCAAATGATTCAACTATCTTTGAGATCAAGCCAACAAAAGGAAATAAGCAGGATAGCCACATACGTCTAAGATGTTTTGTACGATGTTGCATTTATTTAACGACCTATGATTGGATAAAATCATTCCTAAAATAACGATAGATACAGAGCCATATATGGAAATCTAGAGAATAAGATTAAAACTCTTTACTCAGTGAAAATTCCATTCATAAAAATAACTATGCAGACGATAGATAAACGCGCAGTTACGAAATGATGCAGACGGAAAATTACAGATGTTGTCTATTCCTGAGAGAGATTGACATTAGGTTTAATAAATTATGTTTTTTAGGAACTGTAAGCTGTAAGCATTGTATTGTCTGTCTTCTACACTTTACGGCTTCTGACATGCTTGCTATCTTCAAACGTTTCTAAGCATATATACCTTTCATTTACAAGTATGTACTTACTGGATAACCAATGGCAGCACTGATTTGTATATCTGATAGATTTTGGTAAGTATCTTCTGCTTCTGTAGCCGGTATTACAGAGCCATCTTTATACACCTCGAATGTGACGTCAACAGAATTACCAGAAGTCCTTTTAATATCTGTTATCTATATAGGTACAATAGAAAAAGACATTACAACATATTCTTTGATAGCAAGTTGTTAGTATTATTGGTAATTATTGTTATGTGTAATGAGTTGAGGTGAGAGGTGGTTGTGAGGTGAGAGGTGATTGTGATGTGAGAGGTGATTGTTCGTTTTGTTGATATTGGTGGAAATGTTGACCATTACTATTCAACCTTTCACTTCATAGTGCTGCTATTCTCCCATGTCATTAAAAATGATATTTAAGGTATTTTCTTTATTAGCAACCCATCTGAATTACTTTTTTATCGTCTAATATTATATACTACAGGGGCGGATCCAGGATTTCAAATTAAGGGGCGCGCACTTAAAAAAATTGCGCCGAGCGGAGGGAGGCGCGAAAATTGTTGGGGTATTTCGTGTGAAAAATCACGATTTTACACCAAAAATTCATATTTTGTGTGCGCCCCCCCCCCCCTGGATCCGCCCCTGTACTAGTAAGACATATAACAATTCCTATTTACATACACTGGTACATTAACCTAAACAGCAAAATATGAAAATATTGGATAAAAATCCAGAAAGATAAGACAATAATCATGGACACAGCTGGAACTATCATTGGTAACTTGAATCTTAAAAAAACCCACAAAAAACAAACACAGAGAACCAGTGCTATGGAATTAAAATCTCTCTTTACTATATATACAACATTTTAGTGCATACCTTTACATCAATTCCTGTATTGGACTGTCTCTTCTTGATCGACCGTTTTCTTCTGGACCCTTTTCCCATTACGTAGCTGTCAATAAGTCCTAGATAAAATGTTTTGCATAGACATAAAAAGCATGAAACGATTACAGTATATACGTTTGTCTCAATAGTTCATGTTTTAAAATGTTTGAAAGATAAAGGACACAATAATTCATTTGCATTAAGACTTCAATATCAAATTAACAATTTAATATGAAAGAATTTAAAGTCGCGCTGGAATAATGTTAATATTTTAGTGATTCACTGTAAAAAGGTATAAAATGCATAATCATTTAAACTTCTGGTAAAGAAAAACCGAGCTTCGTGGTTAGGAAATATCTAAGACGTTAACCAGCTAAATTGAAATTGTTTTTGTAATATCAATGAAATTGGGTAAAACTCAGTTTTCCATTTACAATTAGTACAACGAATATGGATGTAAATGAACACGAGAAGACTATTCACCAATAGAGTTTAGACAAAAAATAAAGTAATTAAAGGAACAATGCTTGGAATGCTGTTCTATATTTCACAATCACTATAGTATCTTCATGTCCCTACATTGGAAGGATCATATTATGCAGACCAGAATAACCGTATACTAGTAAATAACAGTGATTTCTTCCTTACCTTGTTTGACTTGATCTTTGAATTCTTGACTAGTAATATCTGTACTGTCCTGCACAGTGAGAGATATCACGAGATGATCATCTGGGACGGAAGTGGAAATAGATGGCACTACAGTACTGGACGACAATAAAGACGATACAGTTGTTTGCCCGGTTTCCTTCAGATACGTTGATACATTCTGAGAAGAAAATGGTACACCAGTTGACAGAGAATACAAGAAATCTGTATTTTGACTTAGATAATTTGTACTTATATCGGCAGTTGAGCTAGCCATTACTGGAAGATTTGTAAACAATGATGATACCATTGTGACTGTGTACGATAAACTACTGGATTCCATTACTTCTATGGTATCAGTAACTGGTGTCTGTAATGATAGTATGTCTGATAGCGACATAGAATTTATACTTGTTGGTGATATAAGAACGAGCGACAGAGCAGACGTCTCATCTAATGGAGACGCTGTATCTATAACAGTTGACATTGACGTCATTACTTCTGTTGGAGACGCGGTATCTATAACTGTTGACAGTGACGACATGACTTCTGTAGGAGACACAGTATCTATAGCTGTTGACAGTGACGACATGACTTCTGTTGGAGACACAGTATCTATAACTGTTGACAGTGACGACATGACTTCTGTAGGAGACACAGTATCTATAACTGTTGACAGTGACGACATGACTTCTGTAGGAGACACAGTATCTATAACGGTTGACAGTGACGACATGATCTCTGTTGGAGACACGGTATATATAGCTGTTGACAGTGACGACATGATCTCTGTTGGAGACATGGTATATATAACTGTTGACAGTGACGACATGATCTCTGTTGGAGACACAGTATCTATAGCTGTTGACAGTGACAACATGACTTCTGTTGGAGACACAGTATCTATAACTGTTGACATTAACGACATGACTTCTGTAGGAGACACAGAATCTATAGCTGTTGACAGTGATGACATGACTTCTGAAGGAGACACAGTATCTATAACTGTTGACAGTGCCGACATAACTTCTGTAGGAGACACAGTATCTATAACTGTTGACATTAACGACATGACTTCTGTAGCAGACACAGTATCTATAACTGATGACAGTGACGACATGACTTCTGTTGGAGACACAGTATCTATAACAGTTGACAGTGCCGACATGACTTCTGTAGGAGACACAGTATCTATAACTGATGACAGTGACGACATGACTTCTGTTGGAGACACAGTATCTATAACTGTTGACAGTACCGACATGACTTCTGTAGGAGACACAGTATCTATAACTGATGACAGTGACGACATGACTTCTGTTGGAGACACAGTATCTATAACTGTTGACAGTGCCGACATGACTTCTGTAGGAGACACAGTATCTATAACTGATGACAGTGACGACATGCCTTCTGTTGGAGACACAGTATCTATAACTGTTGACAGTGACGACATGACTTCTGTAGGAGACACGGTATCTATAACTGTTGACAGTGACGACATGATTTCTTTAGGAGACACGGTATCTATAGCTGTTGACAGTGATGACATGACTTCTGTTGGAGACACAGTATCTATAACTGTTGACAGTGCCGACATAACTTCTGTAGGAGACACAGTATCTATAACTGTTAACAGTGCCGACATGACTTTTTTAGGAGACACAGTATCTATAACTGATGACAGTGACGACATGACTTCTGTTGGAGACACAGTATCTATAACTGTTGACAGTGACGACATGACTTCTGTAGGAGACACAGTATCTATAACTGATGACAGTGACGACATGACTTCTGTTGGAGACACAGTATCTATAACTGTTGACAGTGACGGCATGATCTCTGTTGGAGACACGGTATATATAGCTGTTGACAGTGACGACATGATCTCTGTTGGAGACATGGTATCCATAACTGTTGACAGTGACGACATGATCTCTGTTGGAGACACGGTATATATAGCTGTTGACAGTGACAACATGACTTCTGTTGGAGACACAGTAACTATAACTGTTGACAGTGACGACATGACTTCTGTAGGAGACACATAATCTATAGCTGTTGACAGTGATGACATGACTTCTGTAGGAGACACAGTATCTATAACTGTTGACAGTGCCGACATAACTTCTGTAGGAGACACAGTATCTATAACTGTTGACATTAACGACATGACTTCTGTAGGAGACACAGTATCTATAACTGATGACAGTGACGACATGACTTCTGTTGGAGACACAGTATCTATAACTGTTGACAGTGCCGACATGACTTCTGTAGAAGACACAGTATCTATAACTGATGACAGTGACGACATGACTTCTGTTGGAGACACAGTATCTATAACTGTTGACAGTGCCGACATGACTTCTGTAGGAGACACAGTATCTATAACTGATGACAGTGACGACATGACTTCTGTTGGAGACACAGTATCTATAACTGTTGACAGTGCCGACATGACTTCTGTAGGAGACACAGTATCTATAACTGATGACAGTGACGACATGCCTTCTGTTGGAGACACAGTATCTATAACTGTTGACAGTGACGACATGACTTCTGTAGGAGACACGGTATCTATAACTGTTGACAGTGACGACATGATTTTTTTAGGAGACACGGTATCTATAGCTGTTGACAGTGATGACATGACTTCTGTTGGAGACACAGTATCTATAACTGTTGACAGTGCCGACATAACTTCTGTAGGAGACACAGTATCTATAACTGTTAACAGTGCCGACATGACTTTTTTAGGAGACACAGTATCTATAACTGATGACAGTGACGACATGACTTCTGTTGGAGACACAGTATTTATAACTGTTGACAGTGCCGACATGACTTCTGTAGGAGACACAGTATCTATAACTGATGACAGTGACGACATGACTTCTGTTGGAGACACAGTATCTATAACTGTTGACAGTGACGACATGATCTCTGTTGGAGACACGGTATATATAGCTGTTGACAGTGACGACATGATCTCTGTAGGAGACATGGTATCCATAACTGTTGACAGTGACGACATGATCTCTGTTGGAGACACGGTATATATAGCTGTTGACAGTGACAACATGACTTCTGTTGGAGACACAGTATCTATAACTGTTGACAGTGACGACATGACTTCTGTAGGAGACACAGAATCTATAGCTGTTGACAGTGATGACATGACTTCTGTAGGAGACACAGTATCTATAACTGTTGACAGTGCCGACATAACTTCTGTAGGAGACACAGTATCTATAACTGTTGACATTAACGACATGACTTCTGTAGGAGACACAGTATCTATAACTGATGACAGTGACGACATGACTTCTGTTGGAGACACAGTATCTATAACTGTTGACAGTGCCGACATGACTTCTGTAGGAGACACAGTATCTATAACTGATGACAGTGACGACATGACTTCTGTTGGAGACACAGTATCTATAACTGTTGACAGTGCCGACATGACTTCTGTAGGAGACACAGTATCTATAACTGATGACAGTGACGACATGACTTCTGTTGGAGACACAGTATCTATAACTGTTGACAGTGCCGACATGACTTCTGTAGGAGACACAGTATCTATAACTGATGACAGTGACGACATGCCTTCTGTTGGAGACACAGTATCTATAACTGTTGACAGTGACGACATGACTTCTGTAGGAGACACGGTATCTATAACTGTTGACAGTGACGACATGATTTCTTTAGGAGACACGGTATCTATAGCTGTTGACAGTGATGACATGACTTCTGTTGGAGACACAGTATCTATAACTGTTGACAGTGCCGACATAACTTCTGTAGGAGACACAGTATCTATAACTGTTAACAGTGCCGACATGACTTTTTTAGGAGACACAGTATCTATAACTGATGACAGTGACGACATGACTTCTGTTGGAGACACAGTATTTATAACTGTTGACAGTGCCGACATGACTTCTGTAGGAGACACAGTATCTATAACTGATGACAGTGACGACATGACTTCTGTTGGAGACACAGTATCTATAACTGTTGACAGTGACGACATGATCTCTGTTGGAGACACGGTATATATAGCTGTTGACAGTGACGACATGATCTCTGTTGGAGACATGGTATCCATAACAGTTGACAGTGACGACATGATCTCTGTTGGAGACACGGTATATATAGCTGTTGACAGTGACAACATGACTTCTGTTGGAGACACAGTAACTATAACTGTTGACAGTGACGACATGACTTCTGTAAGAGACACAGAATCTATAGCTGTTGACAGTGATGACATGACTTCTGTAGGAGACACAGTATCTATAACTGTTGACAGTGCCGACATAACTTCTGTAGGAGACACAGTATCTATAACTGTTGACATTAACGACATGACTTCTGTAGGAGACACAGTATCTATAACTGTTGACAGTGCCGACATGACTTCTGTAGGAGACACAGTATCTATAACTGATGACAGTGACGACATGACTTCTGTTGGAGACACAGTATCTATAACTGTTGACAGTGCCGACATGACTTCTGTAGGAGACACAGTATCTATAACTGATGACAGTGACGACATGACTTCTGTTGGAGACACAGTATCTATAACTGTTGACAGTGCCGACATGACTTCTGTAGGAGACACAGTATCTATAACTGATGACAGTGACGACATGCCTTCTGTTGGAGACACAGTATCTATAACTGTTGACAGTGACGACATGACTTCTGTAGGAGACACGGTATCTATAACTGTTGACAGTGACGACATGATTTCTTTAGGAGACACGGTATCTATAGCTGTTGACAGTGATGACATGACTTCTGTTGGAGACACAGTATCTATAACTGTTGACAGTGCCGACATAACTTCTGTAGGAGACACAGTATCTATAACTGTTAACAGTGCCGACATGACTTTTTTAGGAGACACAGTATCTATAACTGATGACAGTGACGACATGACTTCTGTTGGAGACACAGTATTTATAACTGTTGACAGTGCCGACATGACTTCTGTAGGAGACACAGTATCTATAACTGATGACAGTGACGACATGACTTCTGTTGGAGACACAGTATCTATAACTGTTGACAGTGACGACATGATCTCTGTTGGAGACACGGTATATATAGCTGTTGACAGTGACGACATGATCTCTGTTGGAGACATGGTATATATAACTGTTGACAGTGACGACATGATCTCTGTTGGAGACACGGTATATATAGCTGTTGACAGTGACAACATGACTTCTGTTGGAGACACAGTAACTATAACTGTTGACAGTGACGACATGACTTCTGTAGGAGACACAGAATCTATAGCTGTTGACAGTGATGACATGACTTCTGTAGGAGACACAGTATCTATAACTGTTGACAGTGCCGACATAACTTCTGTAGGAGACACAGTATCTATAACTGTTGACATTAACGACATGACTTCTGTAGGAGACACAGTATCTATAACTGATGACAGTGACGACATGACTTCTGTAGGAGACACAGTATCTATAACTGTTGACAGTGCCGACATGACTTCTGTAGGAGACACAGTATCTATAACTGATGACAGTGACGACATGACTTCTGTTGGAGACACAGTATCTATAACTGTTGACAGTGCCGACATGACTTCTGTAGGAGACACAGTATCTATAACTGATGACAGTGACGACATGACTTCTGTTGGAGACACAGTATCTATAACTGTTGACAGTGCCGACATGACTTCTGTAGGAGACACAGTATCTATAACTGATGACAGTGACGACATGCCTTCTGTTGGAGACACAGTATCTATAACTGTTGACAGTGACGACATGACTTCTGTAGGAGACACGGTATCTATAACTGTTGACAGTGACGACATGATTTCTTTAGGAGACACGGTATCTATAGCTGTTGACAGTGATGACATGACTTCTGTTGGAGACACAGTATCTATAACTGTTGACAGTGCCAACATAACTTCTGTAGGAGACACAGTATCTATAGCTGTTAACAGTGCCGACATGACTTTTTTAGGAGACACAGTATCTATAACTGATGACAGTGACGACATGACTTCTGTTGGAGACACAGTATTTATAACTGTTGACAGTGCCGACATGACTTCTGTAGGAGACACAGTATCTATAACTGATGACAGTGACGACATGACTTCTGTTGGAGACACAGTATCTATAACTGTTGACAGTGACGACATGATCTCTGTTGGAGACACGGTATATATAGCTGTTGACAGTGACGACATGATCTCTGTTGGAGACATGGTATCCATAACTGTTGACAGTGACGACATGATCTCTGTTGGAGACACGGTATATATAGCTGTTGACAGTGACAACATGACTTCTGTTGGAGACACAGTATCTATAACTGTTGACAGTGACGACATGACTTCTGTAGGAGACACAGAATCTATAGCTGTTGACAGTGATGACATGACTTCTGTAGGAGACACAGTATCTATAACTGTTGACAGTGCCGACATAACTTCTGTAGGAGACACAGTATCTATAACTGTTGACATTAACGACATGACTTCTGTAGGAGACACAGTATCTATAACTGATGACAGTGACGACATGACTTCTGTTGGAGACACAGTATCTATAACAGTTGACAGTGCCGACATGACTTCTGTAGGAGACACAGTATCTATAACTGATGACAGTGACGTCATGACTTCTGTTGGAGACACAGTATCTATAACTGTTGACAGTGCCGACATGACTTCTGTAGGAGACACAGTATCTATAACTGATGACAGTGACGACATGACTTCTGTTGGAGACACAGAATCTATAACAGTTGACAGTGCCGACATAACCTCTGTAGGAGACACAGTATCTATAACTGTTAACAGTGCCGACATGACTTCTGTAGGAAACACAGTATCTATAACTGATGACAGTGACGACATGACTTCTGTTGGAGACACAGTATCTATAACTGATGACAGTGCCGACATGACTTCTGTTGGAGACACAGTATCTATAACTGTTGACAGTGCCGACATAACCTCTGTAGGGGACACAGTATCTATAACTGATGAGAGTGACGACATGATTTCTGTAGGAGACACGGTATCTATAACAGTTGACATTGACGTCATTACTTCTGTTGGTGACATGGTATCTATAACTGTTGACAGTGACGACATGACTTCTGTAGGAGACACGGTATCTATAATTGTTGACAGTGACATCATTACTTCTGTTGGAGACACGGTATCTACAACTGGTGACAGTGACGACATGACTACTGTTGGAGACACGGTATCCATAACTGTTGACAGTGACGACATGACTACTGTAGGAGACACGGTATCTATAACTGGTGACATTGACGACATGACTTCTGTAGGAGACACGGTATCCATAAATGTTGACAGTGACGTCATTACTTCTGTTGGAGACACGGTATCTATACCTGTTAATAGTGACGACATGACTTCTGTAGGAGACAAGGCATATATAACTGTTGACATTGACGTCATTACTTCTGTTGGTGACACGGTATCTATAACTGATGACAGTGATGATATGACTTCTGTAGGAGACGCAGTATCTATAACTGTTGACAGTGACGACATGACTTCTGTAGGAGACACAGTATCTATAGCTGTTGACAGTGACGACATGACTTCTGTTGGAGACACAGTATCTATAACTGTTGACAGTGACGACATGACTTCTGTAGGAGACACAGTATCTATAACTGTTGACAGTGACGACATGACTTCTGTAGGAGACACAGTATCTATAACTGTTGACAGTGACGACATGATCTCTGTTGGAGACACGGTATATATAGCTGTTGACAGTGACGACATGATCTCTGTTGGAGACATGGTATATATAACTGTTGACAGTGACGACATGATCTCTGTTGGAGACACAGTATCTATAGCTGTTGACAGTGACAACATGACTTCTGTTGGAGACACAGTATCTATAACTGTTGACAGTGACGACATGACTTCTGTAGGAGACACAGAATCTATAGCTGTTGACAGTGATGACATGACTTCTGTAGGAGACACAGTATCTATAACTGTTGACAGTGCCGACATAACTTCTGTAGGAGACACAG
Source organism: Bathymodiolus brooksi (assembly GCA_963680875.1). Taxonomy (NCBI): domain Eukaryota; kingdom Metazoa; phylum Mollusca; class Bivalvia; order Mytilida; family Modiolidae; genus Bathymodiolus; species Bathymodiolus brooksi. The sequence continues at coordinate 98,276,386 of OY804585.1, forward strand.
TATCTATAACTGTTGACATTAACGACATGACTTCTGTAGCAGACACAGTATCTATAACTGATGACAGTGACGACATGACTTCTGTTGGAGACACAGTATCTATAACAGTTGACAGTGCCGACATGACTTCTGTAGGAGACACAGTATCTATAACTGATGACAGTGACGACATGACTTCTGTTGGAGACACAGTATCTATAACTGTTGACAGTGCCGACATGACTTCTGTAGGAGACACAGTATCTATAACTGATGACAGTGACGACATGACTTCTGTTGGAGACACAGTATCTATAACTGTTGACAGTGCCGACATGACTTCTGTAGGAGACACAGTATCTATAACTGATGACAGTGACGACATGCCTTCTGTTGGAGACACAGTATCTATAACTGTTGACAGTGACGACATGACTTCTGTAGGAGACACGGTATCTATAACTGTTGACAGTGACGACATGATTTCTTTAGGAGACACGGTATCTATAGCTGTTGACAGTGATGACATGACTTCTGTTGGAGACACAGTATCTATAACTGTTGACAGTGCCGACATAACTTCTGTAGGAGACACAGTATCTATAACTGTTAACAGTGCCGACATGACTTTTTTAGGAGACACAGTATCTATAACTGATGACAGTGACGACATGACTTCTGTTGGAGACACAGTATTTATAACTGTTGACAGTGCCGACATGACTTCTGTAGGAGACACAGTATCTATAACTGATGACAGTGACGACATGACTTCTGTTGGAGACACAGTATCTATAACTGTTGACGGTGACGACATGATCTCTGTTGGAGACACGGTATATATAGCTGTTGACAGTGACAACATGACTTCTGTTGGAGACACAGTAACTATAACTGTTGACAGTGACGACATGACTTCTGTAGGAGACACATAATCTATAGCTGTTGACAGTGATGACATGACTTCTGTAGGAGACACAGTATCTATAACTGTTGACAGTGCCGACATAACTTCTGTAGGAGACACAGTATCTATAACTGTTGACATTAACGACATGACTTCTGTAGGAGACACAGTATCTATAACTGATGACAGTGACGACATGACTTCTGTTGGAGACACAGTATCTATAACTGTTGACAGTGCCGACATGACTTCTGTAGGAGACACAGTATCTATAACTGATGACAGTGACGACATGACTTCTGTTGGAGACACAGTTTCTATAACTGTTGACAGTGCCGACATGACTTCTGTAGGAGACACAGTATCTATAACTGATGACAGTGACGACATGACTTCTGTTGGAGACACAGTATCTATAACTGTTGACAGTGCCGACATGACTTCTGTAGGAGACACAGTATCTATAACTGATGACAGTGACGACATGCCTTCTGTTGGAGACACAATATCTATAACTGTTGACAGTGACGACATGACTTCTGTAGGAGACACGGTATCTATAACTGTTGACAGTGACGACATGATTTCTTTAGGAGACACGGTATCTATAGCTGTTGACAGTGATGACATGACTTCTGTTGGAGACACAGTATCTATAACTGTTGACAGTGCCGACATAACTTCTGTAGGAGACACAGTATCTATAACTGTTAACAGTGCCGACATGACTTTTTTAGGAGACACAGTATCTATAACTGATGACAGTGACGACATGACTTCTGTTGGAGACACAGTATTTATAACTGTTGACAGTGCCGACATGACTTCTGTAGGAGACACAGTATCTATAACTGATGACAGTGACGACATGACTTCTGTTGGAGACACAGTATCTATAACTGTTGACAGTGACGACATGATCTCTGTTGGAGACACGGTATATATAGCTGTTGACAGTGACGACATGATCTCTGTAGGAGACATGGTATCCATAACTGTTGACAGTGACGACATGATCTCTGTTGGAGACACGGTATATATAGCTGTTGACAGTGACAACATGACTTCTGTTGGAGACACAGTAACTATAACTGTTGACAGTGACGACATGACTTCTGTAGGAGACACAGAATCTATAGCTGTTGACAGTGATGACATGACTTCTGTAGGAGACACAGTATCTATAACTGTTGACAGTGCCGACATAACTTCTGTAGGAGACACAGTATCTATAACTGTTGACATTAACGACATGACTTCTGTAGGAGACACAGTATCTATAACTGATGACAGTGACGACATGACTTCTGTTGGAGACACAGTATCTATAACTGTTGACAGTGCCGACATGACTTCTGTAGGAGACACAGTATCTATAACTGATGACAGTGACGACATGACTTCTGTTGGAGACACAGTATCTATAACTGTTGACAGTGCCGACATGACTTCTGTAGGAGACACAGTATCTATAACTGATGACAGTGACGACATGACTTCTGTTGGAGACACAGTATCTATAACTGTTGACAGTGCCGACATGACTTCTGTAGGAGACACAGTATCTATAACTGATGACAGTGACGACATGCCTTCTGTTGGAGACACAGTATCTATAACTGTTGACAGTGACGACATGACTTCTGTAGGAGACACGGTATCTATAACTGTTGACAGTGACGACATGATTTCTTTAGGAGACACGGTATCTATAGCTGTTGACAGTGATGACATGACTTCTGTTGGAGACACAGTATCTATAACTGTTGACAGTGCCGACATAACGTCTGTAGGAGACACAGTATCTATAACTGTTAACAGTGCCGACATGACTTTTTTAGGAGACACAGTATCTATAACTGATGACAGTGACGACATGACTTCTGTTGGAGACACAGTATTTATAACTGTTGACAGTGCCGACATGACTTCTGTAGGAGACACAGTATCTATAACTGATGACAGTGACGACATGACTTCTGTTGGAGACACAGTATCTATAACTGTTGACAGTGACGACATGATCTCTGTTGGAGACACGGTATATATAGCTGTTGACAGTGACGACATGATCTCTGTTGGAGACATGGTATCCATAACTGTTGACAGTGACGACATGATCTCTGTTGGAGACACGGTATATATAGCTGTTGACAGTGACAACATGACTTCTGTTGGAGACACAGTATCTATAACTGTTGACAGTGACGACATGACTTCTGTAGGAGACACAGAATCTATAGTTGTTGACAGTGATGACATGACTTCTGTAGGAGACACAGTATCTATAACTGTTGACAGTGCCGACATAACTTCTGTAGGAGACACAGTATCTATAACTGATGACAGTGACGACATGACTTCTGTTGGAGACACAGTATCTATAACAGTTGACAGTGCCGACATGACTTCTGTAGGAGACACAGTATCTATAACTGATGACAGTGACGTCATGACTTCTGTTGGAGACACAGTATCTATAACTGTTGACAGTGCCGACATGACTTCTGTAGGAGACACAGTATCTATAACTGATGACAGTGACGACATGACTTCTGTTGGAGACACAGAATCTATAACAGTTGACAGTGCCGACATAACCTCTGTAGGAGACACAGTATCTATAACTGTTAACAGTGCCGACATGACTTCTGTAGGAAACACAGTATCTATAACTGATGACAGTGACGACATGACTTCTGTTGGAGACACAGTATCTATAACTGATGACAGTGCCGACATGACTTCTGTTGGAGACACAGTATCTATAACTGTTGACAGTGCCGACATAACCTCTGTAGGGGACACAGTATCTATAACTGATGAGAGTGACGACATGATTTCTGTAGGAGACACGGTATCTATAACAGTTGACATTGACGTCATTACTTCTGTTGGTGACATGGTATCTATAACTGTTGACAGTGACGACATGACTTCTGTAGGAGACACGGTATCTATAATTGTTGACAGTGACATCATTACTTCTGTTGGAGACACGGTATCTACAACTGGTGACAGTGACGACATGACTACTGTTGGAGACACGGTATCCATAACTGTTGACAGTGACGACATGACTACTGTAGGAGACACGGTATCTATAACTGGTGACATTGACGACATGACTTCTGTAGGAGACACGGTATCCATAAATGTTGACAGTGACGTCATTACTTCTGTTGGAGACACGGTATCTATACCTGTTAATAGTGACGACATGACTTCTGTAGGAGACAAGGCATATATAACTGTTGACATTGACGTCATTACTTCTGTTGGTGACACGGTATCTATAACTGATGACAGTGATGATATGACTTCTGTAGGAGACGCGGTATCTATAACTGTTGACAGTGACGACATGACTTCTGTAGGAGACACAGTATCTATAGCTGTTGACAGTGACGACATGACTTCTGTTGGAGACACAGTATCTATAACTGTTGACAGTGACGACATGACTTCTGTAGGAGACACAGTATCTATAACTGTTGACGGTGACGACATGACTTCTGTAGGAGACACAGTATCTATAACTGTTGACAGTGACGACATGATCTCTGTTGGAGACACGGTATATATAGCTGTTGACAGTGACGACATGATCTCTGTTGGAGACATGGTATATATAACTGTTGACAGTGACGACATGATCTCTGTTGGAGACACAGTATCTATAGCTTTTGACAGTGACAACATGACTTCTGTTGGAGACACAGTATCTATAACTGTTGACAGTGACGACATGACTTCTGTAGGAGACACAGAATCTATAGCTGTTGACAGTGATGACATGACTTCTGTTGGAGACACAGTATCTATAACTGTTGACAGTGACGACATGACTTCTGTAGGAGACACAGAATCTATAGTTGTTGACAGTGATGACATGACTTCTGTAGGAGACACAGTATCTATAACTGTTGACAGTGCCGACATAACTTCTGTAGGAGACACAGTATCTATAACTGTTGACATTAACGACATGACTTCTGTAGGAGACACAGTATCTATAACTGATGACAGTGACGACATGACTTCTGTTGGAGACAGAGTATCTATAACAGTTGACAGTGCCGACATGACTTCTGTAGGAGACACAGTATCTATAACTGTTGACAGTGCCGACATGACTTCTGTAGGAGACACAGAATCTATAGTTGTTGACAGTGATGACATGACTTCTGTAGGAGACACAGTATCTATAACTGTTGACAGTGCCGACATAACTTCTGTAGGAGACACAGTATCTATAACTGTTGACATTAACGACATGACTTCTGTAGGAGACACAGTATCTATAACTGATGACAGTGACGACATGACTTCTGTTGGAGACACAGTATCTATAACAGTTGACAGTGCCGACATGACTTCTGTAGGAGACACAGTATCTATAACTGATGACAGTGACGTCATGACTTCTGTTGGAGACACAGTATCTATAACTGTTGACAGTGCCGACATGACTTCTGTAGGAGACACAGTATCTATAACTGATGACAGTGACGACATGACTTCTGTTGGAGACACAGAATCTATAACAGTTGACAGTGCCGACATAACCTCTGTAGGAGACACAGTATCTATAACTGTTAACAGTGCCGACATGACTTCTGTAGGAAACACAGTATCTATAACTGATGACAGTGACGACATGACTTCTGTTGGAGACACAGTATCTATAACTGATGACAGTGCCGACATGACTTCTGTTGGAGACACAGTATCTATAGCTGTTGACAGTGCCGACATAACCTCTGTAGGGGACACAGTATCTATAACTGATGAGAGTGACGACATGATTTCTGTAGGAGACACGGTATCTATAACAGTTGACATTGACGTCATTACTTCTGTTGGTGACATGGTATCTATAACTGTTGACAGTGACGACATGACTTCTGTAGGAGACACGGTATCTATAATTGTTGACAGTGACATCATTACTTCTGTTGGAGACACGGTATCTACAACTGGTGACAGTGACGACATGACTACTGTTGGAGACACGGTATCCATAACTGTTGACAGTGACGACATGACTACTGTAGGAGACACGGTATCTATAACTGGTGACATTGACGACATGACTTCTGTAGGAGACACGGTATCCATAAATGTTGACAGTGACGTCATTACTTCTGTTGGAGACACGGTATCTATACCTGTTAATAGTGACGACATGACTTCTGTAGGAGACAAGGCATATATAACTGTTGACATTGACGTCATTACTTCTGTTGGTGACACAGTATCTATAACTGATGACAGTGATGATATGACTTCTGTAGGAGACGCGGTATCTATAACTGTTGACAGTGACGACATGACTTCTGTAGGAGACACAGTATCTATAGCTGTTGACAGTGACGACATGACTTCTGTTGGAGACACAGTATCTATAACTGTTGACAGTGACGACATGACTTCTGTAGGAGACACAGTATCTATAACTGTTGACAGTGACGACATGACTTCTGTAGGAGACACAGTATCTATAACTGTTGACAGTGACGACATGATCTCTGTTGGAGACACGGTATATATAGCTGTTGACAGTGACGACATGATCTCTGTTGGAGACATGGTATATATAACTGTTGACAGTGACGACATGATCTCTGTTGGAGACACAGTATCTATAGCTGTTGACAGTGACGACATGACTTCTGTAGGAGACACAGAATCTATAGCTGTTGACAGTGATGACATGACTTCTGTAGGAGACACAGTATCTATAACTGTTGACAGTGCCGACATAACTTCTGTAGGAGACACAGTATCTATAACTGTTGACATTAACGACATGACTTCTGTAGCAGACACAGTATCTATAACTGATGACAGTGACGACATGACTTCTGTTGGAGACACAGTATCTATAACAGTTGACAGTGCCGACATGACTTCTGTAGGAGACACAGTATCTATAACTGATGACAGTGACGACATGACTTCTGTTGGAGACACAGTAACTATAACTGTTGACAGTGCCGACATGACTTCTGTAGGAGACACAGTATCTATAACTGATGACAGTGACGACATGACTTCTGTTGGAGACACAGTATCTATAACTGTTGACAGTGCCGACATGACTTCTGTAGGAGACACAGTATCTATAACTGATGACAGTGACGACATGCCTTCTGTTGGAGACACAGTATCTATAACTGTTGACAGTGACGACATGACTTCTGTAGGAGACACGGTATCTATAACTGTTGACAGTGACGACATGATTTCTTTAGGAGACACGGTATCTATAGCTGTTGACAGTGATGACATGACTTCTGTTGGAGACACAGTATCTATAACTGTTGACAGTGCCGACATAACTTCTGTAGGAGACACAGTATCTATAACTGTTAACAGTGCCGACATGACTTTTTTAGGAGACACAGTATCTATAACTGATGACAGTGACGACATGACTTCTGTAGGAGACACAGTATCTATAACTGTTGACAGTGCCGACATAACTTCTGTAGGAGACACAGTATCTATAACTGTTGACATTAACGACATGACTTCTGTAGGAGACACAGTATCTATAACTGATGACAGTGACGACATGACTTCTGTTGGAGACACAGTATCTATAACTGTTGACAGTGCCGACATGACTTCTGTAGGAGACACAGTATCTATAACTGATGACAGTGACGACATGACTTCTGTTGGAGACACAGTATCTATAACTGTTGACAGTGCCGACATGACTTCTGTAGGAGACACAGTATCTATAACTGATGACAGTGACGACATGACTTCTGTTGGAGACACAGTATCTATAACTGTTGACAGTGCCGACATGACTTCTGTAGGAGACACAGTATCTATAACTGATGACAGTGACGACATGCCTTCTGTTGGAGACACAGTATCTATAACTGTTGACAGTGACGACATGACTTCTGTAGGAGACACGGTATCTATAACTGTTGACAGTGACGACATGATTTCTTTAGGAGACACGGTATCTATAGCTGTTGACAGTGATGACATGACTTCTGTTGGAGACACAGTATCTATAACTGTTGACAGTGCCGACATAATTTCTGTAGGAGACACAGTATCTATAACTGTTAACAGTGCCGACAAGACTTTTTTAGGAGACACAGTATCTATAACTGATGACAGTGACGACATGACTTCTGTTGGAGACACAGTATTTATAACTGTTGACAGTGCCGACATGACTTCTGTAGGAGACACAGTATCTATAACTGATGACAGTGACGACATGACTTCTGTTGGAGACACAGTATCTATAACTGTTGACAGTGACGACATGATCTCTGTTGGAGACACGGTATATATAGCTGTTGACAGTGACGACATGATCTCTGTTGGAGACATGGTATCCATAACTGTTGACAGTGACGACATGATCTCTGTTGGAGACACGGTATATATAGCTGTTGACAGTGACAACATGACTTCTGTTGGAGACACAGTATCTATAACTGTTGACAGTGACGACATGACTTCTGTAGGAGACACAGAATCTATAGTTGTTGACAGTGATGACATGACTTCTGTAGGAGACACAGTATCTATAACTGTTGACAGTGCCGACATAACTTCTGTAGGAGACACAGTATCTATAACTGTTGACATTAACGACATGACTTCTGTAGGAGACACAGTATCTATAACTGATGACAGTGACGACATGACTTCTGTTGGAGACACAGTATCTATAACAGTTGACAGTGCCGACATGACTTCTGTAGGAGACACAGTATCTATAACTGATGACAGTGACGTCATGACTTCTGTTGGAGACACAGTATCTATAACTGTTGACAGTGCCGACATGACTTCTGTAGGAGACACAGTATCTATAACTGATGACAGTGACGACATGACTTCTGTTGGAGACACAGAATCTATAACAGTTGACAGTGCCGACATAACCTCTGTAGGAGACACAGTATCTATAACTGTTAACAGTGCCGACATGACTTCTGTAGGAAACACAGTATCTATAACTGATGACAGTGACGACATGACTTCTGTTGGAGACACAGTATCTATAACTGATGACAGTGCCGACATGACTTCTGTTGGAGACACAGTATCTATAACTGTTGACAGTGCCGACATAACCTCTGTAGGGGACACAGTATCTATAACTGATGAGAGTGACGACATGATTTCTGTAGGAGACACGGTATCTATAACAGTTGACATTGACGTCATTACTTCTGTTGGTGACATGGTATCTATAACTGTTGACAGTGACGACATGACTTCTGTAGGAGACACGGTATCTATAATTGTTGACAGTGACATCATTACTTCTGTTGGAGACACGGTATCTACAACTGGTGACAGTGACGACATGACTACTGTTGGAGACACGGTATCCATAACTGTTGACAGTGACGACATGACTACTGTAGGAGACACGGTATCTATAACTGGTGACATTGACGACATGACTTCTGTAGGAGACACGGTATCCATAAATGTTGACAGTGACGTCATTACTTCTGTTGGAGACACGGTATCTATACCTGTTAATAGTGACGACATGACTTCTGTAGGAGACAAGGCATATATAACTGTTGACATTGACGTCATTACTTCTGTTGGTGACACGGTATCTATAACTGATGACAGTGATGATATGACTTCTGTAGGAGACGCGGTATCTATAACTGTTGACAGTGACGACATGACTTCTGTAGGAGACACAGTATCTATAGCTGTTGACAGTGACGACATGACTTCTGTTGGAGACACAGTATCTATAACTGTTGACAGTGACGACATGACTTCTGTAGGAGACACAGTATCTATAACTGTTGACAGTGACGACATGACTTCTGTAGGAGACACAGTATCTATAACTGTTGACAGTGACGACATGATCTCTGTTGGAGACACGGTATATATAGCTGTTGACAGTGACGACATGATCTCTGTTGGAGACATGGTATATATAACTGTTGACAGTGACGACATGATCTCTGTTGGAGACACAGTATCTATAGCTGTTGACAGTGACAACATGACTTCTGTTGGAGACACAGTATCTATAACTGTTGACAGTGACGACATGACTTCTGTAGGAGACACAGAATCTATAGCTGTTGACAGTGATGACATGACTTCTGTAGGAGACACAGTATCTATAACTGTTGACAGTGACGACATGACTTCTGTAGGAGACACAGAATCTATAGTTGTTGACAGTGATGACATGACTTCTGTAGGAGACACAGTATCTATAACTGTTGACAGTGCCGACATAACTTCTGTAGGAGACACAGTATCTATAACTGTTGACATTAACGACATGACTTCTGTAGGAGACACAGTATCTATAACTGATGACAGTGACGACATGACTTCTGTTGGAGACACAGTATCTATAACAGTTGACAGTGCCGACATGACTTCTGTAGGAGACACAGTATCTATAACTGTTGACAGTGCCGACATGACTTCTGTAGGAGACACAGAATCTATAGTTGTTGACAGTGATGACATGACTTCTGTAGGAGACACAGTATCTATAACTGTTGACAGTGCCGACATAACTTCTGTAGGAGACACAGTATCTATAACTGTTGACATTAACGACATGACTTCTGTAGGAGACACAGTATCTATAACTGATGACAGTGACGACATGACTTCTGTTGGAGACACAGTATCTATAACAGTTGACAGTGCCGACATGACTTCTGTAGGAGACACAGTATCTATAACTGATGACAGTGACGTCATGACTTCTGTTGGAGACACAGTATCTATAACTGTTGACAGTGCCGACATGACTTCTGTAGGAGACACAGTATCTATAACTGATGACAGTGACGACATGACTTCTGTTGGAGACACAGAATCTATAACAGTTGACAGTGCCGACATAACCTCTGTAGGAGACACAGTATCTATAACTGTTAACAGTGCCGACATGACTTCTGTAGGAAACACAGTATCTATAACCGATGACAGTGACGACATGACTTCTGTTGGAGACACAGTATCTATAACTGATGACAGTGCCGACATGACTTCTGTTGGAGACACAGTATCTATAACTGTTGACAGTGCCGACATAACCTCTGTAGGGGACACAGTATCTATAACTGATGAGAGTGACGACATGATTTCTGTAGGAGACACGGTATCTATAACAGTTGACATTGACGTCATTACTTCTGTTGGTGACATGGTATCTATAACTGTTGACAGTGACGACATGACTTCTGTAGGAGACACGGTATCTATAATTGTTGACAGTGACATCATTACTTCTGTTGGAGACACGGTATCTACAACTGGTGACAGTGACGACATGACTACTGTTGGAGACACGGTATCCATAACTGTTGACAGTGACGACATGACTACTGTAGGAGACACGGTATCTATAACTGGTGACATTGACGACATGACTTCTGTAGGAGACACGGTATCCATAAATGTTGACAGTGACGTCATTACTTCTGTTGGAGACACGGTATCTATACCTGTTAATAGTGACGACATGACTTCTGTAGGAGACAAGGCATATATAACTGTTGACATTGACGTCATTACTTCTGTTGGTGACACGGTATCTATAACTGATGACAGTGATGATATGACTTCTGTAGGAGACGCGGTATCTATAACTGTTGACAGTGACGACATGACTTCTGTAGGAGACACAGTATCTATAGCTGTTGACAGTGACGACATGACTTCTGTTGGAGACACAGTATCTATAACTGTTGACAGTGACGACATGACTTCTGTAGGAGACACAGTATCTATAACTGTTGACAGTGACGACATGACTTCTGTAGGAGACACAGTATCTATAACTGTTGACAGTGACGACATGATCTCTGTTGGAGACACGGTATATATAGCTGTTGACAGTGACGACATGATCTCTGTTGGAGACATGGTATATATAACTGTTGACAGTGACGACATGATCTCTGTTGGAGACACAGTATCTATAGCTGTTGACAGTGACAACATGACTTCTGTTGGAGACACAGTATCTATAACTGTTGACAGTGACGACATGACTTCTGTAGGAGACACAGAATCTATAGCTGTTGACAGTGATGACATGACTTCTGTAGGAGACACAGTATCTATAACTGTTGACAGTGCCGACATAACTTCTGTAGGAGACACAGTATCTATAACTGTTGACATTAACGACATGACTTCTGTAGCAGACACAGTATCTATAACTGATGACAGTGACGACATGACTTCTGTTGGAGACACAGTATCTATAACAGTTGACAGTGCCGACATGACTTCTGTAGGAGACACAGTATCTATAACTGATGACAGTGACGACATGACTTCTGTTGGAGACACAGTAACTATAACTGTTGACAGTGCCGACATGACTTCTGTAGGAGACACAGTATCTATAACTGATGACAGTGACGACATGACTTCTGTTGGAGACACAGTATCTATAACTGTTGACAGTGCCGACATGACTTCTGTAGGAGACACAGTATCTATAACTGATGACAGTGACGACATGCCTTCTGTTGGAGACACAGTATCTATAACTGTTGACAGTGACGACATGACTTCTGTAGGAGACACGGTATCTATAACTGTTGACAGTGACGACATGATTTCTTTAGGAGACACGGTATCTATAGCTGTTGACAGTGATGACATGACTTCTGTTGGAGACACAGTATCTATAACTGTTGACAGTGCCGACATAACTTCTGTAGGAGACACAGTATCTATAACTGTTAACAGTGCCGACATGACTTTTTTAGGAGACACAGTATCTATAACTGATGACAGTGACGACATGACTTCTGTTGGAGACACAGTATTTATAACTGTTGACAGTGCCGACATGACTTCTGTAGGAGACACAGTATCTATAACTGATGACAGTGACGACATGACTTCTGTTGGAGACACAGTATCTATAACTGTTGACGGTGACGACATGATCTCTGTTGGAGACACGGTATATATAGCTGTTGACAGTGACAACATGACTTCTGTTGGAGACACAGTAACTATAACTGTTGACAGTGACGACATGACTTCTGTAGGAGACACATAATCTATAGCTGTTGACAGTGATGACATGACTTCTGTAGGAGACACAGTATCTATAACTGTTGACAGTGCCGACATAACTTCTGTAGGAGACACAGTATCTATAACTGTTGACATTAACGACATGACTTCTGTAGGAGACACAGTATCTATAACTGATGACAGTGACGACATGACTTCTGTTGGAGACACAGTATCTATAACTGTTGACAGTGCCGACATGACTTCTGTAGGAGACACAGTATCTATAACTGATGACAGTGACGACATGACTTCTGTTGGAGACACAGTTTCTATAACTGTTGACAGTGCCGACATGACTTCTGTAGGAGACACAGTATCTATAACTGATGACAGTGACGACATGACTTCTGTTGGAGACACAGTATCTATAACTGTTGACAGTGCCGACATGACTTCTGTAGGAGACACAGTATCTATAACTGATGACAGTGACGACATGCCTTCTGTTGGAGACACAGTATCTATAACTGTTGACAGTGACGACATGACTTCTGTAGGAGACACGGTATCTATAACTGTTGACAGTGACGACATGATTTCTTTAGGAGACACGGTATCTATAGCTGTTGACAGTGATGACATGACTTCTGTTGGAGACACAGTATCTATAACTGTTGACAGTGCCGACATAACTTCTGTAGGAGACACAGTATCTATAACTGTTAACAGTGCCGACATGACTTTTTTAGGAGACACAGTATCTATAACTGATGACAGTGACGACATGACTTCTGTTGGAGACACAGTATTTATAACTGTTGACAGTGCCGACATGACTTCTGTAGGAGACACAGTATCTATAACTGATGACAGTGACGACATGACTTCTGTTGGAGACACAGTATCTATAACTGTTGACAGTGACGACATGATCTCTGTTGGAGACACGGTATATATAGCTGTTGACAGTGACGACATGATCTCTGTAGGAGACATGGTATCCATAACTGTTGACAGTGACGACATGATCTCTGTTGGAGACACGGTATATATAGCTGTTGACAGTGACAACATGACTTCTGTTGGAGACACAGTAACTATAACTGTTGACAGTGACGACATGACTTCTGTAGGAGACACAGAATCTATAGCTGTTGACAGTGATGACATGACTTCTGTAGGAGACACAGTATCTATAACTGTTGACAGTGCCGACATAACTTCTGTAGGAGACACAGTATCTATAACTGTTGACATTAACGACATGACTTCTGTAGGAGACACAGTATCTATAACTGATGACAGTGACGACATGACTTCTGTTGGAGACACAGTATCTATAACAGTTGACAGTGCCGACATGACTTCTGTAGGAGACACAGTATCTATAACTGATGACAGTGACGTCATGACTTCTGTTGGAGACACAGTATCTATAACTGTTGACAGTGCCGACATGACTTCTGTAGGAGACACAGTATCTATAACTGATGACAGTGACGACATGACTTCTGTTGGAGACACAGAATCTATAACAGTTGACAGTGCCGACATAACCTCTGTAGGAGACACAGTATCTATAACTGTTAACAATGCCGACATGACTTCTGTAGGAAACACAGTATCTATAACTGATGACAGTGACGACATGACTTCTGTTGGAGACACAGTATCTATAACTGATGACAGTGCCGACATGACTTCTGTTGGAGACACAGTATCTATAACTGTTGACAGTGCCGACATAACCTCTGTAGGGGACACAGTATCTATAACTGATGAGAGTGACGACATGATTTCTGTAGGAGACACGGTATCTATAACAGTTGACATTGACGTCATTACTTCTGTTGGTGACATGGTATCTATAACTGTTGACAGTGACGACATGACTTCTGTAGGAGACACGGTATCTATAATTGTTGACAGTGACATCATTACTTCTGTTGGAGACACGGTATCTACAACTGGTGACAGTGACGACATGACTACTGTTGGAGACACGGTATCCATAACTGTTGACAGTGACGACATGACTACTGTAGGAGACACGGTATCTATAACTGGTGACATTGACGACATGACTTCTGTAGGAGACACGGTATCCATAAATGTTGACAGTGACGTCATTACTTCTGTTGGAGACACGGTATCTATACCTGTTAATAGTGACGACATGACTTCTGTAGGAGACAAGGCATATATAACTGTTGACATTGACGTCATTACTTCTGTTGGTGACACGGTATCTATAACTGATGACAGTGATGATATGACTTCTGTAGGAGACGCAGTATCTATAACTGTTGACAGTGACGACATGACTTCTGTAGGAGACACAGTATCTATAGCTGTTGACAGTGACGACATGACTTCTGTTGGAGACACAGTATCTATAACTGTTGACAGTGACGACATGACTTCTGTAGGAGACACAGTATCTATAACTGTTGACAGTGACGACATGACTTCTGTAGGAGACACAGTATCTATAACTGTTGACAGTGACGACATGATCTCTGTTGGAGACACGGTATATATAGCTGTTGACAGTGACGACATGATCTCTGTTGGAGACATGGTATATATAACTGTTGACAGTGACGACATGATCTCTGTTGGAGACACAGTATCTATAGCTGTTGACAGTGACAACATGACTTCTGTTGGAGACACAGTATCTATAACTGTTGACAGTGACGACATGACTTCTGTAGGAGACACAGAATCTATAGCTGTTGACAGTGATGACATGACTTCTGTAGGAGACACAGTATCTATAACTGTTGACAGTGACGACATGACTTCTGTAGGAGACACAGAATCTATAGTTGTTGACAGTGATGACATGACTTCTGTAGGAGACACAGTATCTATAACTGTTGACAGTGCCGACATAACTTCTGTAGGAGACACAGTATCTATAACTGTTGACATTAACGACATGACTTCTGTAGGAGACACAGTATCTATAACTGATGACAGTGACGACATGACTTCTGTTGGAGACACAGTATCTATAACAGTTGACAGTGCCGACATGACTTCTGTAGGAGACACAGTATCTATAACTGTTGACAGTGACGACATGACTTCTGTAGGAGACACAGAATCTATAGTTGTTGACAGTGATGACATGACTTCTGTAGGAGACACAGTATCTATAACTGTTGACAGTGCCGACATAACTTCTGTAGGAGACACAGTATCTATAACTGTTGACATTAACGACATGACTTCTGTAGGAGACACAGTATCTATAACTGATGACAGTGACGACATGACTTCTGTTGGAGACACAGTATCTATAACAGTTGACAGTGCCGACATGACTTCTGTAGGAGACACAGTATCTATAACTGATGACAGTGACGTCATGACTTCTGTTGGAGACACAGTATCTATAACTGTTGACAGTGCCGACATGACTTCTGTAGGAGACACAGTATTTATAACTGATGACAGTGACGACATGACTTCTGTTGGAGACACAGAATCTATAACAGTTGACAGTGCCGACATAACCTCTGTAGGAGACACAGTATCTATAACTGTTAACAGTGCCGACATGACTTCTGTAGGAAACACAGTATCTATAACTGATGACAGTGACGACATGACTTCTGTTGGAGACACAGTATCTATAACTGATGACAGTGCCGACATGACTTCTGTTGGAGACACAGTATCTATAACTGTTGACAGTGCCGACATAACCTCTGTAGGGGACACAGTATCTATAACTGATGAGAGTGACGACATGATTTCTGTAGGAGACACGGTATCTATAACAGTTGACATTGACGTCATTACTTCTGTTGGTGACATGGTATCTATAACTGTTGACAGTGACGACATGACTTCTGTAGGAGACACGGTATCTATAATTGTTGACAGTGACATCATTACTTCTGTTGGAGACACGGTATCTACAACTGGTGACAGTGACGACATGACTACTGTTGGAGACACGGTATCCATAACTGTTGACAGTGACGACATGACTACTGTAGGAGACACGGTATCTATAACTGGTGACATTGACGACATGACTTCTGTTGGAGACACGGTATCCATAAATGTTGACAGTGACGTCATTACTTCTGTTGGAGACACGGTATCTATACCTGTTAATAGTGACGACATGACTTCTGTAGGAGACAAGGCATATATAACTGTTGACATTGACGTCATTACTTCTGTTGGTGACACGGTATCTATAACTGATGACAGTGATGATATGACTTCTGTAGGAGACGCGGTATCTATAACTGTTGACAGTGACGACATGACTTCTGTAGGAGACACAGTATCTATAGCTGTTGACAGTGACGACATGACTTCTGTTGGAGACACAGTATCTATAACTGTTGACAGTGACGACATGACTTCTGTAGGAGACACAGTATCTATAACTGTTGACAGTGACGACATGACTTCTGTAGGAGACACAGTATCTATAACTGTTGACAGTGACGACATGATCTTTGTTGGAGACACGGTATATATAGCTGTTGACAGTGACGACATGATCTCTGTTGGAGACATGGTATATATAACTGTTGACAGTGACGACATGATCTCTGTTGGAGACACAGTATCTATAGCTGTTGACAGTGACAACATGACTTCTGTTGGAGACACAGTATCTATAACTGTTGACAGTGACGACATGACTTCTGTAGGAGACACAGAATCTATAGCTGTTGACAGTGATGACATGACTTCTGTAGGAGACACAGTATCTATAACTGTTGACAGTGCCGACATAACTTCTGTAGGAGACACAGTATCTATAACTGTTGACATTAACGACATGACTTCTGTAGCAGACACAGTATCTATAACTGATGACAGTGACGACATGACTTCTGTTGGAGACACAGTATCTATAACAGTTGACAGTGCCGACATGACTTCTGTAGGAGACACAGTATCTATAACTGATGACAGTGACGACATGACTTCTGTTGGAGACACAGTATCTATAACTGTTGACAGTGCCGACATGACTTCTGTAGGAGACACAGTATCTATAACTGATGACAGTGACGACATGACTTCTGTTGGAGACACAGTATCTATAACTGTTGACAGTGCCGACATGACTTCTGTAGGAGACACAGTATCTATAACTGATGACAGTGACGACATGCCTTCTGTTGGAGACATAGTATCTATAACTGTTGACAGTGACGACATGACTTCTGTAGGAGACACGGTATCTATAACTGTTGACAGTGACGACATGATTTCTTTAGGAGACACGGTATCTATAGCTGTTGACAGTGATGACATGACTTCTGTTGGAGACACAGTATCTATAACTGTTGACCGTGCCGACATAACTTCTGTAGGAGACACAGTATCTATAACTGTTAACAGTGCCGACATGACTTTTTTAGGAGACACAGTATCTATAACTGATGACAGTGACGACATGACTTCTGTTGGAGACACAGTATTTATAACTGTTGACAGTGCCGACATGACTTCTGTAGGAGACACAGTATCTATAACTGATGACAGTGACGACATGACTTCTGTTGGAGACACAGTATCTATAACTGTTGACAGTGACGACATGATCTCTGTTGGAGACACGGTATATATAGCTGTTGACAGTGATAACATGACTTCTGTTGGAGACACAGTAACTATAACTGTTGACAGTGACGACATGACTTCTGTAGGAGACACATAATCTATAGCTGTTGACAGTGATGACATGACTTCTGTAGGAGACACAGTATCTATAACTGTTGACAGTGCCGACATGACTTCTGTAGGAGACACAGTATCTATAACTGTTGACATTAACGACATGACTTCTGTAGGAGACACAGTATCTATAACTGATGACAGTGACGACATGACTTCTGTTGGAGACACAGTATCTATAACTGTTGACAGTGCCGACATGACTTCTGTAGGAGACACAGTATCTATAACTGATGACAGTGACGACATGACTTCTGTTGGAGACACAGTATCTATAACTGTTGACAGTGCCGACATGACTTCTGTAGGAGACACAGTATCTATAACTGATGACAGTGACGACATGCCTTCTGTTGGAGACACAGTATCTATAACTGTTGACAGTGACGACATGACTTCTGTAGGAGACACGGTATCTATAACTGTTGACAGTGACGACATGATTTCTTTAGGAGACACGGTATCTATAGCTGTTGACAGTGATGACATGACTTCTGTTGGAGACACAGTATCTATAACTGTTGACAGTGCCGACATAACTTCTGTAGGAGACACAGTATCTATAACTGTTAACAGTGCCGACATGACTTTTTTAGGAGACACAGTATCTATAACTGATGACAGTGACGACATGACTTCTGTTGGAGACACAGTATTTATAACTGTTGACAGTGCCGACATGACTTCTGTAGGAGACACAGTATCTATAACTGATGACAGTGACGACATGACTTCTGTTGGAGACACAGTATCTATAACTGTTGACAGTGACGACATGATCTCTGTTGGAGACACGGTATATATAGCTGTTGACAGTGACGACATGATCTCTGTAGGAGACATGGTATCCATAACTGTTGACAGTGACGACATGATCTCTGTTGGAGACACAGTATCTATAGCTGTTGACAGTGACAACATGACTTCTGTTGGAGACACAGTAACTATAACTGTTGACAGTGACGACATGACTTCTGTAGGAGACACAGAATCTATAGCTGTTGACAGTGATGACATGACTTCTGTAGGAGACACAGTATCTATAACTGTTGACAGTGCCGACATAACTTCTGTAGGAGACACAGTATCTATAACTGTTGACATTAACGACATGACTTCTGTAGGAGACACAGTATCTATAACTGATGACAGTGACGACATGACTTCTGTTGGAGACACAGTATCTATAACTGTTGACAGTGCCGACATGACTTCTGTAGGAGACACAGTATCTATAACTGATGACAGTGACGACATGACTTCTGTTGGAGACACAGTATCTATAACTGTTGACAGTGCCGACATGACTTCTGTAGGAGACACAGTATCTATAACTGATGACAGTGACGACATGACTTCTGTTGGAGACACAGTATCTATAACTGTTGACAGTGCCGACATGACTTCTGTAGGAGACACAGTATCTATAACTGATGACAGTGACGACATGCCTTCTGTTGGAGACACAGTATCTATAACTGTTGACAGTGACGACATGACTTCTGTAGGAGACACGGTATCTATAACTGTTGACAGTGACGACATGATTTCTTTAGGAGACACGGTATCTATAGCTGTTGACAGTGATGACATGACTTCTGTTGGAGACACAGTATCTATAACTGTTGACAGTGCCGACATAACTTCTGTAGGAGACACAGTATCTATAACTGTTAACAGTGCCGACATGACTTTTTTAGGAGACACAGTATCTATAACTGATGACAGTGACGACATGACTTCTGTTGGAGACACAGTATTTATAACTGTTGACAGTGCCGACATGACTTCTGTAGGAGACACAGTATCTATAACTGATGACAGTGACGACATGACTTCTGTTGGAGACACAGTATCTATAACTGTTGACAGTGACGACATGATCTCTGTTGGAGACACGGTATATATAGCTGTTGACAGTGACGACATGATCTCTGTTGGAGACATGGTATCCATAACAGTTGACAGTGACGACATGATCTCTGTTGGAGACACGGTATATATAGCTGTTGACAGTGACAACATGACTTCTGTTGGAGACACAGTAACTATAACTGTTGACAGTGACGACATGACTTCTGTAGGAGACACAGAATCTATAGCTGTTGACAGTGATGACATGACTTCTGTAGGAGACACAGTATCTATAACTGTTGACAGTGCCGACATAACTTCTGTAGGAGACACAGTATCTATAACTGTTGACATTAACGACATGACTTCTGTAGGAGACACAGTATCTATAACTGTTGACAGTGCCGACATGACTTCTGTAGGAGACACAGTATCTATAACTGATGACAGTGACGACATGACTTCTGTTGGAGACACAGTATCTATAACTGTTGACAGTGCCGACATGACTTCTGTAGGAGACACAGTATCTATAACTGATGACAGTGACGACATGACTTCTGTTGGAGACACAGTATCTATAACTGTTGACAGTGCCGACATGACTTCTGTAGGAGACACAGTATCTATAACTGATGACAGTGACGACATGCCTTCTGTTGGAGACACAGTATCTATAACTGTTGACAGTGACGACATGACTTCTGTAGGAGACACGGTATCTATAACTGTTGACAGTGACGACATGATTTCTTTAGGAGACACGGTATCTATAGCTGTTGACAGTGATGACATGACTTCTGTTGGAGACACAGTATCTATAACTGTTGACAGTGCCGACATAACTTCTGTAGGAGACACAGTATCTATAACTGTTAACAGTGCCGACATGACTTTTTTAGGAGACACAGTATCTATAACTGATGACAGTGACGACATGACTTCTGTTGGAGACACAGTATTTATAACTGTTGACAGTGCCGACATGACTTCTGTAGGAGACACAGTATCTATAACTGATGACAGTGACGACATGACTTCTGTTGGAGACACAGTATCTATAACTGTTGACAGTGACGACATGATCTCTGTTGGAGACACGGTATATATAGCTGTTGACAGTGACGACATGATCTCTGTTGGAGACATGGTATATATAACTGTTGACAGTGACGACATGATCTCTGTTGGAGACACGGTATATATAGCTGTTGACAGTGACAACATGACTTCTGTTGGAGACACAGTAACTATAACTGTTGACAGTGACGACATGACTTCTGTAGGAGACACAGAATCTATAGCTGTTGACAGTGATGACATGACTTCTGTAGGAGACACAGTATCTATAACTGTTGACATTAACGACATGACTTCTGTAGGAGACACAGTATCTATAACTGATGACAGTGACGACATGACTTCTGTAGGAGACACAGTATCTATAACTGTTGACAGTGCCGACATGACTTCTGTAGGAGACACAGTATCTATAACTGATGACAGTGACGACATGACTTCTGTTGGAGACACAGTATCTATAACTGTTGACAGTGCCGACATGACTTCTGTAGGAGACACAGTATCTATAACTGATGACAGTGACGACATGACTTCTGTTGGAGACACAGTATCTATAACTGTTGACAGTGCCGACATGACTTCTGTAGGAGACACAGTATCTATAACTGATGACAGTGACGACATGCCTTCTGTTGGAGACACAGTATCTATAACTGTTGACAGTGACGACATGACTTCTGTAGGAGACACGGTATCTATAACTGTTGACAGTGACGACATGATTTCTTTAGGAGACACGGTATCTATAGCTGTTGACAGTGATGACATGACTTCTGTTGGAGACACAGTATCTATAACTGTTGACAGTGCCAACATAACTTCTGTAGGAGACACAGTATCTATAACTGTTAACAGTGCCGACATGACTTTTTTAGGAGACACAGTATCTATAACTGATGACAGTGACGACATGACTTCTGTAGGAGACACAGTATCTATAACTGATGACAGTGACGACATGACTTCTGTTGGAGACACAGTATCTATAACTGTTGACAGTGACGACATGATCTCTGTTGGAGACACGGTATATATAGCTGTTGACAGTGACGACATGATCTCTGTTGGAGACATGGTATCCATAACTGTTGACAGTGACGACATGATCTCTGTTGGAGACACGGTATATATAGCTGTTGACAGTGACAACATGACTTCTGTTGGAGACACAGTATCTATAACTGTTGACAGTGACGACATGACTTCTGTAGGAGACACAGAATCTATAGCTGTTGACAGTGATGACATGACTTCTGTAGGAGACACAGTATCTATAACTGTTGACATTAACGACATGACTTCTGTAGGAGACACAGTATCTATAACTGATGACAGTGACGACATGACTTCTGTTGGAGATACAGTATCTATAACAGTTGACAGTGCCGACATGACTTCTGTAGGAGACACAGTATCTATAACTGATGACAGTGACGACATGACTTCTGTTGGAGACACAGTATCTATAACTGTTGACAGTGCCGACATGACTTCTGTAGGAGACACAGTATCTATAACTGATGACAGTGACGACATGACTTCTGTTGGAGACACAGAATCTATAACAGTTGACAGTGCCGACATAACCTCTGTAGGAGACACAGTATCTATAACTGTTAACAGTGCCGACATGACTTCTGTAGGAAACACAGTATCTATAACTGATGACAGTGACGACATGACTTCTGTTGGAGACACATTATCTATAACTGATGACAGTGCCGACATGACTTCTGTTGGAGACACAGTATCTATAACTGTTGACAGTGCCGACATAACCTCTGTAGGGGACACAGTATCTATAACTGATGAGAGTGACGACATGATTTCTGTAGGAGACACGGTATCTATAACAGTTGACATTGACGTCATTACTTCTGTTGGTGACATGGTATCTATAACTGTTGACAGTGACGACATGACTTCTGTAGGAGACACGGTATCTATAATTGTTGACAGTGACATCATTACTTCTGTTGGAGACACGGTATCTACAACTGGTGACAGTGACGACATGACTACTGTTGGAGACACGGTATCCATAACTGTTGACAGTGACGACATGACTACTGTAGGAGACACGGTATCTATAACTGGTGACATTGACGACATGACTTCTGTAGGAGACACGGTATCCATAAATGTTGACAGTGACGTCATTACTTCTGTTGGAGACACGGTATCTATACCTGTTAATAGTGACGACATGACTTCTGTAGGAGACAAGGCATATATAACTGTTGACATTGACGTCATTACTTCTGTTGGTGACACGGTATCTATAACTGATGACAGTGATGATATGACTTCTGTAGGAGACACGGTATCCATAACTGGTGACAGTGACGATATGATTTCTGTAGGAGACACGGTATCTATAACTGTTGACCGTGACGATATGATTTCTGTAGGAGGCACGGTATCTATAACTGTTGACCGTGACGACATGACTTCTGTTGGAGACACTGTAGGTAATAATGTATAATTGATGACTGGTGTAGATGCAAATGAACTGTCTATTGTTACTGTAGGTAATAATGTATCATTGATGACTGGTGTAGATGTAAATATACCGTCTATTGTTACTGTAGGTAATAATGTATCATTGATGACTGGTGTAGATGTAAATGTACTGTCTTCTGCTACTGTAGGTAATAATGTATCATTGATGCCTGGTGTAGATGCAAATGAACTCTCTATTGTTACTGTACGTAATAATGTATCATTGATGCCTGGTGAAGATGCAAATGAACTCTCTATTGTTACTGTAGGTAATAATGTATCATTGATGATTGGTGTAGATGCAAATGAACTGTCTATTGTTACTGTAGGTAATAATGTATCATTGATGCCTGGTGAAGATGCAAATGAACTCTCTGTTGTTACTGTAGGTAATAATGTATCATTGATGACTGGTGTAGATGCAAATGAACTGTTCATTGTTACTGTAGGTAATAATGTATCATTGATGACTGGTGTAGATGTAAATGTATTGCCTATTATTACTGTAGGTAATAATGTATCATTGAGGACTGATGTAGATGCAAATGAACTGTCTATTGTTACTGTAGGTAATAATGTATCATTGATGACTGGTGTAGATGCAAATGAACTGTCTATTGTTACTGTAGGTAATAATGTATCATTGATGACTGGTGTAGATGTAAATTTACTGTCCATTGCTACTGTAGGTAATAATGTATAATTGGTGCCTGATATAGATGTAAATGTACTGTCTATTGTTACTGTAGGTAATAATGTATCATTGATGCCTGGTGTAGAGGTAAAAGTACTGTCTATTGTTACTGCAGGTAATAATGTATCATTGATGCCTGGTGTAGATGTAAATGTACTGTCTATTGTTACTGTAGGTAATAATGAATCATTGATGACTGATGTAGATGTAAATGTACTGTCTATTGTTACTGTAGGTAATAATGTATCATTGATGACTGGTGTAGACGTAGATGTACCAGCTATTGTTACTGTAGGTAATAATGTATTATTGATGACTGGTGTAGTTGTAAAGGTACTGTCTATTGTTACTGTAGGTAATAATGTATTATTGATGACTGGTGTAGTTGTAAATGTATTTTCTATTGTTACCGTAGGTAATAATGTATCATTGATGACTGGTGTAGATGCAAATGAACCGTCTATTGTTACTGTAGGTAATAATGTATCATTGATGACAGGGGTAGAGGTAAATGTACTGTCTGTTGGTAATGTAGGTAATAATGTATCATTGATGCCTGGTGTAGATGCAAATGAACTCTCTATTGTTACTGTAGGTAATAATGTATCATTGATGACTGGTGTAGATGCAAATGAACTGTCTATTGCTACTGTAGGTAATAATGTATCATTGATGACTGGTGTAGATGCAAATGAACTGTTTATTGTTACTGTAGGGAATAATGTATCATTGATGTCTGGTGTAGATGTAAATGTACTGTCCATTGCTACTGTAGGTAATAATGTATCATTGGTACCTGATGTAGATGTAAATGTACTGTCTATTGTTACTTTAGGCAATAATGTATCATTGATGTCTGGTGTAGATGTAAATTTACTGTCCATTGCTACTGTAGGTAATAATGTATCATTGATGCCTGGTGTAGAGGTAAATGTACTGTCTATTGTTACTGTAGGTAATAATGTATCATTGATGCCTGGTGTAGAGGTAAATGTACTGTCTATTGCTACTGTAGGTAATAATGTATCATTGATGCCTTGAGTAGATGTAAATGTACTGTCTATTGTTACTGTAGGTAATAATGTATCATTGATGACTGATGTAGATGTAAATGTACTGTCTATTGTTACTGTAGGTAATAATGTATCATTGATGACCGGTGTAGATGTAGATGTACCAGCTATTGTTACTGTAGGTAATAATGTATCATTGATGACTGGTGTAGAAGTAAATGTAATGCCTATTGTTACTGTAGGTAATAAGGTATCATTGATGACTGGTGTAGTAGTGAAGGTACTGTCTATTGTTACTGTAGGTAATAATGTATCATTGATGACTGGTGTAGATGTAAATGTATTGTCTATTGTTACTGTAGGTAATAATGTATCATTGATGACTGGTGTAGATGCAAATGAACTGTCTATTGTTACTGTAGGTAATAATGTATCATTGATGACTGGTGTAGATGCAAATGAACTGTCTATTGTTACTGTAGGTAATAATGTATCATTGATGACTGGTGTAGATGCAAATGAACTGTTTATTGTTACTGTAGGTAATAATATATCATTGATGACTGGTGTAGATGTAAATGTATTGCCTATTGTTACTGTAGGTAATAATGTATCATTGAGGACTGATGTAGATGCAAATGAACTGTCTATTGTTACTGTAGGTAATAATGTATCATTGATGACTGGTGTAGATGTAAATTTACTGTCCATTGCTACTGTAGGTAATAATGTATCATTGGTGCCTGATGTAGATGTAAATGTACCGTCTATTGTTACTGTAGGTAATAATGTATCATTGATGCCTTGTGTAGAGGTAAAAGTACTGTCTATTGTTACTGCAGGTAATAATGTATCATTGATGCCTGGTGTAGATGTAAATGTACTGTCTATTGTTACTGTAGGTAATAATGTATCATTGGTGCCTGATGTAGATGTAAATGTACCGTCTATTGTTACTGTAGGTAATAATGTATCATTGATGCCTTGTGTAGAGGTAAAAGTACTGTCTATTGTTACTGCAGGTAATAATGTATCATTGATGCCTGGTGTAGATGTAAATGTACTGTCTATTGTTACTGTAGGTAATAATGTATCATTGATGACTGGTGTAGACGTAGATGTACCAGCTATTGTTACTGTAGGTAATAATGTATTATTGATGACTGGTGTAGTTGTAAAGGTACTGTCTATTGTTACTGTAGGTAATAATGTATTATTGATGACTGGTGTAGTTGTAAATGTATTTTCTATTGTTACCGTAGGTAATAATGTATCATTGATGACTGGTGTAGATGGAAATGAACCGTCTATTGTTACTGTAGGTAATAATGTATCATTGATGCCTGGTGTAGATGCAAATGAACTCTCTATTGTTACTGTAAGTAATAATGTATCATTGATGACTGGTGTAGATGCAAATGAACTGTCTATTGCTACTGTAGGTAATAATGTATCATTGATGACTGGTGTAGATGCAAATGAACTGTCTATTGTTACTGTAGGTAATAATGTATCATTGATGACTGATGTAGATGTAAATGTACTGTCTATTGTTACTGTAGGTAATAATGTATCATTGATGACTGGTGTAGACGTAGATGTACCAGCTATTGTTACTGTAGGTAATAATGTATTATTGATGACTGGTGTAGTTGTAAAGGTACTGTCTATTGTTACTGTAGGTAATAATGTATTATTGATGACTGGTGTAGTTGTAAATGTATTTTCTATTGTTACCGTAGGTAATAATGTATCATTGATGACTGGTGTAGATGGAAATGAACCGTCTATTGTTACTGTAGGTAATAATGTATCATTGATGACAGGGGTAGAGGTAAATGTACTGTCTGTTGGTAATGTAGGTAATAATGTATCATTGATGCCTGGTGTAGATGCAAATGAACTCTCTATTGTTACTGTAAGTAATAATGTATCATTGATGACTGGTGTAGATGCAAATGAACTGTCTATTGCTACTGTAGGTAATAATGTATCATTGATGACTGGTGTAGATGCAAATGAACTGTCTATTGTTACTGTAGGTAATAATGTATCATTGATGACTGATGTAGATGTAAATGTACTGTCTATTGTTACTGTAGGTAATAATGTATCATTGATGACTGGTGTAGACGTAGATGTACCAGCTATTGTTACTGTAGGTAATAATGTATTATTGATGACTGGTGTAGTTGTAAAGGTACTGTCTATTGTTACTGTAGGTAATAATGTATTATTGATGACTGGTGTAGTTGTAAATGTATTTTCTATTGTTACCGTAGGTAATAATGTATCATTGATGACTGGTGTAGATGGAAATGAACCGTCTATTGTTAC
Source organism: Bathymodiolus brooksi (assembly GCA_963680875.1). Taxonomy (NCBI): domain Eukaryota; kingdom Metazoa; phylum Mollusca; class Bivalvia; order Mytilida; family Modiolidae; genus Bathymodiolus; species Bathymodiolus brooksi. Next base: position 98,304,512 of record OY804585.1, read on the forward strand.
TGTAGGTAATAATGTATCATTGATGACAGGGGTAGAGGTAAATGTACTGTCTGTTGGTAATGTAGGTAATAATGTATCATTGATGCCTGGTGTAGATGCAAATGAACTCTCTATTGTTACTGTAAGTAATAATGTATCATTGATGACTGGTGTAGATGCAAATGAACTGTCTATTGCTACTGTAGGTAATAATGTATCATTGATGACTGGTGTAGATGCAAATGAACTGTCTATTGTTACTGTAGGTAATAATGTATCATTGATGTCTGGTGTAGATGTAAATGTACTGTCCATTGCTACTGTAGGTAATAATGTATCATTGGTACCTGATGTAGATGTAAATGTACTGTCTATTGTTACTTTAGGCAATAATGTATCATTGATGTCTGGTGTAGATGTAAATTTACTGTCCATTGCTACTGTATGTAATAATGTATCATTGATGCCTGGTGTAGAGGTAAATGTACTGTCTATTGTTACTGTAGGTAATAATGTATCATTGATGCCTGGTGTAGAGGTAAATGTACTGTCTATTGCTACTGTAGGTAATAATGTATCATTGATGCCTTGAGTAGATGTAAATGTACCGTCTATTGTTACTGTAGGTAATAATGTATCATTGATGACTGATGTAGATGTAAATGTACTGTCTATTGTTACTGTAGGTAATAATGTATCATTGATGACCGGTGTAGATGTAGATGTACCAGCTATTGTTACTGTAGGTAATAATGTATCATTGATGACTGGTGTAGAAGTAAATGTAATGCCTATTGTTACTGTAGGTAATAAGGTATCATTGATGACTGGTGTAGTAGTGAAGGTACTGTCTATTGTTACTGTAGGTAATAATGTATCATTGATGACTGGTGTAGATGTAAATGTATTGTCTATTGTTACTGTAGGTAATAATGTATCATTGATGACTGGTGTATATGTAAATGTACTGTCTGTTGTTACTGTAGGTAATAATGTATCATTGATGCCTGGTGTAGATGCAAATGAACTGTCTAATGTTACTGTAGGTAATAATGTATCATTGATGACTGGTGTAGATGCAAATGAACTGTCTATTGTTACTGTAGGTAATAATGTATCATTGATGACCGGTGTAGATGCAAATGAACTGTCTATTGTTACTGTAGGTAATAATGTATCATTGATGACTGGTGTAGATGCAAATGAACTGTCTATTGTTACTGTAGGTAATAATGTATCATTGATGACTGGTGTAGATGCAAATGAACCGTCTATTGTTACTGTAGGTAATAATGTATCATTGATGACTGGTGTAGAAGTAAATGTACTGCCTATTGTTACTCTAGGTAATAATGTATCATTGATGACAGGTGTAGAAGTAAAAGCACTGTCTATTGTTACTGTAGGTAATAATGTATCATTGATGACTGATGTAGATTTAAATGTACCGTCTATTGTAAATGTAGGTAATAATGTATCATTGATGACTGATGTAGATGTAAATGTACCATTCATTGTTACTGTAGGTAATAATGTATCATTGATGTCTGGTGTAGATGTAAATGTACTTTCTACTGTTACTGTAGGTAATAATGTAGCACTCATGACTGGTGTAGATGTAAATGTACTACCTATTGTTAGTGTAGGTAATAATGTATTATTGATGACTGGTGTAGATGTAAATGTACTGTCTATTGTTACTGTAGGTAATAATGTATCATTCATGACTGGTGTAGATGTAAATGTACTGTCTATTGTTACTGTAGGTAATAATGTATCATTGTTCACTGGTGTAGATGTAAATGTACTGTCTATTGTTACTGTAGGTAATAATGTATCATTGATGACTGATGTAGATGTAAATGTACCGTTCATTGTTACGGTAGGTAATAATGTATCATTGATGACTGGTGTAGATGTAAATGTACTGTCCATTGCTACTATAGGTAATAATGTATCATTGATGCCTGATGTAGATGTAAATGTACTGTCTATTGTTACTGTAGGCAATAATGTATCATTGATGTCTGGTGTAGATGTAAATTTACTGTCCATTGCTACTGTAGGTAATAATGTATCATTGATGCCTGGTGTAGAGGTAAATGTACTGTCTATTGTTACTGTAGGTAATAATGTATCATTGATGCCTGGTGTAGAGGTAAGTGTACTGTCTATTGTTACTGTAGGTAATAATGTATCATTGATACCTGATGTAGATGTAAATGTACTGTCTATTGTTACTGTAGGCAATAAAGTATCATTGATGACTAATATAGATGTAAATGTACTGTCTATTGTTACTGTAGGTAATAATGTATCATTGGTGACCGGTGTAGATGTAGATGTACCAGCTAATGTTACTGTAGGTAATAATGTATCATTGATGACTGGTGTAGATGTAAATGTATTGTCTATTGTTACTGTAGGTAATAATATATCATTGATGACTGGTGTAGATGTAAATGTATTGTCTATTGTTACTGTAGGTAATAATGTATCATTGATGACTGGTGTAGATGTAAATGTATTGCCTATTGTTACTGTAGGTAATAATGTATCATTGATGACTGGTGTAGATGTAAATATACCGTCTATTGTTACTGTAGGTAATAATGTATCATTGATGACTAATATAGATGTAAATGTACTGTCTATTGTTACTGTAGGTAATAATGTATCATTGATGACCGGTGTAGATGTAGATGTACCAGCTATTGTTACTGTAGGTAATAATGTATCATTGATGACTGGTGTAGAAGTAAATGTAATGCCTATTGTTACTGTAGGTAATAAGGTATCATTGATGACTGGTGTAGTAGTGAAGGTACTGTCTATTGTTACTGTAGGTAATAATGTATCATTGATGACTGGTGTAGATGTAAATGTATTGTCTATTGTTACTGTAGGTAATAATGTATCATTGATGACTGGTGTATATGTAAATGTACTGTCTGTTGTTACTGTAGGTAATAATGTATCATTGATGCCTGGTGTAGATGCAAATGAACTGTCTAATGTTACTGTAGGTAATAATGTATCATTGATGACTGGTGTAGATGCAAATGAACTGTCTATTGTTACTGTAGGTAATAATGTATCATTGATGACCGGTGTAGATGCAAATGAACTGTCTATTGTTACTGTAGGTAATAATGTATCATTGATGACTGGTGTAGATGCAAATGAACTGTCTATTGTTACTGTAGGTAATAATGTATCATTGATGACTGGTGTAGATGCAAATGAACCGTCTATTGTTACTGTAGGTAATAATGTATCATTGATGACTGGTGTAGAAGTAAATGTACTGCCTATTGTTACTCTAGGTAATAATGTATCATTGATGACAGGTGTAGAAGTAAAAGCACTGTCTATTGTTACTGTAGGTAATAATGTATCATTGATGACTGATGTAGATTTAAATGTACCGTCTATTGTAAATGTAGGTAATAATGTATCATTGATGACTGATGTAGATGTAAATGTACCATTCATTGTTACTGTAGGTAATAATGTATCATTGATGTCTGGTGTAGATGTAAATGTACTTTCTACTGTTACTGTAGGTAATAATGTAGCACTCATGACTGGTGTAGATGTAAATGTACTACCTATTGTTAGTGTAGGTAATAATGTATTATTGATGACTGGTGTAGATGTAAATGTACTGTCTATTGTTACTGTAGGTAATAATGTATCATTCATGACTGGTGTAGATGTAAATGTACTGTCTATTGTTACTGTAGGTAATAATGTATCATTGTTCACTGGTGTAGATGTAAATGTACTGTCTATTGTTACTGTAGGTAATAATGTATCATTGATGACTGATGTAGATGTAAATGTACCGTTCATTGTTACGGTAGGTAATAATGTATCATTGATGACTGGTGTAGATGTAAATGTACTGTCCATTGCTACTATAGGTAATAATGTATCATTGATGCCTGATGTAGATGTAAATGTACTGTCTATTGTTACTGTAGGCAATAATGTATCATTGATGTCTGGTGTAGATGTAAATTTACTGTCCATTGCTACTGTAGGTAATAATGTATCATTGATGCCTGGTGTAGAGGTAAATGTACTGTCTATTGTTACTGTAGGTAATAATGTATCATTGATGCCTGGTGTAGAGGTAAGTGTACTGTCTATTGTTACTGTAGGTAATAATGTATCATTGATACCTGATGTAGATGTAAATGTACTGTCTATTGTTACTGTAGGCAATAAAGTATCATTGATGACTAATATAGATGTAAATGTACTGTCTATTGTTACTGTAGGTAATAATGTATCATTGGTGACCGGTGTAGATGTAGATGTACCAGCTAATGTTACTGTAGGTAATAATGTATCATTGATGACTGGTGTAGATGTAAATGTATTGTCTATTGTTACTGTAGGTAATAATATATCATTGATGACTGGTGTAGATGTAAATGTATTGTCTATTGTTACTGTAGGTAATAATGTATCATTGATGACTGGTGTAGATGTAAATGTATTGCCTATTGTTACTGTAGGTAATAATGTATCATTGATGACTGGTGTAGATGTAAATATACCGTCTATTGTTACTGTAGGTAATAATGTATCATTGATGACTAATATAGATGTAAATGTACTGTCTATTGTTACTGTAGGTAATAATGTATCATTGATGACCGGTGTAGATGTAGATGTACCAGCTATTGTTACTGTAGGTAATAATGTATCATTGATGACTGGTGTAGAAGTAAATGTAATGCCTATTGTTACTGTAGGTAATAAGGTATCATTGATGACTGGTGTAGTAGTGAAGGTACTGTCTATTGTTACTGTAGGTAATAATGTATCATTGATGACTGGTGTAGATGTAAATGTATTGTCTATTGTTACTGTAGGTAATAATGTATCATTGATGACTGGTGTATATGTAAATGTACTGTCTGTTGTTACTGTAGGTAATAATGTATCATTGATGCCTGGTGTAGATGCAAATGAACTGTCTAATGTTACTGTAGGTAATAATGTATCATTGATGACTGGTGTAGATGCAAATGAACTGTCTATTGTTACTGTAGGTAATAATGTATCATTGATGACCGGTGTAGATGCAAATGAACTGTCTATTGTTACTGTAGGTAATAATGTATCATTGATGACTGGTGTAGATGCAAATGAACTGTCTATTGTTACTGTAGGTAATAATGTATCATTGATGACTGGTGTAGATGCAAATGAACCGTCTATTGTTACTGTAGGTAATAATGTATCATTGATGACTGGTGTAGAAGTAAATGTACTGCCTATTGTTACTCTAGGTAATAATGTATCATTGATGACAGGTGTAGAAGTAAAAGCACTGTCTATTGTTACTGTAGGTAATAATGTATCATTGATGACTGATGTAGATTTAAATGTACCGTCTATTGTAAATGTAGGTAATAATGTATCATTGATGACTGATGTAGATGTAAATGTACCATTCATTGTTACTGTAGGTAATAATGTATCATTGATGTCTGGTGTAGATGTAAATGTACTTTCTACTGTTACTGTAGGTAATAATGTAGCACTCATGACTGGTGTAGATGTAAATGTACTACCTATTGTTAGTGTAGGTAATAATGTATTATTGATGACTGGTGTAGATGTAAATGTACTGTCTATTGTTACTGTAGGTAATAATGTATCATTCATGACTGGTGTAGATGTAAATGTACTGTCTATTGTTACTGTAGGTAATAATGTATCATTGTTCACTGGTGTAGATGTAAATGTACTGTCTATTGTTACTGTAGGTAATAATGTATCATTGATGACTGATGTAGATGTAAATGTACCGTTCATTGTTACGGTAGGTAATAATGTATCATTGATGACTGGTGTAGATGTAAATGTACTGTCCATTGCTACTATAGGTAATAATGTATCATTGATGCCTGATGTAGATGTAAATGTACTGTCTATTGTTACTGTAGGCAATAATGTATCATTGATGTCTGGTGTAGATGTAAATTTACTGTCCATTGCTACTGTAGGTAATAATGTATCATTGATGCCTGGTGTAGAGGTAAATGTACTGTCTATTGTTACTGTAGGTAATAATGTATCATTGATGCCTGGTGTAGAGGTAAGTGTACTGTCTATTGTTACTGTAGGTAATAATGTATCATTGATACCTGATGTAGATGTAAATGTACTGTCTATTGTTACTGTAGGCAATAAAGTATCATTGATGACTAATATAGATGTAAATGTACTGTCTATTGTTACTGTAGGTAATAATGTATCATTGGTGACCGGTGTAGATGTAGATGTACCAGCTAATGTTACTGTAGGTAATAATGTATCATTGATGACTGGTGTAGATGTAAATGTATTGTCTATTGTTACTGTAGGTAATAATATATCATTGATGACTGGTGTAGATGTAAATGTATTGTCTATTGTTACTGTAGGTAATAATGTATCATTGATGACTGGTGTAGATGTAAATGTATTGCCTATTGTTACTGTAGGTAATAATGTATCATTGATGACTGGTGTAGATGTAAATATACTCTCTATTGTTACTGTAGGTAATAATGTATCATTGATGACTGGTGTAGATGCAAATGAACCGTCTATTGTTACTGTAGGTAATAATGTATCATTGATGACTGGTGTAGATGCAAATGAGCCGTCTATTGTTACTGTAGGTAATAATGTATCATTGATGACTGGTGTAGATGTAAATGTACTGTCTGTTGATACTGTAGGTAATAATAAATCATTGATGCCTGGAGTAGATGCAAATGAACTGTCTATTGTTACTGTAGGTAACAATGTATCATTGATGACTGGTGTAGATGCAAATGAACTGTCTATTGTTACTGTAGGTAATAATGTATCATTGATGACTGGTGTAGATGCAAATGAACTGTCTATTGTTACTGTAGGTAATAATGTATCAGTGATGACTGGTGTATATGTAAATGTATTGTCTATTGTTACTGTAGGTAATAATGTATCATTGATGACTGGTGTAGATGTAAATGTATTGTCTATTGTTACTGTAGGTAATAATGTATCATTGATGACTGGTGTAGATGTAAATGTACCATTCATTGTTACTGTAGGTAATAATGTATCATTGATAACTGATATAGATGTAAATGTACCCTCCATTGTTATTGATGGTAATCTCGTGTTGTTGCTAATTAGGATAGCTGTAGATGTTCTATTGTCAGTCATGGAAGTAGATGTATAACTAGCAATTAAAGTGGGTGTAAATATATTGCTCAAAAGATGTGACATGGAAGTAGAGGTAGGGTCTATTGTTCTATCTAAAGTAATAATTTGATTTGTTGCATTGTGGAATGTAGTAAAGTCAAACGTAGATTTATGTGGTGACGAAGGTTGTATCGTATCCTGTAGTATAGAAGAAGAATGTATTACTTCAACATCTATAGACGGCTTAAATGTGGATTTATCTAAATTTGTTTGTTGTAAGCTGTCATGAAAAGATGTTGTTAAGCTTGGTGTGTTGTATGGAGTTGACAGTGAACCAGTCTCAATAGATGTCAGTTGAATAGTATCGTTTACCACTTTGGTTGTTTGTGCAGAATCAGATAGTGTAGACGTATACTGGAAGTCATTATGTGCTGTGGTAATAAATGATGATGGCATCTTGTCGTCCATGTCAGAATTGATCGTTTGTGTTGACATGCTACTTTCTATAAATAGAAATAAAAATAAAATAATTATTTGAAACTGGTTGCTCATTATATTCCTTGTCGGTTATTTATTTACATTACGTTGTGGCGCTATGGTTTTGTTATTGTTGTCCGTAAACAACACAAATTCAAAGTTTAAAGTGTTTTATCGAGATTATATCACACAAATGTAGAAACTGTCTAAACAAATCTGAAATATATTAATAAATCAAAAAGTCACTACTACGATAAATTAAGTTTAATAGAGTGATCGAGTGAGTGATTGTTGATTAACGCCAACTCAGCAAATTTTCATCTATATCATGGCGAGAACAAGTACATTTTCAACAAGATGATGTGGCCGCTTTGTACTAGAGCAACACGCTTAGCTGAATTTTTATAGTGCTAGCTCAATAAAACAACAGTCCGCGGAAAGACATGTCGCCCCACTCGGACACATTATCCTGATTCTAAGCCAACTCGTCTTTTTGCTGTGTGCTTGGTAGTGGAGCAACACATACCAATTTTATGGTCTTTGGTTTGACCCGATCCAGGCTCGACCCTACGATACATCGCCGACCCTACGATATACCGCACTCGATGTAAGCACACAAACCATTACACCAACGATGTGGTTCATTTTGATAGATGTGGAGCATATTAGACTGAACAACTGATAAACATGTAATGGCGAAATCTATAAAAAGATTTTTTTCCAAATTGATTATTCGACACAATAAATGCCAGATTGAGTGAATTGTGATATTTTAATATTCAACTTCATTTAGTATTTTTTTTTTCAGTAGACAATTTCACATTACATTTGCACAGCTGTTTATTGTGGGTGTGTCTGATTGGTAATGTGACAAATGTTAACAAACAAAAATGGAAATCGATTTTTTTAGGATTAAAAATCCGTGTAATGTTATACAAATTATGACATTACAAAAGATATTTATATAATGAACTGATGGAAAATCTGAATATTCGATTTATCAATAAAATAGGAACAGCATGTTTACGTTAAAATACCGTGTACTCAGAACGAATAATATGTCTTCAACAACTATTTTGTTTTAGGGTGACACGCCCAAGATACCGTCATTGTTATTCATTGAGAGACACACCCAAGACACTATCGTAGTTATCAATAGAGTTACACAACCAAGATGAAGTCATGGCTATCTATAGAGTAGACAGCAATTATAATCTTATGATGTGGATGCAATGATTATTTACCCGTTTGTTATATATTGGTCATTTAATTATTTCTATGTGTCTTGTCAGGTGGGTTGACCAATTAATCTGTAGTTTGTCATTTAGTGGTCGTTTAATTATTTCTACGTGTCTTGTATGGCGGATTACATATAAATGGAAAGTTCACAATTGGGAAAATTGAAATCATCTCTTTTGTCGTAAAGTTTCGTTTTTTATCCGGCCCTCAATGTCAATTTCGAGGTGTAGGTCAACATATGAAGCAGACCTAGTTGTATCTGTGGTATCCTTTATTTTAAACTCAATGGGTTAGATGCGATCAACGAAATCACCAAACTTAGAATTGCTTAGTGAAATGCCATCATCTATTCCCTTGTATGAAGTCTGACACGTACGAATAAAGGAACAAGTTGACGAGAAGAGAATCACAGACGGTACTCATAGGATGCTTACTGTCTGTTGAAAAAATAAGTCCATCAAACATAACAAAGCTGCTGTAGAAAGCATTTGGATGATATCATGTTAAGAGAACCTTTTTGTAGAATCAGGGTGGTTTTTTACAAAATAAGATGTGTCCCTTCCTAAGGTATTTGTATCTACGTTGACCCTTTTTTTCTTTTATGAAAAACATGTTGACTAATTTTTTTAAACTGTATTTTAGCTTTGAGTGGGGAATAGTTCTGTAGAGGGTAGAAAAGTCAAATGTTTTAATGACATTGCACGAGGAGGGGACCGTAATGATATTTATTCACACCACCCCTTGCGTAGCTAGTGTCACATAAACTCTGAAGTCCGGTTTTGATCGCTGATACAATAGATGTTAATGATTTATTATCTAATTAATTCAATGTGAATTGCATAATTATTAAACAATTTGTTATTTATTAATCATTTAATGATGCCTACATATTTGATACGATTAATCATTTAATGATGCCTACATATTTGATACGATTAATCATTTAATGATGCCTACATATTTGATACGATTAATCATTTAATGATGCCTACATATTTGATACGATTAATCACCAGTTTGTTATGTTTCCATTGTTTTTGTTTCATTTTATTTGCTTCATTCTATTATTCTCCAATCACCTTGTAACCCATAGTTCACCAGATAGTTCACCAGACTCTGTACGTAAATCATTTTTTTCAGATCATGTGATGTAGATAAAATAATTTATATTTCTGTAGTAGACAATATAAATATATTGAAACGTGTCTTGTCGAGACATGACTCTATTTATAAGACAGTCAATAATTATATAGGATAGCAGACGACATCTGTATATAACATGTATTTAAAGGGATGCAGACATGTCATGACGTCACGGATGAAAGTATTATCGGGAAGAGTTGTTCTCAATTTAATTTGACAGTAAATTGCTTCCTCAAGAAGGGTGGAGTGGGACAACTTTTATCTTTCGATTGTTTGATTATTAATTTATTGGTAATTAGTAAGAAATGGGTGTTTACAAATGAACAGCAGAGACTATCCAACATAAATTAGAGTAAAGGAAGAAATCTTTTATTGCTGTTAACGTAAGATGAGAGATATTTCAGCTATTTCAATGACAAGAACAAACTACCTACAATCAACACCAACAACTAAACATTAATGTATTTGAAGAAATTGTTCGTTAAACTCGTTTACAAATAATGCAAGTTGGTGCTTGGATGAACCTTTGCAATGATTGATTTGATTGGTACAAGGAAAGAGAGGGATCATGGGTAGAGTTGAACATTTTGCCTTGAAACGTGCTACTATTGATAACTGCTAACCACTTATTATTAGGGGTTGCTGCATGATGCCTTTGACGTGCAAAACACGTGGCATTCTCCCAATACAATCGATGTACTGGTTTACATACAATCCTTATTGCGAGTTGAGTAGTCGTTCCGCGAAACAAGCAGACGACTCTTTAAGAAAGGTTGTACATAAGCCTCAGGGAGAAAACTACTTTTTATGCCCTGCTGTCCATTATAAATAAATACGTTTCTGTAATAAATTCTGTGCTATCATAAACACTAAAGAATTCGAATTAAATATTTTTTGCTTATCTATACTATGGCTAAATGTTCAGGGTTGATTCATCAATCACTTACTTCCTTAAGCCAAAAAAAAAGGCATTCATTTCAAATCAATATTTCAATCGAGACAACATGTTGTTCTCTAAAATGAGCCAGCATTTCAGTCAATTGTCATTGTCCTCAGATTATTTATGTACTGCAGCACGCCATGATGAACTTTTCTGACCCGCAAATGCAAATAAATTTTTTTTTTGCCGACAATGTACTATACATGTTAGAAAACACCGAAGGGGGCAATAAAAATGAACAATTCAGAGAAACTGGCAACATTGGGTACACAAGACACAGGACGAAGACAAACAAAACAAAAAACACATCACTATACACAAACAAACACAAATAACATAAATAAGACATGAGCCCTCCTACAAACAACTAGAGGTAAATAAGACATCATGAGCCCTCCTACTTATCCTGAAATGTCAAAAAGTCTAAAACAACTACCCAATTTTACTGAAAAGAGCCGTTCTAATCATTTTCCGTTGTATTCTCTTCCGCGTCACGATGCAACATTACTGTTTCTTACCGTATGCTCTTAGATAACTTTATATGAATCAGGTACCAGTAGAGCTTATATATAGAGTAAGTATAAAGATCAGATTTGCACGTATTTCTCTACAGAAATAAGACATCCACGATGGTCAGACTGCGAAACGCTTCTGGATCCACGTATGGTCCAGGAGTAATGCTAAAATTACTTCGTGGTAGCCTGGTCACTAGTAGGACGGATCTTCCTGAGCTCCGTCGTGACAGTATCCGTAAGGCATGCTTCGATCAACCGAGGATTCGGTCTATGGATAAATATTAATCAACGTCCTACCACGGGTATTCTGATACGAGTTACAGGACATTAAAATACAAAAATGGTAATAATTGCAGGATATTCATATTTATCAATGTCGCTAATGAGAGCCTGAGTGAACGAGTGGCTACGATAATTGATTTTAACATCAACTGACGCGAGTTTGAACTCCAATAACCACCTCAAATGCTAAGATATTCAGACACCTAAAAATCACCTGTTACAAACAAGGAAGTCTGCAACAGGAGAGTGTGCTTTTTCATTGCAGATAGATACTCAAATAAATTAATATTAAAAAAATATATATACATGTATCTCGCTTCAATAATTCGGAGATTTCTACTCCGCCATATTTTGTGTGCTTGTCCCCAACCCAGCACCAGGGATCGTTCATGTTTAATTTACTTTATGGTTTGACAGAAATTGGGCTCAATTCTGTTACGGAGTCTACAAACTATGAAAGGCAAAAAAAATTCCTGGACAATGGAACGAAACGTAATGTTTTGTTCCAGAAAATTGCAATGGTTTGTCCTCGATATTGACAATGTTTTGTTCTAGAAAATGGCATGATTTATCCTGGATTATGGCATGTTTTTGTTTATGAGAAAAACAATGTTTTAACGGAAATCAAGATAAGTGTACTTACCCTTTATCACTGTTTGGCCGGTTTTCAAAATGAGAGTTCCGTTTTCCAATGTAACCACAGTGTCGGACAAAGTTTGGTTTAATGTTAAACGGCTTGTCCATAGCAAGTCGTCTACAGAACTAGAATATATCTCTAATGTACTCCCTTGAATTGATACTGAAGTTAAGTGTCTAGTATCTAGCCTAGTATTGTTTATAATTTCATCTGATGTATCAAGCTTGTTAATGGTTGTTGAGGTTCCAATTTTTGACGTTGTATTGACGTTATTTGAAGAAGCATTGTTCCACGGAGTATTAGTCAGTGGTAATAAGGAAGCTTCTGCAGCAGTGAAATGATCTTTAAAAAAGAATATGATAGTTACTTGGTGCTATTCATTATCAATAAAAATGATGATGTGAAGCAATAGAACAACGAAATACCTACATGACTTATATAGTTAAATAAGTACCTACTTGACTTATATAGTTAAATAAGTACAATACTAAGACTATTATTTACAACGTAAATAATACCATGCCCTTTTGTGTGCAGAAAAGTTACCAAAGTGGTAGTCAAAAGCCGTAAATCGAAGATAGACAAACAATGCAATGGCTAAACGGAAAAGGACAAAAAGACAAACAATGATCTATAAAACATTACACAGAAAACTACAGATTGAACAACAGCGTCAAATTGTACCATGCCACATTTGTGTGACTGTTGTTAGCAGCGTCATATTGTACCATGCCACATTTTGTGGCTGTTGCTAGCAGCGTCAAATTTTACCATGCCACATTTTAATGGATGTTGCTTACAGGTCAAAATGTACCTTGTTACATTTTGTGGCTGCTGCTAGCAGCGTCATATTGTAACATGCCACATTTTGTGGCTGTTGCTAGCAGCGTCATATTGTACCTTGCTGCATTTTGTGGCTGTTGCTAGCAGGTCATATTGTACCATGCTACATTTTTTGGCTGTTGCTAGCAGCGTCATATTGTACCATGCTACATTTTGTGGCTGCTGCTAGCAGCGTCATATTGTACCATGCCACATTTTGGTGGTCATATTTTATAGCAGTGTTAAATCATACAATGTCAGATTTTAATACATGTGTATGTAAGATAATGATTCTTATTGTGTCTTCCAATAAAATGTATTATAAACTTTTGTATTACATGTAAATAATTACTTCTGCACAGGAGAACTTAATCCTCTCTCGGCGGCATCTGTTGATAAGTGTGAACAATATAAATCTGCACGCGTAATAATTGTTTTAATATCTATCACAGTACAGATACAACACGGATATTAGTCATATTAATACTTAGTCAGAAATGGTGAAAACTAAAATATTTGTGGTAGATTAGATTACTAATAATGTTAATTGAGTGAGTGAGTGAGTGAGTGAGTGAGTGAGTGAGTGCTGTTTAACACCAACGCAGCAATTGTTCAGCTATATTATGGCGAGAACAAGTTAGTTTTCAATGAGATGATGATGAGGTCTACTTTGTACGATACCAATACGCTTAGTTTGATTTTAGTGTTGTTAGCTGAACCAACAGTCCGCAAACATGTGGCACCACCCGGACACATTGTCCTGATTCCAAGCTAACACATATTTGCTCTTTCTCCTTAATGCTGTGTGCTTAGCGGAGAAGCAACAAATACCAATTGTCTAGTCTTTGGTTTGCCCCGATCGGGACTCGAACCCACGATCTACCGCCCTCGAGGCGATCACTGTAACCATTACACCACGGGTGTGATTATATTGTTAATTAAAGAAAACATATAAATTAAATAGAAGCAAAAATAGCAAACCCTTAAATGAATTCAAGCAAACCAATTGATGACAGTCTTTGTAGAAATGTCAAATGATAACATGATTTCTAGTCTACTATGAAAAAACTGAACATGAAATGTTGACCCATTATAATATCAATGTTGACCCACTATAATATCAAAACCTAAGCGAGCTACCTACAGTGAACCCAAACATGAGTTGCACTGAGGGCATATTGTTTATGTTGTTGATATTGGTGAATTGTTGACCATCACTGTTTAGAGGTAATTGTTTATTTTGTTGATTGTAATGGAATTGTAGACCATCACTGTTTAAACTCTCTTTTCATAACCAACAATAATCAACCGAAGGAATGTGATGAATCATCAGTAACCCCAAACCTTGTAAGAAACATTAACATGTAATCACACTAAAACAGCACCTAAAGCCAGTAAAAAACACCAAACAGACAATCTGTTTTTCCCCGACAGTGAAATCAAAGATCAAAAGATATCACAACAATGAATCTAAGCCTATATGAAATAATAAAAGTGAACCCAAAACCCACACGAAACATTAAAAGTGAAACCAAAGCCCAAACGATACATTAAAAGTGAACCCAAAATCTACATCAAACAATAAAAGTGAACCCAAAACCCAAATGAAATATTAAGAGTGAATCCACATCAAACAGCAATAATGAACCCAAAACTCATAAGAAAGGCAACAGTAACCTAAAGCCAATTGAAATCAACGACAGTGAACCTTGTCCTAGTTCCAGTTAGGAAGAAAAGCAATGAACCCAGATTCCATTCAAAACGGTAAGCCCAAAGCCCTTACGAAATAACAACTGTAAGCCCAAAGCCATTACGAAATAACAACTGTAAGCCCAAAGCCCTCACGAAATAACAACTGTAAGCCCAAAGCCTTTACGAAATAACAACTGTAAGCCCAAAGCCCTTACGAAATAACAACTGTAAACCCAAAGCCCTTACGAAATAACAACTGTAAGCCCAAAGCCATCACGAAATAACAACTGTAAGCCCAAAGCCCTCACGAAATAACAACTGTAAGCCCAAAGCCCTTACGAAATAACAACTGTAAGCCCAAAGCCCTCACAAAATAACAACTGTAAGCCTAAAGCCCTCACAAAATAACAACTGTAAGCCCAAAGCCCTCACAAAATAACAACTGTAAGCCCAAAGCCCTTACGAAATAACAACTGTAAGCCTAAAGCCCTCATAAAATAACAACTGTAAGCCCAAAGCCCTTACGAAATAACAACTGTATGTCCAAAGCCCTTACGAGGTTACAACTGTAAGCCCAAAGACCTTACGAAGTTACAACTGTAAGCCCAAAGCCCTTACGAAATAACAACTGTAAGCCCAACGCCCTTACGAAATAACAACTGTAAGCCCAAAGCTCTCACAAAATAACAACTGTAAGCCCAAAGTCCTGACGAAATAACAACTGTAAGTCCAAAGCCCTTACGAAGTTACAACTGTAAGTCCAAAGCCCTTACGAAGTTACAACTGTAAGTCCAAAGACCTGATATTATCTTGGAATGTTAAAGTATTCAGACACTTATTTTAGACATAGATTTCACTAGAGAGTCGTCGGATATATCTGATCATAGAGCCCCTCCCCCTCCCCCTCCCCCCTCCCCCATATAAGCTCGGTAATTACCACATAGTTGAAGATCATTGACAGTAATGATGAATATCAATGATCTAATCTTGTTTCCATGGTTTTTGGTTTATTGTTTTTTTTTCAGATTTCTCCTTTTGGTTAATTTGATAGATTATCCCAACTAAATTACTTATATTAAATAACTAGCAATTTCGACAATACATAAACTATTTTAGATGACCATGTACTTTTGATCACATTATTTGGAACGATATATTTAAGAGTAAAACAGTAGGAATGGGGGAAGGGGGAGGGTAGACACAAAGAAAAACAATTTCACGAGTAAACGGATTTTCCAGATAAAACATCTACAACAAAACAAACGAAACTGTAAAACAAAAACACGAACCCATCAGAACACAGAGAGACAACATGGGGGACAGTGCCGGAGTTATGACAAATAAGGCCCTGTGCTAGTTAAGTTATGAGGCCCCTTACTTGGGCCCTAAATGTGGCACACGCCCCTAGACTATCAACTCTATCATTATGTCTGGAACCTCTCCGAAACAAAACGCCTTCAAATTTAAAATTGAACCACATAAGCAAAAATCCATCGTAAAAAAAGGAAGACCCCCCCCCCTCGGCTAACGGGACCCTGTGCTTAAGCACACCTAACCACTGGTAAACCCGGCACTGGTGGGGGAGGTGACATATACTACAACATTATACAAAGAGAGTTTATAAAGTGATGGTCAACAATTCTACCAACAAAACCAACAATCATCAGTCCCCTCACTACAAATCATTGAGACACAATAACATCTGCTGTTACGTTTGATGTTTTGTTTGATGGTGTTTAACGCCATTTTCAGCAATAGTTCAGTTATATCGTGGCGGTCAGTTTTGTCGGTGGAGGAAACCGGAGGACCCGGAGAAAACCTATATGTTATGCTTTAGTTCCTTAAACTTTTTAAGTTATATATCTCACCTGATGTCTGGTAGGCTAACAGCATTAGGAGAAGCGTGGAAAACGATGCCATATCTATATTCCTTTTTCACTTATTTGTTGTTGTTTTTTGTCAAGAGAAATTTGTTGAAGTTAGAAGTTATGTCCGATCCATTTAAATACTTCTAGTGAAAATAATAATTTTAATCAATTTTATATAATCAGCACCTAATTACTGCATAAATAATTACTTCCGATTGAATAATTTGGTGCTTTCCACTTCGGAATGTCTCGACATTAAGCATGGTGCTAACTTATTACCAAAATGTGCGTGTCCATAAACCGGATATCATTCATTCATGCCTACTTATGTATCAAGTATGTAAATGCAATACATAGGAAAGTATATATATATTTCTTAGTTTATAAAATTGATTTTTGTTTGTCATAGAAGTGAAACATATGTCTCCACATAAGATTTGCATAATGATGAAAAGTAAATATTGACACAGGAACCATTAGCCGTAATATAGGGATTTGTTAACAAATTTAATCTGAGTTCATTATTTCAAGAAATTGAATCACATTTAAAACTAAATAATTATAGACTTAGGATAAGATTTTTATTGTTTAATAAAAATGAAAAAAAAAAAACAAAAAACCACACTGTAGAAACAGATCTAAAAATACCACACTGTAGAAACAAAATCTAATTATAAAATTAATATCATTGCCATAGAAACAAAACTGATTTTTTCCATATGAATTTGAAATTAGGACATTGGTTTTCTTGCTCCCAAAGATTTTTTTAAAAATTATTTGGCTTTCAAAACTTTTGGCTTTGATCGTTTATGATGACAGTAATTTCCTAAACGTGTCGTGTGCACTAAATTTGATATATACGTTTTTATTCAAATCTAATGGTTTATCATTAATGCATTTAATGAATTATGGAAAATATTATCAGAATTTGTTTAATCCCCTGCATAGACCAACATTTGTTATAGATTTTGTTTTTGACCTTTGTATACAGCACAATATGTAAAACAATTTGTTTTATTCCTTGTATATAGCGAAATATATTATAAAACGTCTGTTTATAGTAACGTAGAAATATCATCTTTGATTACTTCAAGTCATTCTATCAAATGTATCTTTTTAATTATGTTGCGCCCATAAAATTTGTTTACCCCCACACACTGTACCAAAACCGGGAAAGTGAGCGGTCGTGTATTAGTGAGATATGTATGTCGATAACCAGGAAAGTGAGCGGTCGTGTATTAGTGAGATATGTATGTCGATAACCAGGAAAGTGAGCGGTCATGTATTTGTGAGATATGTATGTCGATAACCAGGAAAGTGAGCGGTCGTGTATTTGTGAGATATGTATGTCGATAACCAGGAAAGTGAGCGGTCGTGTATTTGTGAGATATGTATGTCGATAACCAGGAAAGTGAGCGGTCGTATATTTGTGAGATATGTATGTCGATAACCAGGAAAGTGAGCGGTCGTGTATTTGTGAGATATGCATGTCGATAACCAGGAGAGTGAGCGGTCGTGTATTTGTGAGATATGTATGTCGATAACCAGGAAAGTGAGCGGTCGTGTATTTGTGAGATATGTATGTCGATAACCAGGAGAGTGAGCGGTCGTGTATTTGTGAGATATGTATGTCGATAACCAGGAAAGTGAGCGGTCGTGTATTTGTGAGATATGTATGTCGATAACCAGGAGAGTGAGCGGTCGTGTATTTGTGAGATATTTATATCGATAATCAGGAAAGTGAGCGGTCGTATATCTGTGAGATGTGTATGTCGATAACCAGGAAAGTGAGCGGTCGTGTATTTGTGAGATATGTATGTCGATAACCAGGAAAGTGAGCGGTCGTGTATTTGTGAGATATGCATGTCGATAACCAGGAGAGTGAGCGGTCGTGTATTTGTGAGATATGTATGTCGATAACCAGGAAAGTGAGCGGTCGTGTATTTGTGAGATATGTATGTCGATAACCAGGAGAGTGAGCGGTCGTGTATTTGTGAGATATGTATGTCGATAACCAGGAAAGTGAGCGGTCGTGTATTTGTGAGATATGTATGTCGATAACCAGGAGAGTGAGCGGTCGTGTATTTGTGAGATATTTATGTCGATAATCAGGAAAGTGAGCGGTCGTGTATTTGTGAGATATGTATGTCGATAACCAGGAAAGTGAGCGGTCGTATATCTGTGAGATATGTATGTCGATAACCAGGAAAGTGAGCGGTCGTGTATTTGTGAGATATGTATGTCGATAATCAGGAAAGTGAGCGGTCGTATATTTGTGAGATATGTATGTCGATAACCGGGAAAGTGAGCGGTCGTGTATTTGTGAGATATGTATGTCGATAATCAGGAAAGTGAGCGGTCGTGTATTTGTGAGATATGTATGTCGATAACCAGGAAAGTGAGCGGTGGTATATTTGTGAGATATGTATGTCGATAACCAGGAAAGTGAGCGGTCGTATATTTGTGAGATATATATGTCGATAACCAGGAAAGTGAGCGGTCGTATATTTGTGGGATATGTATGTCGATAACCAGGAAAGTGAGCGGCGGTATATTTGTGAGATATGTATGTCGATAGCCAGGAAAGTGAGCGGTCGTATATTTGTGAGATATGTATGTCGATTTTACCTCTTTCTACAATTTTGATATTTGATTTTGGAGTTGTTCCGACAGAGTGGTATTATTTTCACTTTATTCATATTTGGATTTGAAAAAAGAACAACATATAAATGCTTGGATTGTCTTGTTTTTTGTCAAGAGAAAAACATGTCTTTATTTCAAGGTTGATGTCCCCACTTTACTCTTAGTACAAAGAAGGCATCATTATCGTCTTGTCAAAAAGTAAATTGTTATCTTATCCACATGATGTCCCAATCATGAGATAGCTTAAAAAATTAAACACTCGCTCATCTTACAGTTGCTAAACAATATGATTAAACAAAGAATCTCCTCCATAGTACATAGCTGACATTAGCTGATTTTGAGCCCTGTTTAGACTCTTTGCTTTCCTTGCCCTAAATTTTTTTTAAAAATTATTTGGCTTTCTAATCGTTATCCCAGAAACGCGTCGTGCGCACTTAATTGGGGATCTACGTTTTTATTTCATTTATACAGGTGGTATATACAGATGACCTTTTATTTATACAGGTGGTATATACAGACGACAATGGGCATCTTTGAATTATGAAAAACGACATACATGTATATACGGAAGGATAAATTGTGTATATATTTAACTGTAAGAAGATCGGTGGCAGTCTCGTACGCGCTACCTTTGAAGTATAATTAATTATAGATCTATTATTTTTCAATTTGTTTTTAAGTTGTCCTATTGTGTAAGGTTTGATTTTCTCTTATGTTCTTTTACATCTTATATCTGTCATTCACGGAAACTTATCAACAAAGATCTAGAAATCGATTTTTGTTGATAATGATTTTATATTTTATTTGTGAAATTCTCTTTAACCAAGGCGGGTCTGTTGTTGATGCAACAACATGTGTTATCACAGATCTTTACATGTCCACAAACTACTTGATCTCTTTGATATCATCAAGTGTTTTTTATTTAACGTTATGTGATGATCCTCTCTGAAGACACTTACAGCTGATACACGGTGGCTTTGTCTGAGTGCAGACAAAACAATATATAACATAATTAAAAAAACAAACAAAGAGTTAAAGTATTTAATACTCAATGAACTCGATCACGTGTATTTCAAGATATGTCCCTTATCTCTATCGACATCGATAACAGATTTGTTTCACGAGATGCCCCATTACTCACTCGGCCTCTATAACAGGTATTCCATAAGGGATGTTCAATAAACAATGCGCTTTGTTTCAGGCCGAGGTGATTCAATCCTACTTGGACTCTATAGCATGTCTTGTTTAAAAGGTGCTCAAGTACTCATGGGACTCGATCATACATAGTTTTGAAATGTGTTCCAGTATTCATGGGACTCGATAATATGTTTTGTTTAAGAGGAGACCGAGTTCCATTACTCAGTGGAGTCGATAACAAATATTGTTTAAGTGTTACATGAGTACTCCGTGGACTCGAGACCAGATCTGTGAAGTCCGTACTTACACTGTTACCGTTTCTTACTGTCGCTCAACATTAATCGGGTACCAGAGAAAGAATTTATTTATAATGTTGTATATTGTATTTTACTATTGCTGACGCATGTACTATTGTAATTATTTATTATGTGGAGAGAACCCTTGTAAATTGTTATAATTTGTGTCCAATCCAATTGTTATAATATTTAGCAATAACTAGAGAAACTATATCTTTGTCAGTTACCGTATATAACAAAAAATTATCAAGTCAGGGGCGGATCCAGGAGGGGGGCGCACCCGGTGCGCGCCCCCCTAAAATTGGAAAAAATATGATTTTTTGGCGTAAAATCGTGATTTTTCACACGAAATATCCCAAAAATTTTCGCGCCTCCCTCCGCTCGGCGCAATTTTTTTAAGTACGTTCCCCCTAATTTGAAATCCTGGATCCGCCCCTGCAAGTTGATGCATTTTACTGCTCGAACAGAATAAGTGCAGGATAGATAAATGTATCCGTAACTCGTTCTATTTGAGCAGTCAATTTATCGTTCATTCGTTTTATTTGAGCAGTCAAGTTGTCTATAACTTTTTTGTAATATACGATCACTGACCGAAATATATATTTTCTGGTACCCCTTTCACATGTTACCTGTTGAGCTTTGGGACACTAGCTGTATCTTCAGTTTACTTCCTTTTGACAGAAAATATCAAAACGGGCTATCGAGAAAAAATTAAATAATATCATTATTTAATTCAAAATAAGAACGTCGATGGATTAATGTGATTTCTCTGCATGATAAATACAATTTTAATACAATGTCTTAAGATATAAAGTTTATGTGTATTCGGCGCAAAACTGGGGAAAAGCTCGGGGGAACTTCGCTTTTATCCCAGTTGTTAAGCCTCGTACACATAAACTTTATATTTTAAGAAATTTCACTAATTGATAGTGTCTATATATACAGACTCCCGCTCATGGCGAGGTGTACTCGATATAACATTATGTGATAAAGTTTGTCAGTGACAAATCGGTGGGTTTTTTCGGGTATTCCGGTTTCCTACACCAATAAAACTGACCACCACAATATAGCTGAAATATTGTTGAAAGTGGCGTTAAACACAACAGTTCTAACCCTATATACAGGTACATGTCTGTTAGGTGTGAATATAGAGGACATTTCATTATCACTTATTTAAAGAGGACATATTTAATGTAGGACAATGGACAGATCTACAAATCTGACTTATAGAACGGTATATAATATCTGTTTTCTAATTATTCCTATGTACGTACTACTTACAAATAATACATAATGTATGAATACTAAAGATATTACATTATTTTTTTCATTTGTTTTTTAGAAACTTGTGACACGTTGCTTTGACATTATTGTTTTACATATATGAATCATGAAGTTTTTAGAGGTCATATTGATATTTGTTACATATCATATAAAATCATCATATTACATGCATATCAAGTCTTTATTAAATCATGTTCACCATTTCAAATACTGGGTCGATATTTGTTTAATTATTCCCAGACGATATCGTATTTATCATGTCACCATCAGTTCGACATTTCTGTTCTCTAAATCAACTGTTTGCAGTGCCGGTTTTAGGACAAATGAGGCCCTGTGCTAGCTAAGTTATGAGGCCCCTTATTTGGGCCCGGAAGGAGGTATACCTGGTAGGCCTACATTGGCAGTCAGGCATACATGCTCAGGAAATTTAGGAATAGTTAAAATATTACGTTATATTAGTTCAGACATGTACACTGCGTCTGCAACAAACTCGAAGCTATTATATATTACCCAAAGCCCCAACTCGCCCAACACCCTCTTACACAGGTCACATGATGAAATAGTCAAACTTGATAAAAAGAGAACAGACAGGGCAGTCAATTACAGTCAACGTCATGTAATTAAATCTAAACATCATTTAACGCAGTGGTTCTCAACCTTTGTTTTCCCCATGAACCACTTTTACTCTTAATTTTTTCACACTGACAAGTCACAAGAGCACAACTCACAACTAACGCCCGCACAACGTGCGTGAAGAAGATATTTCACATGAACGGAGTGACCAGAACAAAACACTGCTGCTACAAGCCTACATGTATGTTGACATATTCTCAATAAGATACTATCATTTCCCATGTATGTATGTATGTATGTATGTATGTATGTATGTATGTATGTATGTATGTATGTATGTATGTATAACATAGATATCGTTATCCTTCTGATTCACTGAACAATATTTCTATTGAAACCACACGGCACTAATTCTCTCCAGCGCTACGGTGCCATCTTGCTGACAGTTCGAGAAGCCAAACGGCGGCACAGTAGCATAGTAGTAGTTGTATCTCTTACGTTCATCATACAGAAAGATGAACCAACCTGTCCCTAGCAGCAGCACGTACGTCGCACTCTCTGTAGTAGTGTACTGGTCAGAATACCTATAACGAATGCCAGTCTTAGGTCACTCATGAAGTTAAAATTTCTGTTTTAACTGTTATCTAATACTCAAAGCCTTTGAGTATTAGATAACACAGAAATTTTAATAACTGAGTCAAAGTCATTTTTTTTAATTGGATCGTAATATTTGTGATCCGTCATGAAATATTAAATTGGACAAAAATACATCAGATAACATAAACTGAATAATATTCTATAATAACAATGAAACAATTAAGAGGAACATTTGGAATCATGTGTAAAGAACTCAAACTATCACTACCGTTCTACTGAATACATCTAAGATACTAAACAAGACAATAAGTTACACGCAGATCTGTATTCTCTTCCTAGGTTTATTTTACACAGGAATATTTGCCTAAGGAAATGAACTTACTCTTTCTAATTTAAAACTAAAACTAAACTGAACATAAATAATTATCAAAATATTAACTTTTGGAGAAGTCCTCTTGCAGGTTTCTCATTCATAATTGTGTTTATAATTTGATTAATTCTTTAAGTAAATGGACGGAGAAATATCTTTAAAAAATGTTTGATAACAAACTGCTTAACGCACTACCAACAATGAATATATGTTTAATATTTAATAAGTATAATTAACCCATAATATGCGTCGTGTATCTGTTTCTATATTTATTTATTCCTCTGTGTGTAACTTCTAATTAGATTGAAGCTTCTCTACATATGCAAGGACTTGAAGAATAAAGTTCTTAAAGTTAATTTCTATCAATAGCTATTTTAAGCAGCAGTGTTGTTTTTCACTGCTCCAGTATCTATGCTACTACATTCTTCTATAAGTGTCCAAATTGAACAGAACGCCGTCAAATTTAAAATTGCACCACGTAAGCATGAATCCATCTTAAACATTTTTTTTGCCAATAACCAGAGGCCCTTAATAATTTGGTGTTATGCCACTGAGCCACTTTCATGACTGCCTGCTTTGTGGCACACTCCCATAGACTATCAACTCTATCATTATGCCTGGAATCGCTCGGAAACAGAACGCTTTCAAATTTAAAATTGCACCATCGTAAAGCAATTTTGACAGGAAAATGGCCCTCCTCCCCCTGAACAACAGGGCCCTGTGCTTAAGCACACCTAAGCACAATGGTAAATCCGGCACTGACTGTTTGTTCTCTAGGATATCCATGACTCTAGTTGGTCAATAGTTCTCTTTCATTAAGAGGGGAGACTTGGGTCCTTAAAACTAGCTTAACCCCGCCACTTTTTATTGAAGTACCTTTCCCAAGTATTCATAGAAATACAGGTTTAGGGTCTTTATCCATGCTTGAAATGGTAGAGTGTAGTGTATGCCTGTTTTGTTGACTTCCAAAAAGCTTTTGATACGGTTAAATACACAGGCCTAAAGATTAAATTGCTGAAGCTTGGAGTAGGTTCATTGTTCTATCAAGTCATCAATAATATGTATAAAACAAGCAGATCATGTGTTCGTCTACAAAGTGGCGTTACTGACTTTTTCTCAGTACATTTAGGAGTCAAGCAAGGTGACAACCTGACCCCTAATTTATTTAAGATCTTTATAAATGACCTACCTAGTTATTTGGATAAATCATTGGATCCTGTATACCTAGATGAAAAACCCATTCATTGCTTGATGTATGCAGATGATATGGTGTCTTCAGTTAAATCCTAGTAAGACAAAGGTTTTGGTTTTCAGTAAAACAGGCAGACTCATTAAAAATCACAAATTCACATTTAGTGAACATGATATTGAGTGTGTTCAACATTGTAAATACCTAGGAATCTACGTCAGTGCATCAGGCAACTTCTCCTTTGCTCAAAGTGAATTATATAAAAAGAGTTTGAAGGCATACTTTAAATTACAAAAAGACTTTTTATCGCACAACCCAAATATAGGCACAAGTATTCATGTATTTGATCACACTATTAAGCCTATTTTACTATATGGAAGTGAAATTTGGGGCTCATTTAATACACAGACAGCCAAATTTAAAAATGACAGGTAGATAACACTAGATCACATTTTTAATAATTTAATGTGTGAAAAGCTACACATCAAATTTGGTAAATTTATTCTTGGAGTACATAGAAAAACCACAAATCAAGCTGTATTATCTGAAATTGGAAGATTTCCTATTTACTTTGATATAATAAAGTCCATGTAGAATTACTGGCAAAGACTAGAATATCTGGACTCTTTCCCAATTTTACAGTCCGCCTATAAACATTCAACGAAACTATATATGAACAATAAATCATCTTGGTTTAGCTCACTTCAGAAAGTATTCCAAATAATTCCTGGGTTTTTGAACATAAAGTCTAAAAAAAATTATCAAAAGAATATGTGGTCAAAAGTCTCCGGAAACATTTTTTGGTTCTGTGGAAAGAAAAGATGAAAAACTGCTCGGATGGGAAACTTCAAACATATACAAAAGTGAAAACTAGCTTCGGTTGTGAAAAATATTTGAAATTGATAAGGAACTTTGAGCTCAGGAGGAGTATATGTCAATTTAGAGTTTCCTCTCATCATTTGCAGATAGAGTTGGGCAGGTACCAGGGTATCCCTCGACACCAAAGGCTCTGTCAACAGTGCAGTTCAGGAGAAGTTGAAGATGAAATACATTTTCTTTTCAAATGTTCTAAATATGAACCAGACAGGAAAGAATTGATCGATATAATATTGACTTCATGTCCAAATTTTCATAGCTTAAATGATGTAAAGAAATTAGAATGGATTTGTAATTGTGAAAATCACAATATACTAAAACATTTGGGTGTGTTCTTGAGAAAACACTGCAGAAAGATTTTTATTTTCTTTATTTATCTTTGTCTGTCTATTTTTTTCTTTCTTTTCCTTGATGTCTTGCTTCTCTGCCTCAGACACGAGGTGGAATGTCACAGCTATATATGCTGGACATCTCCAGAAGCACTGTCCCTTGGTGTCTGTGGTTGAGTAGCAATAATATATCTCTATCTATATTTGTATATTTTTTAACCTTGGAGTTCTGCTGGGGGCACGAGGTGGAATGTTCAATGGAACATATCCATAAGCACCGTCCCTTGGTGACCCTTGCAGATATCCAATGTTTCATCCATAAGTCCAAATATACTATTCACTTAGTACAAACTAAGATATGCAGTACAAGGATTACATTTTTTGTTAGTATGTGCGATATCGTTTCTTTGAATCTCCTGGGATCTTATTCACAAAGCGTCCGTTAACTACCGCATCCGTTAACGTCTCCGTTAAAAATTTCGGCTAAAAAATTGGTAATCACGAAACCTCCATAACTTAACGCATCCGTATATAACGTTCCCGTTAAACGTCTAGTTTACGGAGAAAATTAATGGATAGGTTATCGTACCCGTTAAACGGGCATTTAGATATAAGAGCAATAAAAAATCCTTTTATGATGAGAATGCGTAAAATAATACATGTCATATTGCTTTTTTACATTAGCCAGACACAAGCTTTGGCAAAAAGTATTGCAAACGTTAATTCGTACCGACAAACAAATCATAATTAACATTCACTGTCAGAATTTCTCTGTAAGATTGATAGTATATTGACTACCTAATACAGAATATATCTAGAGAAACCATCGTTTAACAATGGAGATTGGCGGGATCCAATTTTAAATTAACTTCAGAATAAATCGGGTTAGTAACCATGAAGAGCCTGGTAGTCCAATTGGCTTTCAATTCTCTTGCGACTTAAAGACAAGCCTCTAGAGGTAGTTAATTTGAAACATTGGATTGTAGTTTCACGTGGGAACAACTTTTTAATATTTCCAGGCTTAAAGAGATATTGTCTACTAAAATCGTAATTTTTTCATACCCAAAATTATTGTCATTTTCCGTATTGACCTTCATAAAATGAAGATTAACACCGAGTTATGCTGCAAAAGATACGATTTTTTGACAAAAAAGACCCAAATCTATCGTCATCGGAATTATTGTCCAGGATAACAAGAATTCAAATCTATTCATATGGCCTTCTATGTGAACCCGTCTTGAGCATGCGCACTGTTTAGAAACAATAAACAACATGTGGTTCTTGGGCAAAAGAGAAAGTGTCAACGTGTGGAAGAAAGCGGACTTTGACGGATTCAGAGAGAAAGATGAATAGAAGTGAAGTATCTTCCAAATGGAACAAATGCAGGATATATGTAGGGGATCAGTTGGACCGTTGGAACGAACTCAAGGAAGTGCTACGCGTCCAAACTCGCGCTGAATTGGCAAAGATTTTGCTTGATAGGCAAGCCGAGCATGTTTTTTCCTTCTTTTCTCAATCGTTTTTCATATTTTATGAATTTATGATGATGCCTATGATCATTTTCGGTAAATATTATTCAATATATGTAATCTTGCACCTGGCAACAGCAAATTATTGTCAATGAATAGCATAAAACGGCCGTATTTGCGAGGTAAACAAACACGAATTTTAACATCCATGCTGCAGCATCCGGGCTACTGGCATAAAAATAGATAAAAATAGATTTGGCCTCGCTCATGTCAGTGCATAATTAATTAGCTTCCAGTAACGATGGTAGGCTTTTTTAAATCGAAAAAACAACGTTTCGTAGCGTATTCGCCAATAATTCGGTGTTTAATCTTCATTTTATGAAGGTCAGTACGGAAAACGACAATAATTTTGGGTATGAAAAAATTACGATTGTGGTAGACAATATCCCTTTAAATATTGACTTGCTACAAGTCTCTTTCGTATTAATAATATCTTCAAAATTGTTGCCACGAAGGTTCAATTCTTGCATGGCCACTTATATTTACTAACATAGCTACAATTTATTTAAAGAGTTTATTAATAAGAAAGGGTCCTATACCAAGTTGTAAGACAGATACTCCGCTATATATTTAAATGAAAACTAATCGCTTAATGTTGCCTTCTCGGAGATGTTTAGAGAGCCTGCTTTCCTCCAAAAAAAAGAGCACCAGTATTAAAATGTACAGAAAAAAAATATGACTTAAAATTGTGTCCCGTTTGGAGCGTTAAAAGATTTTATTTTCTTACAAAAGGAAATAAAAAAACCGAAACACTCGATTGAAGATAAAAAAAAAGTCCTTATCTTTCTGCTCCTTTCATGATGCCATGCACCAATCCATTAAATGCTTGTTTCAGTTGATGATTTCGGTTGTTATTTTGCTTATTTACTTCTAATTTAATATACCATCTTATGTTAATACAAATGATTTTTAACATTATTTTTTTTATAACCATGTCAATGTTAGATTTGATTTAAAATCTTTCAAATGGGAAAACTTTTACATTTTATCATCAAATTACTTTAAGAAGGAAATTATATACTTTGAAATGAACTTGGAATCCCCAAAAATGGGGTAGACCAGGTCACTAGTGAATTAAATAAAGATTGCATGATCTAATGTAGAAAAGGCATGCACACTTAAATGTAACTTTAGTACAAGGAAAAACAGAAAACGAAAATGGTCGACGCCGGGTAATATAACCACCAGAATGGCTTAGTTTACAACAGACGACTGATCAAGCTCCTCTCCACACTGATGATGATGTATCCCAAACCAAATTGTGACTGAAAAGATTAAAGCGACTTCGCGACGGCGCGAAGGGAGAAGTGGTAATATGAATGTGCTCTATCTTTGAATTATTCATTTTGAGCTAATTGATTAACAAAAGTGATATACTGTTTTAATTATTAGAATACACAAAGTATTTTACCTATAACAAATTAATTTATACAATATTTACAGTTAGAATATATTTTTACATATACTGGCAATTTTGTTATAAGAAAAACAGTGAATCAAATGTAATTCATTTAACAAATATAAAAATTAGCAATTTAAGGGGAGATAATCTAGTTTGATAGATTGCCAGGTTTCTCCCAGTACTTCACAACTTTAAATACAACAAATTAATTGTTGCTGGAACTATTTATTGTTCGCTTCAATTAAATAATACTGGCATTAATATAATTAACGCCAACAACTATTCAATCAGTGCTCTCTTCGAAGTACAACCAGGGAATTATATAACTGTTTTATAATTCCCTGGTACAACCTAATATTTTTCTCATTTTGTTTCGGGCATTGTCATCCACACTTACCATTGTTATTTTGGTTTGTGAGAAATAAATAACTAGAGTCATAACAAGGAATATTTGTAATGTAGTGCGCACGACGCGTTTCTGGGATAACCTTCAAATTGCATTATATATAAATTAATTAGCCAATCAAAATGGTTGTTATACACATGTTCATCCATTTAATGCATGTTTTCGATGCATTTTATTGGCCGCGTGTTTTTCATTCATAAATGTATGTCAGTAGCATTTACCACGTAGAAGTCGGACATGTAGTATTTACATGTCTAACATACAGTGATGGGTCAAATGGTTTAAAGCATTAATATATTTCCCTGTATATGTCATGTAATACCATGATTGAGAAAAAAATGATAGTCATTACTTATTCGATTTTCATGAAGTTTTCGCCATTAAGAACAAAAATAGATATAGTTTCTTCTTCTGGTAATTTTCATATAAATAAAGTCTTATTTCTATTTTTCCTTAAACTGTGATTTGAAATATCTAAAAATTAATTCTTTTAGCCAAATATTAAAATATAATCGTAGAAAATTATGACGTCGAAAATATACATATTGTGTTTAGATTATAAATGATTGTAAGTATTAAGTTCGAAAATAAATCTTTCAAAAATACCAATATAAATTCTTAATAATTCTGCTTATAAAAGTGAAAAATTTAAGAAAATCGGAATGCAAATGACCTTGGGAGAATCTATTTAAGATATTTTCTGAAATATTGGAATTTAAGTCATGAATTTCTAAAATTCGGTTATCACAGTGCTGGTGTGTTGTTGTTTTTCATCAACTTTTGGGTAATAGTTATATCTATGTTGTTATTTTTCTTGATTTTCATTGGCTAAAGCCAAAACCTTTTCACGTGCGACTGTCGTTGATGGCTACATCAGTTTATGGTTCTTCCTTCAAGTTTAAAACCCACCCACCCTACTCCCATAAAATTGAATCAGATATTACCATTGTTTGTCTGTATTTTTCAGTTGATGTTTCTTAATTGTTTGTGTGCATATTCGAACGTGGTAGATAGGCCATATAGACAAATGAAGTCGTGCGAATGGATGACACATAATATGACTCCTGACCTAGGATCAAGTCATCAAGTCTCGGTGGTCTGAAGAGTTTGTGACACAAACTTAAACAATTACAATAAACATCAATTTCAAGCATTAATAATACTATATTTGTCGCGATATTTGAGCCATCTTTTGTGCTCCTATGTTGTTGACAGAATTCGCTGCATCTTTCGTCATATTTCATTCCGTAGACATGAACAATGCAACAGTTTTCGGTCCATCATTTGTGTTCACACGATGATGCTAAATTGTTAAATATCAGTTACATCTGTACCACAATTTGTGGTTTTCATCTATATAAGTATGATTGCCATTTTGCCATAATCAGCGATCTGCCAGTAATCACGTTAATTTCAGTTAGTTAACAAACTTTATTGATCTATATCAGTGACAGTAAACTTGAATTTTGTATTTATTCGCGATCTGCGATTCACACATATATTTGTTTATCTGCTTTATCTTCATTCAGTGGACAAAAAGCATAATATTAAATGCCGTTACAAGGGTGCACTCGACTCGCAGCCGCAAGTGAAAAAGTTTACCAGTTGCTTGCCCATTGTCGATGGTTCTCTCCGGGTACTCCGACTTCTTGCACCACTAAAACTGTTCGCCATGATATAGCTGAAATATTGCTGAAAGTGGCGTTAAGCACAATAAATCAAATCAAATCATTAAATGGCGTTGCCAAATACCGCAAATTATGTGTTTGGTGTTTTTTCAGTATCTGGGATAAATAGTGAAATATCTAAGTGTGGTAATACTTTTGACTCTTGAATGTAAGCCAGCATTAGCAGCTTTATAGGGGAGGTTAAAAAACAGTTGCCTTAATTGGACAAACCGAAGGGACGACATGCTGACAGAAATGGGTCAAAAACAGGCAAGTGAGCTAGTCTCAGAGTCAGTGATTGTTGTGTAGCGCTAAATGAACAATTTATCTGCTATATCATGGCGAGAACAAATTATTTTTGAAGAGATGATGATGATATCTGCTTTGTCCTAGACCATAACGCATGGTTGGATTTTCTATAGTGCCAGATCCCTTAAACAACAGTCCACAGGTAGAAATATGGCACCACTATGACACATCATCCCGTCTCCATATCAACAAAATGGACAATGTCCTCTCACATCAAATCGTTAAATACAAGAGAACAGGACATTTGGCGTTTGAATTCCAGGCCCTGGTTTGGGAACAGGTACACAATATGACGAGATTAAAGATATTCCAACCGTTGCTAGGGCCAGGGTGGCTCAATGAGTTTAAGTAGTTGGATTACCTAACAACTCATACAAGCCTATCACCAATACGACGTTGGTTCGCGCCCGGCTTTGTAAATTACAAATTACGAGGTACACTCGACTCGCAGTCGCAAGTGATAAAGTTTACCAGTTGCTTGCCCATGGTCGGTGGTTCTCACCGGGTACTCCGGCTTCTTCCAACACTAAAACTGGTCGCCACAATATAGCTGAAATAATGTTGAAAGTGGCGTTAAAACAACAAAAATCAATCAACCAACCGATAATTGGATCTCCAACGGTAACACTTATATACACAATCAATAAACAATCGCAAATTCGCTACCACTCTAAAAGACCACACACTATGACAAAAAAGAACAACATAAACATGGACAATGCATTAGCAAGGTCAATGAAAGTTCGTCTAGCTAAACAGATTGAGTCTGTTGCATTCAAGATTATTATTATTTAATTTTATCATAGTCATATATATGCATAGGGGTTACTTTTTATGTTTTGCTACTTTTATCTAGTATATTATGTTGTTGGTTTTTTTTATCTATGTAAAGGGCCTTAGGGTAATTATTTAGATAGGACGCTATACAAATTCTGGTATTATTATTATATTATTATTATTGATTAAAAACCATTATTCTTACGACAACAATATCATAGCTAATACATATTTAAATTTATAGTCTTAAAAATCTATAAAAAAACCTAAAGGTGTTTGTGGGAGACCAGAGTAAATAGGTCATCAATAAATTAAGAAATAGTACTTAGAAAACAATATGTAGGTATATTACTTGTATGTTTTGGCGGAAGACTACATGCTAGCAATTATGAAAAGAACAGTGATGGTCAACAATTCCACTAATATCAACAAAGCGAACAATCACCTCTAAACAACGATGGTCAATAATTCCACCAATATCACCAAAGCAAACAATCACCTCTAAACAGTGATGGTCAACAATTCCACTAATATCAACAAAACGAACAATCACCTCCAAACAGCGATGGTCAGCAATTCCACCAATATCAACAAAACGAACAATCACCTCTCACATATTTGGAAATCTAAGCGGCTTATATCAAAGAAAGACGAATGTATAAAACATATTTAATAAATAATATAAATTACAATTGACTATTTTGGTCTTGATCAGTCCTGGATTTCTAACACATCTAAGCACTATCATCTAACTATTATACAGTGTATTATTTACCACTGAGGTGCCCAATCACCGACACTTTCAAGATCATTTATCACCTAGGTACCGAAAATCACCATATACTTTAAAGTTCATTTACCACGAAAGTGTCCAATCACTATACCTTTAAATGAATTTACAATCAATGCTTCCGATAGCCATACTTGTAAGTTCATTTAACACCAATACGTCCAATCGCCATACTTTTTTAAAAGTTCATTTACCGCCAATGTGTTCAATCGTCATGCTTGTTCAAGTTCATTTACCGCCAAGGTGTCCAATCACCATAGTTTGAAGTCCACCTGGTGTATTTTTATCATACACTTGATTACTGATACTATTGTGATTGTTACCAAAAGTTAAATCATTATACAGTGGATTGGTGAATCCTAGATTTTGATCTCTTTCTACTCGTACTGGCATCGCATCCATTGATTTGCCAGTGATTTGCATAGGTATACCAGAGATGGGGCTTCCGATATCATTATCTCCCTTGAAGATCGGTAGAGAATTTTCAGGTGGAATTTTGCTTATTCCCGGAACATTCTGCCATTGATTGCTGGGAGCTTGAAATGGCCCACTTTCCCACTGATTGGTTGGATCCTGGAACGACCTACTGTCAAATTGATTTTCGGTTCTTACATTAGCAGACGGTATGCTTTGTGCTATATCACCAAGAAATGACACAGAAGTCCTTTGTGGGTTACTCCCTGATGCGGCTTGCCATTGATTGTTTACTGGAAAGTGCAAGGAATTTTGCCACCCGGCGTTAACGGGTACAGTAGCTTGCCACTGGTTGCTATTTGGCATATCATTTTGCCATTGATTATTAAATGGCAAACTATTTTGCCATTGGTTGTTACCTGCCAAATTATTTTGCCAGTCATTATTTACAGGAAAACTATTTGGCCATTGTGTGTTGCCTTGGACACTGTTTTGCCATTGATTGTTCAATGGATCGTTATTTTGCCATTGTGTGTTGCCTTGGAGACTATTTTGCCATTGATTGTTTATTTGACCGTTGTTTTGCCATTGTGCGTTGAAGGGCATATTATTTTCATGCCACTGAGCGTCTATTGGTCCATTATTTTGCCATTGTGAATTTATGGGATCATTGTTTTGCCAAACAGGAACATTATTTTGCCAATGAATGTTATTAGATACCGGTAAGTTGTTTTGCCATCCGGAATTTTGTTTCCGTCGTGTTGTATCGAGCCATCTAGGATTACTTCCTCCGTTGAATTGGTTATCGAACTTTGGCATTTCCGGTATATCCCCACGTGACGCTTTTTGACCCTGATTTATTTTAGAATTTTCAAAATTTCCGTTGTTTTCACAAATATTTTGATCACATCCTTTACACACTACTCCATAGACATTTGTGAATATTTCTTTCCGGCATTTATCTGGAATGTGAAGGTATGGGCAGACGATTTGAGGACAAATATTGACAGGTTGAGCGACTGGAACTTTCGGTACTATTGGTTGTTCGATCGGTAGGACTGGTACTTCAACTTGAGATGGAATATGCTTCTTTCCGTACAATCTACCATATCTGCGATAACTGTATCTATTACCTAATAATAAAAACAAATAGCAGTTCTAAAACATATTTTAAGTGTATATTCAGTAAAAACAGAGAAAAAAATACGTAGGTCATGAATAATTTCTCGAGTAGTTTAAAAGTATTTGCATAAAAACCCCCATAAAATAACAAAATAAACCAATAGGTAATCTAACTACCTAATTCATTGAGCCACCCGGGCCCCCCATCTTGTACGTGTAAATTCATAGTACCACTCGTCGCAACTTCGGATGATTCCGTACCTTCATCATACCTCGTCCGTATTACGATAGCACCCATTGGAACTACTTTCGGAAATCTTCAATGAAGGAGGTATTAAAATAATTTCACTTACGAATATTCGTCCAATAATAATATATTTTCATTCGTCGCAATGTCGGCTGATTCCGTACCTTCATCAAAGACCAATATTTTTCAAAGCAAACTCTATACACTCATCTATTGTCGCCATTTTAGAACTTATTCGCGGTGCGCAATGTTTGATTGAAGTGATACGGTCTTCCGGCAAAGAAATCTGACGCGTAGACACATATCAAACACCGTATTACAGCCGAGGTATTGAGGAGAGAAACGGACTCGCCCGAGGTTTGCCGATTGTTCATAGTACAAGACATCAATTACAAATGGTCAACGTTTGTATAATTGATAAACATGATACATAGAGAAACATTGTTGTTTGTAGCAAATAAATGTCATCTTTTTTTCTTTTTCTTTAAATGAAATATAAAATGACTTCAAATCTGTTTTCCGCAATATCATTAAATTATATAACATATTTTATGATTTTTAAATTTATCGCTTATTTATCAATTATATAATTACTGCATTTAAGAAAAATGAAATAAAATTTGAGTGTCATAATGTTCTGAAATGTAACATTAAAATATCAGATGCAAAAATATATCAAATGAGATGTTACTTTGATAAATACAAAAATGTAAATAAATGTTTTAAATTGTGCTAAAATTTACTTGCCTTCAACACAACACACTAATGTAATCCCTAACAGAAGGGAGGTAATTTTAAAGTTCATTCTTCTAATTTGAATTGAATTCTAATGAAGAATGAACTTACTTCTTTATATACATCGGGGAAAATATGAAGAACCATCCACGCATTTGATCCAATCACAGGTGTGTCATTTTGTTTCACGACTTCTCATTGGTGGACATATACAGAAAGCTAACGTTGTGTAATGACCGATCATATGCATGTCGTACTGTATGGGGTAGTCACCGAATACCTGTCATCATTTAGATTTTCATCAAAACAGGTAATGACGTATAAATCACCAGAAAATCGTCTAATATTATTCCTGGAATGTGAAAACCGAACATATCTCATTATCTTAGATCATCGTGTTGTATTTGTCACCATCATATGCGCAGTTTTATTTTTTAAGGATTATCTAAATGTTTGACACAGTCAGGTAGAAATGAGAGTGTTTATAACTATAATTATTTTAATGTAAAGCTTTTATCTATCTTGTGAATTCTGTTCCAAAAAGTGCTGCACAAAAAGGAAAGAAAAAATAGAAATAAAAATAATAAAGACATAACATAATTCTATGAAACTGATAAAATAAAAACGCACTCAAAATTGGACAAAGAATGAAAAGTGGACTGTTGTTTAGAGTATATATTTTACTTTATTTTTAGTTTCTGCTAATGCAGCTATTTTAGTTTATTCTTATTTATTTTTTTAATTAAATTATTTATTTATTTTATTTATTTTTTGTTTGCTTTTTGAATTTTTTCCTCCCTCTCTATAACATGCATGATTTACTGTAACTAATTTAAAACAAATTAAGATTCTAGTTATTGTACGAAACACTTAAGGTCAATAACGTTCATCACCCGCAAGCTGTGTGCATGCAACAGTGAAAGACAATTGTATTCGTCACCGTCAAGTTATTTGTTATTGTTAATGGACGGATAGTAAAAACTGTAATATATTTGTAGTAATTGTCAATATTAATTGATTGATATACTTAATGAATTGATACAATATCTGACCGCGGGCATTTTTATATATTGACATGCGAAATACAGGAGAAATTTACGCATTCGGAAATAAATTTGTCATTAAGTACACCTGATTTTGTTGTATTACTCAAGGTAGACATCAAACATTTGTCAATGGACCTTTCAAGACACTTTTTTTACAACTTCAACCTATATTATTTCCCATATATATACACATATATTATAACTAAATGATATTTTTCTATTATGTGACATCATACTTGCTCCATATCAACATGTTAATGAACTGAGGATTGTTCTGTTTCTCGACCTACTGACACAATATACTTTATACCGACAATTAGTATCTACAAATTAATTATATATCGCTGTTTTAACACAGAAATACATGTATTCTGTCGTCGATTATTAATTATTATAATGGGTATTAGACAAATCTATCAAATGTGTCCTTGTCTTTTTTATTTTATATGTATGGGTATCAAGGTACGCTGTGTTAAATTTGTAACCATGAAATGGTCACAAATAATTTAGTAAAGGTTATGTTGTTAATATATATAGACAACAATCTATGCTTATTTGACAAAGTAACATCTACTTTTCATAGATTGTGCTATCAAATGATTCGTTATGCAAGGGCCAGTAGCAATTATTCTGATTTCCTGAAACGTCATCTTCATCTGAGAAACAGGCTACTGGACCAGGGCTATAAAAAGATTCGCCTTATTCGATCTCTTAAAAAGTTTATATTCCGATACCAAGATCTTGTCGAAATATATTCCGTCTCTGCAGAAAAGATTATAAACGATGGATTTTCATATAGTGAAAATGTATAAAGATAAGTGGTCAAAAACAAAAATGTCAAAGATATTTTTTTATCAATGTGTGACGTAAACAAGTTTTTGACATTCACTTCACTGAGTTTGGTACTGTTATGACAACTGTTTTACCTGTTTTGTTCAAGTATTGTTATAAATACTGTTATAGTGACAGCCGGAAACTTTGAGCCGTAAATCTGATTCAACCCACCATTTCTTTAGAAATGCCTGTACCAAGTCAGGGTCATTACGGTTTTCACAGTTTTCCGGTTGTTGACTGATTTTGTCTGTTTATATAATTATGAGTTTTGACTTTCCCTTTGTAAGATTGCTCAGAGTTCGGTAATTTTGTTATTACCCTTATGTAAATTGATAAGCATATTTCCATAGCCTCCTGTACTGGCTGTCAAAAGATTCAAAAGTTAGATAATATGAGATCCGAGATAACGTCAAAGTCCTATTTCTCAACAGATGATATTTGCAATGGTTAATATAATTCTCTATTTAACTAGGATTGCCCACAGCTAGTGGCAACTAGCAGCTCTCCTCATAGGAATTTTGCTATAAACGTTGTATATCATGTAACCATATAAAACAAACACAAACTTCAAAAGTAAAGGTACTGCTAAGATGTACAAATTATTTTACAACTTAACTTGAAGCTCCCAATACCGTGTCTTATTATACAGTATACCAACTGGAGGGGGGGTTATGGTTTTTTGTCTAGTACAGAATTTTTTTTTCGGACAACACGAGAGCTATAATATTTATTTTTTTTTGTCGCGCAAAGCGCGAATTTATTTTCCAGAATTCAACATTAGGTTATATGACAAAAACTCTGAATCAGATTATTTTTTTTTTCCTCCACCAAAATCAGAATATTTTTTTCAGCAACATTGGGAATCAGAATATTTTTTTTAGAAAAAAAACCATACCACCGCCCCCCCCCCCCCCCCTTCAAGTTAAATGGTCGTTCCCTTATTCTATGCAAGTTTGTTTTTGTTTTTTGTTGTTTTTTTTCGAGATTCAACGTGTTTTTCTAATCAAAGAGTGATTGGAACATATGGTTTATTCTGTCAATCATAGTTTTACCAGGAAAAAATACTGTTCACACCTGTGAGTGCGTCTCTCTCTCTCGTGTGCCTGTCTACGGTATAATATATGTACGGTAGTGTGGTGTGTTGGTAGACCATGGTGAGAAGTCCTCTCCAGATTACGTTTTGTTACATTAAAGCAGTACATGAAAAGGCATGTACTAATATATATATAGCACTAATACCGAATCGATGATTTTATTGATGTTTACAAACAAAATGGAAGGAAAATAAAATGAAGAGGGATTCATATGATATACATGAATATAGTAATTGCATGCCTTTTATGTACTTCTTTAATGTAACAAATTGTAATATGGAGAAGACTTCACAAGTTTGCATAACTTGTGTCTTAATCCATTTTGTCTATTTATTTGGCAAATAAAATATGTTTAAACTTTAAACTAAAACTCAATTCAGTAGATACAGATTAACATAAGCTTCAGTTTGTATCTAGGGCCCGGGTGATTCAATGAGATAGGTAGTTGTATTACCTAACAACTCATACAAGCCCATCACTAATACCGCGTAGGTTCGCGCCCGGCTTTGTAAATTACAAAAAGGGTGCACTCGACTTGCATCCGTAAGTGATAAAGTTTACCAGTTGCTTGCCCATTGTCGGTGGTACTCTCCGTGTATTCCGGTTTCTTCCATCACTAAAACTTGTGGCCATGATATAGCTGAAATATTTCTGAATGTGGTGTTAAACACCAAAATCAATCAATCAATCAATCAATCAGTTTGTATCTGAATCCACATTTTGTAATGATTGTATATGGTTATCATCTATGTATTTACCAAGTATCAGTGGATAAACTACACTACTCCTGCTGGTGACTCACAGCCAATATCATCCAATGATCACATTGCAATAGATAATATTATAGACAGAAAGAGGCAAAATCGATACACCTAACACAAATACACGACCGCTCACTTTTATGGTTAGATACAAGCACTTCAAAAAAAGTGGCGGAGTTTTATGGGAACAAATAACTGCTATTTATATTTCTACAAACGATCAAGATCTGAGTGTTAGACTTTTATCAATTCAATCCGAGACGTCGGCAAGATCGCTCTGTCGAGGTATTTGTTTGTTTAATTTTATTGGTGATGTATGAAGATTGATTGTTGACTATAGGTTCTGTATATGGTTATTGTGTTAGATTAGTACCTAACCACCGACCGCACAACCCAACACAGTTGTAATAAATCTTTCACAGCCACCGACCACACAGCATAAATATTCACTCGATCGCAGTAATGGCCTATAATTTGAATTAATTATATGTGAAAAACCAATCAATGAGGATCCTCCAGGTATTGTCACTATAAATATCATTGAGAGTTTTCGTCCAATACAAGATTAGATACTATGACGCAGAAATAAAACATGACTCATACAGACTAACGGCACATTTTTGTATCCTTCTAAGACAGGGCGCAATATCAAAATTACCATTACGTTAGCATAATTTGTCTGAATAACGAAAGGAAAGTTTAAACAGTGATGGTCAATAACATGAAAAGAACATATACCTCTCAGCTTAACTTACTGAACACAAAAATGAGGAATACGGCATATGACGTTGGAAATCCAGGTCCTGGCTTGGAACAGGCACAAAAATGTGGCGGGGTATATCTGATTACAGAATTTTGAGGGTTTTTTATGCTATGTAACTCACATGATATAACCGAAGGTTCCAGTATTAACTAATACATCATATGTACACGCATGTGTATGTACTTAACTGTATTCTTCCTTGATGCTCGACACTGAAGAGTTATAAAACTAAAGTGTGTTAAATCAAATTTAAATACCAAACATTTAAAAAAAAAAAAAATCTTGATATGTCCTAATTTACAGCCACAATTACTGATATGGTCGTAATCGTATGGTATTTGGATCTACAACTACCTAAAATATATGCAAGTTGCGAGTTCGAATCCCGCTCAAGCGGTGTGTACTCGATACAACATTATGTGATGAAGTTTGTCAGGTCGGTGGTTTTAGTTTAATAATATTTTATTGTACATAAACAATAGGATTGTACAGCAAGTTATACCAACTTATATGAAGTCCTCTCCTTACAAATTATACACATGAATTAATGACAGCAAAACAAAACACAGACAATAGACATTTAAAATTTTGACACGGTGGTTTCCTCCAGAAATAAAACTGACCGCCACCATGTAACTCAAATTTTGTTGAAAGTGGCATTAAACACCATAGCCCTAACGCTAACCCTAATCTACAGTAAACAATTTCGATATATCCTAATCTACAGCCCAATATCCTGATATGTCCGGATTTACAACCCAAAATCCTGATATGTATAATCTTAAAATCAAATCGAGAATGTGCAAAATGTCTATTAATCTGCATTGATCTTCTAGTTGTGAGGATTGGTATTTACTTCATACACAGAAACTACTTGAAAGACCACATCATTTGACTAAAGGGGGAGGTTTGAGGCAATGACCTAGTTTAACCCAGCCTATTTTTATTGAAGTGCCTGTGCCAAGCCAGGAAAATCCTCGGACATGTATGATATATGTGTTAGGGTTATCAAGCTTGTCTTTGTTTCTACGATTTTACATTTCTATTTCGAAAAATGTTCTGGTCGTCATGGTATAAAATGTTCTGGTCGTCATGGTATAAAATGTTCTGGTCGTCATGGGATAAAATGTTCTGGTCGTCATGGGATAAAATGTTCTGGTCGTCATGGTATTATTGTTTGTTTTTCATTTTATTAATAGGGGCTATGAGAGGGGGTTCAGCCAATACATCG
This sequence comes from Bathymodiolus brooksi, assembly GCA_963680875.1. Classification (NCBI taxonomy): domain Eukaryota; kingdom Metazoa; phylum Mollusca; class Bivalvia; order Mytilida; family Modiolidae; genus Bathymodiolus; species Bathymodiolus brooksi. The sequence goes on from OY804585.1 coordinate 98,345,727, forward strand.
GTCCGGGTCCCGGAGAGACAAGAAGGGGCCCGTGATTCTCAGAAGGGCCCCATATCCTTAGCTAAAGACGTTTTATTTTGATTTTTTTCGGGGTGAGTGGGTAGGGGCTATTTTCAGCCTTTCAAAATTTCTCTTGGAGGCCCTGTTTATTAATGATCCTTTCCCAGAGACATTTTTTTAAAACATTGTGCAGGATAACCGACAATCGGTGTATACTTTTGTTGTAAATAACATTTACTCTTTACTGGACAATAAGTGTCCAACAAACCACCACCACAATAAAATTATATAAAACATGTCAACTCCAGAAGGTTAAGAGGTATTTGATCATCACTATAACACAGATTATGGTCTATAGATAATGGTATACGAGGGTTACCTACAGAAATAAAATCATATTTTTAGAAGTAAAAGATAAAATTCATATCGATTAATATATTTAACTTCTATAATCAATCTAGGAGGAGGATGTTTTTATTTGTGAACGTATATCTATTGATTGATGTGTTACAGGTGTTGGTGTATTGTTATGTCTGTAATTACAAGTCATTTGTACTGTACAACAGTTCATACTGAGAAAATGACGTTACCTTAAATGGATGGTGTGTCATCTATGAGTAAACATAATGAAGTAAATATTTATATTAGATGATGGGGTTAAGAAAGTTCAATGTTTTATTTGTGATTTGTTCTTTTAAAGGTTCCATCCCGCCATCACTTTTACATAGTCTTTAGATATTGCTGGACTTCTTCTCGTTACGAATATGTATTAGATATTTGTCGATTGACGTTAAGTAATTAAACATTAATCAATCACTTTTTAAAGGGAGAATTACGTTAAAAGGGAGAATTACGTTAAAAGGCTGAATTAAATTCGTGTAGCACATTAATGGAATAATCAATATTTTTTACTTTAAATCGGGAAAAAACTACCGTAAAACGTATAATGTTACAATCAAAGACAGAAAAGTACTGATGGTCCAATATAGTCTACTGATACTAATGGTCCAATATAGTCTACTGATACTAATGGTCCAATATAGTCTACTGATACTAATGGTCCAATATAGTCTACTGATACTAATGGTCCAATATAGTCTACTGATACTAATGGTCCAATATAGTCTACTGATACTAATGGTCCAATATAGTCTACTGATACTAATGGTCCAATATAGTCTACTGATACTAATGGTCCAATATAGTCTACTGATACTAATGGTCCAATATAGTCTACTGATACTAAGTACTGTTACGATAGGACAAATGGTCCAATATAGTCTACTGATACTAAGTACTGTTACGATCCGACAAATGGTCCAATATAGTCTACTGATGCTAAGTACTGTTACGATCCGACAAATGGTCCAATATAGTCTACTGATACTAAGTACTGTTACGATCCGACAAATGGTCCAATATAGTCTACTGATACTAAGTACTGTTACGATCCGACAAATGGTCCAATATAGTCTACTGATACTAAGTACTGTTACGATCCGACAAATGGTCCAATATAGTCTACTGATACTAAGTACTGTTACGATCCGACAAATGGTCCAATATAGTCTACTGATACTAAGTACTGTTACGATCCGACAAATGGTCCAATATCGTCTACTGATACTAAGTACTGTTACGATCGGACAAATGGTCCAATATAGTCTACTAATACTAAGTACTGTTACCATCCGACAAATGGTCCAATATAGTCTACTGATACTAAGTACTGTTGCGATCGGACAAATGGTCCAATATAGTCTACTGATACTAAGTACTGTTACGATCGGACAAATGGTCCAATATAGTCTACTGATACTAAGTACTGTTACCATCCGACAAATGGTCCAATATAGTCTACTGATACTAAGTACTGTTACCATCCGACAAATGGTCCAATATAGTCTACTGATACTAAGTACTGTTACGATCGGACAAATGGTCCAATATAGTCTACTGATACTAAGTACTGTTACGATCGGACAAATGGTCCAATATAGTCTACTGATACTAAGTACTGTTACGATCGGACAAATGGTCCAATATAGTCTACTGATACTAAGTACTGTTACCATCCGACAAATGATCCAATATAGTCTACTGATACTAAGTACTGTTACGATCCGGCAAATGGTCCAATATAGTCTACTGATACTAAGTACTGTTACGATCCGACAAATGGTTCAATATAGTCTACTGATACTAAGTACTGTTACGATCCGACAAATGGTCCAATATAGTCTACTGATACTAAGTACTGTTACGATCCGACAAATGGTCCAATATAGTCTACTGATACTAAGTACTGTTACGATTCGACAAATGGTCCAATATAGTCTACTGATACTAAGTACTGTTACGATCCGACAAATGGTCCAATATCGTCTACTGATACTAAGTACTGTTACGATCGGACAAATGGTCCAATATAGTCTACTGATACTAAGTACTGTTACGATCCGACAAATGGTCCAATATAGTCTACTGATACTAAGTACTGTTACCATCCGACCAATGGTCCAATATAGTCTACTGATACTAAGTACTGTTACGATCCGACAAATGGTCCAATATAGTCTACTGATACTAAGTACTGTTACGATCGGACAAATGGTCCAATATAGTCTACTGATACTAAGTACTGTTACGATCCGACAAATGGTCCAATATAGTCTACTGATACTAAGTACTGTTACGATCCGACAATTGGTCCAATATAGTCTACTGATACTAAGTACTGTTACGATCGGACAAATGGTCCAATATAGTCTACTGATACTAAGTACTGTTACGATCCGACAATTGGTCCAATATAGTCTACTGATACTAAGTACTGTTACGATCCGACAAATGGTCCAATATAGTCTACTGATACTAAGTACTGTTACGATCCGACAATTGGTTTTCTTTCAACTATTTAATCCACATACATTATATTATTAAGCACATCAAGTATAACACATTTTAAAAAATCAAGACTGAGACATGGTTGCTAACCAATTACAGTTTTTAAGTAACAGTTTTTCTCATGTTTTTGTTGGCATAGTAACAGTTTTTCTCATGTTTTTGTCGGCATAGTTAAGTGCTGATCCACCGGAAACTTGAATGTCAATTCCAGTACAAAAAGAAGCATCAGCGGCTAGATACAAGGCTGTCATTCCAATCTCCTCTGGTCTTCCCACTTTTCCAAGTACCTACAAAATTATTATCTATATTCACACTAAACCACCACTACACATACTATAGGTAATGTTTATACCATAAATTACAAGACAGGTGTCAGGAATTGCTTACCCCGTACGCGCATTCGAATTCATCACCCATTTTTAATGGGATTCAATTTTCAGGTTGCTTTGTAGAGATTGTGAGAGTGGTGTTTTATCTTTCTTTTGTCCATTGTATTGTATATGTCCTTCTGTGATTTACGATTTCTGCTTAACCCTTTGGTATCTCAACCCTTTGGTATCTCAACCCAGTATCTCAACCCTTTGGTATCTTAACCCTTTGGTATCTTAACCCAGTATCTCAACCCTTTGGTATCTTAACCCTTTGGTATCTCAACCCTTTGGTATTTTAACCCTTTGGTATCTTAACCCTTTGGTATCTTAACCCAGTATCTCAACCCTTTGGTATCTTAACCCTTTGGTATCTCAACCCTTTGGTATCTTAACCCTTTGGTATCTCAACCCTTTGGTATCTTAACCCTTTGGTATCTCAACCCTTTGGTATCTCAACCCTTTGGTATCTCAACCCAGTATCTCAACTCTTTGGTATCTTAACCCTTTGGTATCTTAACCCTTTGGTATCTCAACCCTTTGGTATCTCAACCCTTTGGTATCTTAACCCTTTGGTATCTTAACCCAGTATCTCAACCCTTTGGTATCTTAACCCTGTATCTCAACCCTTTGGTATCTTAACCCTTTGGTATCTCAACCCTTTGGTATCTTAACCCTTTGGTATCTCAACCCTTTGGTATCTCAACCCTTTGGTATATTAACCCTTTGGTATCTCAACCCTTTGGTATCTTAACCCTTTGGTATCTCAACCCTTTGGTAACTTAACTCTTTGGTATCTTAACCCAGTATCTCAACCCTTTGGTATCTTAACCCTTTGGTATCTTAACCCTTTGGTATCTTAACCCTTTGGTATCTCAACCCTTTGGTATCTTAACCCTTTGGTATCTTAACCCAGTATCTCAACCCTTTGGTATCTTAACCCTTTGGTATCTCAACCCTTTGGTATCTTAACCCTTTGGTATCTCAACCCTTTGGTATCTCAACCCTTTGGTATCTCAACCCAGTATCTCAACTCTTTGATATCTTAACCCTTTGGTATCTTAACCCAGTATCTCAACTCTTTGGTATCTTAACCCTTTGGTATCTTAACCCAGTATCTCAACCCTTTGGTATCTTATCCCTTTGGTATCTTAACCCAGTATCTCAACCCTTTGGTATCTTAACCCAGTATCTCAACCCTTTGGTATCTTAACCCTTTGGTACCTTAACCCAGTATCTCAACCCTTTGGTATCTTAACCCGGTATCTTAACCCTTTGGTATCTTAACCCTGTGGTATCATCAAACGTTTCTTAGTCATGCTAATCAAGATAATCCGTTGCCACGATCTTGTAGTAGTTAGATTTACATCTACTAACACTAAAATAGTCCACTCCTACTTATGTTGAGCTAAAATAGTCCACTCCTGCTTCTGTTGAGCTAAAATAGTCTACTCCTGTTTATGTTGAGCTAAAATAGTCCACTCCTGCTTATGTTGAGCTAAAATAGTCCACTCCTGCTTAAGTTGAGCTAAAATAGTCCACTCTGCTTATGTTGAGCTAAATTAGTCCACTCCTGCTTATGTTGAGCTAAAATAGTCCACTCCTGCTTATGTTGAGCTAAAATAGTCCACTCTGCTTATGTTGAGCTAAAATAGTCCACTCCTGCTTATGTTGAGCTAAAATAGTCCACTCTGCTTATGTTGAGCTAAAATAGTCCACTCTGCTTATGTTGAGCTAAAATAGTCCACTCCTGTTTATGTTGAGCTAAAATAGTCCACTCCTGCTTATGTTGAGCTAAAATAGTCCACTCTGCTTATGTTGAGCTAAAATAGTCCACTCCTGCTTATGTTGAGCTAAAATAGTCCACTCTGCTTATGTTGAGCTAAAATAGTCCACTCCTGTTTATGTTGAGCTAAAATAGTCCACTCCTGCGTATGTTGAGCTAAAATAGTCCACTCCTGCTTATGTTGAGCTAAAATAGTCCACTCTGCTTATGTTGAGCTAAAATAGTCCACTCCTGCTTATGTTGAGCTAAAACAGTCCACTCTGCTTATGTTGAGCTAAAATAGTCCACTCTGCTTATGTTGAGCTAAAATAGTCCACTCCTGCTTATGTTGAGCTAAAATAGTCCACTCCTGCTTATGTTGAGCTAAAATAGTCCACTCTGCTTATGTTGAGCTAAAATAGTCCACTCCTGCTTATGTTGAGCTAAAATAGTCCACTCTGCTTATGTTGAGCTAAAATAGTCCACTCCTGTTTATGTTGAGCTAAAATAGTCCACTCCTGCTTATGTTGAGCTAAAATAGTCCACTCCTGTTTATGTTGAGCTAAAATAGTCCACTCCTGCTTATGTTGAGCTAAAATAGTCCACTCTGCTTATGTTGAGCTAAAATAGTCCACTCCTGCTTATGTTGAGCTAAAATAGTCCACTCTGCTTATGTTGAGCTAAAATAGTCCACTCCTGCTTATATTGAGCTAAAATAGTCCACTCTGCTTATGTTGAGCTAAAATAGTCCACTCCTGCTTATGTTGAGCTAAAATAGTCAACTCTGCTTATGTTGAGCTAAAATAGTCCACTCTGCTTATGTTGAGCTAAAATAGTCCACTCCTGCTTATGTTGAGCTAAAATAGTCCACTCTGCTTATGTTGAGCTAAAATAGTCCACTCCTGCTTATGTTGAGCTAAAATAGTCCACTCTGCTTATGTTGAGCTAAAATAGTCCACTCTGCTTATGTTGAGCTAAAATAGTCCACTACTGCTTATGTTGAGCTAAAATAGTCCACTCTGCTTATGTTGAGCTAAAATAATCCAATCCTGCTTATGTTGAGTTAAAATAGTCCACTCTGCTTATATTGAGCTGTACTCGATTATTAGGAGAAGGTCGATGATTTTCTTCACGTAACCAGTTTTCCTAACCAAATTTATTACCACAATATAATATAAATATGGTTAAAATTGGTATTAAATATCACCAATTCTGTTTCATATTGAGATGGGGGATAATTGATAACAAACATTCTTAAAAGTAAAGTACTTTACAATGTCAGTGCTTGAAATATCTAAATTATGCTCATTGTTGAAGGCCGAACTGTGACTGTGAAGTGTAGAATAGCAATAAAAGTGTTTCTTCTCCTTGACTTTAATTTCTGTTTAAGTGACATTTTGGTAGTCTCTCATGTTCATTTACATCCATATCCTTTCTTTATTATATTATAACATTTGATTATCACTTTATACATACGGAACAATTGCCAGCTTCTTTTATTGCAGTTTCTTCATTCATTCCTTCACCACTAACTTTTAAAAACAGAGGCGTCAATGTAGCACCCGGCGATATTCTGTAAAGTACACGCATATATCAATAGTCAACTTTGAACCAAAATCTAATTGCCAATACCTACTTTCGACATCTGTAAGTAACTCACTAATATTTTTCAATAAGATATTGAGGGGGTGAATTATTGTTATTGAACACCAAAGAAGCTTCAGCTTTATTATGACTTTGTACTGTATTATGACTTTGTACTGTATTATAACTTTGTACTATATTATAGCTTTGTACTATATTATAACTTTGTACTATATTATAACTTTGTACTATATTATAACTTTGTACTGTATTATAGCTTTGTACTATATTATAACTTTGTACTATATTATAGCTTTGTACTATATTATAACTTTGTACTATATTATAGCTTTGTACTATATTATAGTTTTGTACTATATTATAGCTTTGTACTATATTATAGCTTTGTACTATATTATAGCTTTGTACTGTATTATAGCTTTGTACTGTATTATAGCTTTGTACTATATTATAGCTTTGTACTATATTATAACTTTGTACTATATTATAGCTTTGTACTGTATTATAGCTTTGTACTATATTATAACTTTGTACTGTATTATAGCTTTGTACTATATTATAGCTTTGTACTATATTATAGCTTTGTACTATATTATAACTTTGTACTATATTACAGCTTTGTACTATATTATATCTTTGTACTATATTATAGCTTTGTACTATATTATAGCTTTGTACTATATTATAGCTTTGTACTATAATATAACTTTGTACTATATTATAGCTTTGTACTATATTATAGCTTTGTACTATATTATAACTTTGTACTATATTATAACTGTGTACTATATTATAGCTTTGTACTATATTATAACTTTGTACTATATTATAGCTTTGTACTATATTATAACTTTGTACTGTATTATAACTTTGTACTATAATATAACTTTGTACTATATTATAACTTTGCACTATATTATAACTTTGTACTATATTATAACTTTGTACTATATTATAGTTTTGTACTATATTATAGCTTTGTACTATATTATAACTTTGTACTATATTATAGCTTTGTACTATATTATAGCTTTGTACTATATTATAGCTTTGTACTATATTATAGCTTTGTACTATATTATAACTTTGTACTATATTATAGCTTTGTACTATATTATAGCTTTGTACTATATTATAGCTTTGTACTATATTATAGCTTTGTACTATATTATAACTTTGTACTATATTATAGCTTTGTACTATATTATAGCTTTGTACTATATTATAGCTTTGTACTATATTATAACTTTGTACTATATTATAGCTTTGTACTATATTATAACTTTGTACTATATAATAGCTTTGTACTATATTATAACTTTGTACTATATTATAGCTTTGTACTATATCATAACTTTGTACTATATTATAACTTTGCACTATATTATAGCTTTGTACTATATTATAGCTTTGTACTATATTATAACTTTGTACTATATTATAGCTTTGTACTATATTATAGCTTTGTACTATATTATAACTTTGTACTATATTACAGCTTTGTACTATATTATATCTTTGTACTATATTATAGCTTTGTACTATATTATAGCTTTGTACTATATTATAACTTTGTACTATATTATAGCTTTGTACTATATTATAGCTTTGTACTATATTATAGCTTTGTACTATATTATAACTTTGTACTATATTATAGCTTTGTACTATATTATAACTTTGTACTATATTATAGCTTTGTACTATATTATAGCTTTGTACTATATTATAACTTTGTACTATAGTATAGCTTTGTACTATATTACAGCTTTGTACTATATTATAGCTTTGTACTATATTATAACTTTGTACTATATTATAGCTTTGTACTATATTACAGCTTTGTACTATATTATAACTTTGTACTGTATTATAACTTTGTACTATAATATAGCTTTGTACTATAATATAGCTTTGTACTATATTATAACTTTGTACTATATTATAGCTTTGTACTATATTATAGCTTTGTACTATATTATAGCTTTGTACTATATTATAACTTTGTACTATATTATAACTTTGTATTATATTATAGCTTTGTACTGTATTATAGCTTTGTACTATATTATAACTTTGTACTATATTATAACTTTGTACCATATTATAGCTTTGTACTATATTATAGCTTTGTACTATATTATAACTTTGTACTATATTATAGCTTTGTACTATATTATAGCTTTGTACTATATTATAGCTTTGTACTATATTATAGCTTTGTACTGTATTATAACTTTGTACTATATTATAGCTTTGTACTATATTATAACTTTGTACTATATTATAGCTTTGTACTATATTATAGCTTTGTACTATATTATAGCTTTGTACTATATTATAGCTTTGTACTATATTATAACTTTGTACTATATTATAGCTTTGTACTATATTATAACTTTGTACTATATCATAGCTTTGTACTATATTATAGCTTTGTACTATATTATAGCTTTGTACTATATTATAGCTTTGTACTATATTATAACTTTGTACTATATTATAGCTTTGTACTATATTATAGCTTTGTACTATATTATAGCTTTGTACTATATTATAGCTTTGTACTATATTATAGCTTTGTACTATATTATAGCTTTGTACTATATTATAACTTTGTACTATATTATAGCTTTGTACTATATTATAACTTTGTACTATATTATAGCTTTGTACTATATTATAGCTTTGTACTATATTATAGCTTTGTACTATATTATAGCTTTGTACTATATTATAACTTTGTACTATATTATAGCTTTGTACTATATTATAACTTTGTACTATATTATAGCTTTGTACTATATCATAGCTTTGTACTATATTATAGCTTTGTACTATATTATAACTTTGTACTATATTATAGCTTTGTACTATATTATAGCTTTGTACTATATTATAGCTTTGTACTATATTATAGCTTTGTACTATATTATAGCTTTGTACTATATTATAGCTTTGTACTATATTATAACTTTGTACTATATTATAGCTTTGTACTATATTATAACTTTGTACTATATTATAGCTTTGTACTATATTATAACTTTGTACTATATTATAACTTTGCACTATATTATAGCTTTGTACTATATTATAGCTTTGTACTATATTATAACTTTGTACTATATTATAGCTTTGTATTATATTATAGCTTTGTACTATATTATAACTTTGTACTATATTACAGCTTTGTACTATATTATATCTTTGTACTATATTATAGCTTTGTACTATATTATAGCTTTGTACTATATTATAACTTTGTACTATATTATAGCTTTGTACTATATTATAGCTTTGTACTATATTATAACTTTGTACTATATTATAGCTTTGTACTATATTATAACTTTGTACTATATTATAGCTTTGTACTATATTATAGCTTTGTACTATATTATAGCTTTGTACTATATTATAACTTTGTACTATAGTATAGCTTTGTACTATATTACAGCTTTGTACTATATTATAGCTTTGTACTATATTATAACTTTGTACTATATTATAGCTTTGTACTATATTACAGCTTTGTACTATATTATAACTTTGTACTGTATTATAACTTTGTACTATAATATAGCTTTGTACTATAATATAGCTTTGTACTATATTATAACTTTGTACTATATTATAACTTTGTACTATATTATAGCTTTGTACTATATTATAGCTTTGTACTATATTATAACTTTGTACTATATTATAGCTTTGTACTACATTATAGCTTTGTACTACATTATAGCTTTGTACTATATCATAACTTTGTACTATATTATAGCTTTGTACTATATTATAACTTTGTACTATATTATAGCTTTGTACTATATTATAGCTTTGTACTATATTATAGCTTTGTACTATATTATAGCTTTGTACTATATTATAACTTTGTACTATATTATAGCTTTTGTACTATATTATAGCTTTGTACTATATTATAGCTTTGTACTATATTATAGCTTTGTACTATATTATAACTTTGTACTATATTATAGCTTTGTACTATATTATAACTTTGTACTATATTATAGCTTTGTACTATATTATAGCTTTGTACTATATTATAGCTTTGTACTATATTATAACTTTGTACTATATTATAGCTTTGTACTATATTATAACTTTGTACTATATTATAGCTTTGTACTATATTATAGCTTTGTACTATATTATAGCTTTGTACTATATTATAACTTTGTACTATATTATAGCTTTGTACTATATTATAACTTTGTACTATATTATAGCTTTGTACTATATTATAGCTTTGTACTATATTATAGCTTTGTACTATATTATAGCTTTGTACTATATTATAACTTTGTACTATATTATAGCTTTGTACTATATTATAGCTTTGTACTATATTATAACTTTGTACTATATTATAACTTTGTACTATATTATAGCTTTGTACTATATTATAACTTTGTACTATATAATAGCTTTGTACTATATTATAACTTTGTACTATATTATAGCTTTGTACTATATTATAACTTTGTACTATATTATAACTTTGCACTATATTATAGCTTTGTACTATATTATAGCTTTGTACTATATTATAACTTTGTACTATATTATAGCTTTGTACTATATTATAGCTTTGTACTATATTATAACTTTGTACTATATTACAGCTTTGTACTATATTATATCTTTGTACTATATTATAGCTTTGTACTATATTATAGCTTTGTACTATATTATAACTTTGTACTATATTATAGCTTTGTACTATATTATAGCTTTGTACTATATTATAACTTTGTACTATATTATAGCTTTGTACTATATTATAACTTTGTACTATATTATAGCTTTGTACTATATTATAGCTTTGTACTATATTATAGCTTTGTACTATATTATAACTTTGTACTATAGTATAGCTTTGTACTATATTACAGCTTTGTACTATATTATAGCTTTGTACTATATTATAACTTTGTACTATATTATAGCTTTGTACTATATTACAGCTTTGTACTATATTATAACTTTGTACTGTATTATAACTTTGTACTATAATATAGCTTTGTACTATAATATTGCTGTGTACTATATTATAACTTTGTACTATATTATAGCTTTGTACTATATTATAGCTTTGTACTATGTTATAGCTTTGTACTATATTATAGCTTTGTACTATATTATAACTTTGTACTATATTATAACTTTGTACTATATTATAGCTTTGTACTATATTATAGCTTTGTACTATATTATAACTTTGTACTATATTATAGCTTTGTAATATATTACAGCTTTGTACTATATTATAACTTTGTACTATATTATAACTTTGTACTAGGCAAAAACACTTAATTGGATCTTTAACATATCCCTACGTTAGTATACATTATCCTGATTCTGAGCCAACCAATCTTTGCTGTTTCTCCCTAATGCTGCAAACTCACGGTCTACCACACTCGATGATCAATTCCAATCATAATTTAGAAAGAACTGATATAGGAATATGTCAGTATGAATCACGTTCACATATTTTCATATCCGTTCTTTTCAAATAACATGTAGTTAGAAAAACAATTCTAAAAATATTTAATAAGAATGAAAAATATCTAATACAGGTTAAGAAAAATCACGTGATAATACTCACGTGTTTACACGGACATTGTATTTAGCTTCGTCAATCGCTAAGGCTCTATTCATGGCACAGACCGCTCCCTGAAAGTCAAGATTCAATTGTACACTTAATAAAGAATAAAAATGGTGTATAAGCAGAAAAGTTTGAAGATACCAAAGGGGTAATCGGAATCCGTAAATCGAAGAAGGACAAACAACACAATGACCAAAAGAAAAAGGACAAAAGGACAAACAACGATCTACAAAACATTTTCCTTCTTAGAGTAAAGAAATAGCTATCTGGATCAAATGTAAAATTATGCTCACAATTTCTTACTCTTTCACTGATTTAACATTTTATTGCGATGCAATTATCAACAATATCAAGCAATCAAGGGCGACTACCCGAGATACACTTTTGTATTTGGCTTTGTCAATCAATAATGTTCTGGACATTGTACATACAACTAACTGCAACAAGTCAAAAAGAGCTTGAAGATATCAAAGGGGTAATCAGAATCGTATATCGAAGTGAAGAACAGAAAACACGACGTAGTAAAATCATGTGGGGTGTCAATTTGTGACTAATATAAAGTCTTGATCCACACCTTCATATAAAATATATGTTTCAGGAGAACATGGATTGATTATTCATCGTCATATGACTTACTTTTGTAGCCACATATGTTGTATCTCCAACTGCGGCATGATGGCCTAACTTACTATTGTTGCCACATAAGTTGTAGATCCAACTGCGGCATGATGGCCATACTTACTTTTGTTGCCACATATGTTGTAGATCCAACTGCGGCATGATGGCCTAACTTACTTTTGTTGCCACATAAGTTGTAGATCCAACTGCGGCATGATGGCCATACTTACTTTTGTTGCCACATATGTTGTAGATCCAACTGCGGCATGATGGCCATACTTACTTTTGTTGCCACATAAGTTGTAGATCCAACTGCGGCATGATGGCCATACTTACTTTTGTTGCCACATATGTTGTAGATCCACCTGGGGCATGATGGCCATACTTACTTTTGTTGCCACATATGTTGTAGATCCACCTGCAGTATGATGGCCATACTTACTTTTGCTGCCACATATGTTGTAGATCCACCTGCAGTATGATGGCCATACTTACTTTTGTAGCCACATATGTTGTAGATCCACCTGCAGTATGATGGCCATACTTACCTTTGTAGCCACATATGTTGTAGATCCACCTGCGGCATGATGGCCATACTTACTTTTGTAGCCACATATGCTGTAGATCCACCTGCAGTATGATGGTCATACTTACTTTTGTAGCCAAATATGTTGTAGATCCACCCGCAGCATGATGGCCATACTTACTTTTGTAGCCACATATGCTGTAGATCCACCTGCAGTATGATGGTCATACTTACTTTTGTAGCCACATATGTTTTAGATCCACCTGCGGCATGATGACAATACTTACTTTTTGCAGCCACATATGTTGTAGATCCACCTGCGGCATGATGGCCATACTTACCTTTGTAGCCACATATGTTGTATATCCACCTGTGGCATGATGGCCATACTTACTTTTGTAGCCACATATGTTGTAGATCCACCTGCGGCATGATGGTCATACTTACTTTTATAGCCACATATGCTGTAGATCCACCTGCAGTATGATGGTCATGCTTTCTTTTGTAGCCACATATGTTGTAGATCCACCTGCGGCATGATGGCCATACTTACTTTTGTAGCCACATATGTTGTAGATCCACCTGCAGCATGATGGCCATACTTACTTTTGCAGCCACATATGTTGTAGATCCACCTGCGGCATGATGGCCATACTTACTTTTGTAGCCACATATGCTGTAGATCCACCTGTAGCATGATGGCCATACTTACTTTTGTAGCCACATATGTTGTAGATCCACCTGCAGCATGATGGCCATGCTTACTTTTTGTAGCCACATATGTTGTAGACCCACCTGCGGCATGATGGACATACTTACTTTTGTAGCCACATATGTTGTAGATCCACCTGCGACATGATGGCAATACTTATTTTTGTAGTCACATATGTTGTAGATCCACCTGCGGCATGATGGTCATACTTACTTTTGTAGCCACATATGTTGTAGATCCACCTGCGCATGATGGTCATACTTACTTTTGTAGCCACATATGTTGTAGATCCACCTGCAGTATGATGGTCATACTTACTTTTGTAGCCACATATGTTGTAGATCCACCTGCGGCATGATGGTCATACTTACTTTTGTAGCCACATATGTTGTAGATCCACCTGCAGTATGATGGTCATACTTACTTTTGTAGCCACATATGTTGTAGATCCACCTGCGGCATGATGACCATCCATACTACTTATATTTATAATATTCCCTTCTGATTTACGTAAGTGTGGTAAGGCATACTGAAAACAGAATCATTGTTAACATAGCTATAACTGACTTGCCACACTTAAAACAGAACCATAGTTAACATAGCTATAACTGGAGGTTTGCTGTAGTTTATTAACATAGCTATAGCTGGAGGTTTGCTGTAGTTTATTAACATAGCTATAGATGGAGGTTTGCTGTAGTTTATTAACATAGCTATAACTGGAGGTTTGCTGTAGTTTGTTAACATAGCTATAACTGGAGGTTTGCTGTAGTTTATTAACATAGCTATAACTGGAGGTTTACTGTAGTTTATTAACATAGCTATAACTGGAGGTTTGCTGTAGTTTATTAACATAGCTATAACTGGAAGTTTGCTGTAGTTTATTAACATAGCTATAACTGGAGGTTTGCTGTAGTTTGTTAACATAGCTTTAGCTGGAGGTTTGCTGTAGTTTATTAACATAGTTATAACTGGAGGTTTGCTGTAGTTTATTAACATAGCTATAACTGGAGGTTTGCTGTAGTTTGTTAACATAGCTATAGCTGGAGGTTTGCTGTAGTTTATTAACATAGCTATAACTGGAGGTTTGCTGTAGTTTATTAACATAGCTATAACTGAAGGTTTGCTGTAGTTTATTAACAGAGCTATGACTAAAGGTTTGCTGTAGTTTATTAACATAGCTATAACTGGAGGTTTGCTGTAGTTTATTAACATAGCTATAACTGGAGGTTTGCTGTAGTTTATTAACATAGCTATAACTGGAGGTTTGCTGTAGTTTATTAAAATAGCTATAACTGGAGGTTTGCTGTAGTTTATTAACATAGCTATAACTGAAGGTTTGCTGTAGTTTATTAACATAGCTATAACTGGAGGTTTGCTGTAGTTTATTAACATAACTATAACTGGAGGTTTGCTGTAGTTTATTAACATAGCTATAACTGGAGGTTTGCTGTAGTTTATTAACATAGCTATAACTGGAGGTTTGCTGTAGTTTATTAGCATAGCTATAACTGAAGGTTTGCTGTAGTTTATTAACATAGCTATAACTGAAGGTTTGCTGTAGTTTATTAACAGAGCTATGACTAAAGGTTTGCTGTAGTTTATTAACATAGCTATAACTGGAGGTTTGCTGTAGTTTATTAACATAGCTATAACTGAAGGTTTGCTGTAGTTTATTAACAGAGCTATGACTAAAGGTTTGCTGTAGTTTATTAACATAGCTATAACTGGAGGTTTGCTGTAGTTTATTAACATAGCTATAACTGGAGGTTTGCTGTAGTTTATTAACATAGCTATAACTGGAGGTTTGCTGTAGTTTATTAACATAGCTATAACTGAAGGTTTGCTGTAGTTTATTAACATAGCTATAACTGAAGGTTTGCTGTAGTCTATTAACATAGCTATAACTGGAGGTTTGCTGTAGTTTATTAACATAACTATAACTGGAGGTTTGCTGTAGTTTATTAACATAGCTATAACTGGAGGTTTGCTGTAGTTTATTAACATAGCTATTACTGGAGGTTTGCTGTAGTTTATTAGCATAGCTATAACTGAAGGTTTGCTGTAGTTTATTAACATAGCTATAACTGAAGGTTTGCTGTAGTTTATTAACATAGCTATAACTGAAGGTTTGCTGTAGTTTATTAACATAGCTATAACTGAAGGTTTGCTGTAGTTTATTAACATAGCTATAACTGAAGGTTTGCTGTAGTTTATTAACATAGCTATAACTGGAGGTTTGCTGTAGTTTATTAGCATAGCTATAACTGAAGGTTTGCTGTAGTTTATTAACATAGCTATAACTGAAGGTTTGCTGTAGTTTATTAACAGAGCTATGACTAAAGGTTTGCTGTAGTTTATTAACATAGCTATAACTGGAGGTTTGCTGTAGTTTATTAACATAGCTATAACTGAAGGTTTGCTGTAGTTTATTAACAGAGCTATGACTAAAGGTTTGCTGTAGTTTATTAACATAGCTATAACTGGAGGTTTGCTGTAGTTTATTAACATAGCTATAACTGGAGGTTTGCTGTAGTTTATTAACATAGCTATAACTGGAGGTTTGCTGTAGTTTATTAACATAGCTATAACTGAAGGTTTGCTGTAGTTTATTAACATAGCTATAACTGAAGGTTTGCTGTAGTCTATTAACATAGCTATAACTGGAGGTTTGCTGTAGTTTATTAACATAACTATAACTGGAGGTTTGCTGTAGTTTATTAACATAGCTATAACTGGAGGTTTGCTGTAGTTTATTAACATAGCTATTACTGGAGGTTTGCTATAGTTTATTAGCATAGCTATAACTGAAGGTTTGCTGTAGTTTATTAACATAGCTATAACTGAAGGTTTGCTGTAGTTTATTAACATAGCTATAACTGAAGGTTTGCTGTAGTTTATTAACATAGCTATAACTGAAGGTTTGCTGTAGTTTATTAACATAGCTATAACTGAAGGTTTGCTGTAGTTTATTAACATAGCTATAACTGAAGGTTTGCTGTAGTTTATTAACATAGCTATAACTGGAGGTTTGCTGTAGTTTAGATCTTTGTTTGTCCTTTTTCTTTTGGTCACTGTATTTTCTGTCCTTTGATTTACAGCTTCTGATTACCCCTTTGGAATCTTCAAATTTGTCTTATCAAATTAAGTTAACATGACACGTTTCTAGAATAACCTTCATCAGGTACAATTGTTTTATCCTGCAATCAGTACATTTGCTGTACAAATATACCACACGAATAAATTTTTGCTTTATTCGTAGCCTACGAATAAACTTTTGAAGCCTACGAATAAACTTTTAAACCTACGAATAAACTTTTAAGCCCCGCCCATAGATTCCGGAACTACTTTTTTGTGTTTTTGCTCTCCTGTGAAGGAGTTAAAATATTAACCGTAACCAATGTCAATAATCGACGTCGTCTTTTTCTAATAAATGTTTTCGTTCTCACTATTTGTAAATTTACAAACCGACAAAATGAAACTAATAATTCTAAAATTTCATATTTTTTATACATATTTTACGATAAAAAAAATCCTAGAAGTCAATAAAAATCAAAACAAAGATCTTAAATTCTGTATTCTGGATTGTCTCTCTTGTAATTTTTGGTATCGTCTACGCGCATGTACAATTTACACTCGGTAACTTCAACACACTTGTACTTTTGATAGGTGGACGGACACTGACATATAAAATAAAATAAAAATAAAATAAATTAAACAAATCCGAATCATTTATAACTTGACAGGGAAGCTTTGAAAACAAAACAAAAGCAACTAAAACTACAGGACAAAGGGAATAAACCAAAGTCTTGCCTCCAACAGATGAGGAAATTAACATCCTTTATAACAGAAACGTTCTGGGCAGTCACACACCACAATCTTTACTAAACACACTTATATGGTTAAATAACTCAGTACAAGTACAGTTTGAACATCAAACTCTAAGATTACTAGTACTACATATGTTTTATTATAAAATTTCTTCATATTAAATGTTCAATTAATTCACATCAATTACTTCAACATATCAGATAGTAGATTTCTTCAAGGTGAAAATAACACATATTCCTGCTATTGCATCAAGTCACTTTAAAATTATAGATAATTTTTTATATTCTGAATTCTTTATGACACCACAAAATATCTATATAATTTGTTTTAACCATTTGGAATAATTGTATTCAGTCACTTCCTCCAATCATTTTGCATCTTTTTTTAAAACATTTTTTTCTTTTGCAAAATTCCAACAAAGTTGTATGATTTGTCAGTTGAAACTAGTGTTTTATCTGCTGGAATTCTACTCACTGTTGATCAGGATTACAGTACATTTTTTATTTTGTGCAATTCCATTTGAAACTGATTCACATACCCCTGGCCTGTATGCAACAACTGAGTGATAGTTCTTGAAAAATGTCCTTTGTTTAATCAGATCTTTATAAAACGTTCATAGGTTTTTATGCAATTATTTCTTTCATATATAGTCTTTGCACTTATTTCAAACATCACATGTACATTGTACACTGTTAAACCATTAATCCAGCCATTCATCTGAAAGACATTAATATAGCATTGATTTTAATTAAAATACATGTTATTATATATTTACTAATAAAATAACAAGAAAAAAGGAACAAAATGCAGACTAAATTAGCAATGTTTGAATATTTGAAACTTCAAGCTTTCATAATGCATTTTTGTATGATCCGACTCAGAAAATATATTCGCACATTAGTCATTACTCGCAACAACCAACATTATCATGTAAATATTGTTCATTCCAGAAAAATATATCCTTCACTCTAATATTTTTCTGGTCACAACACCTATGTCCATAATATTCTTGGTTCCTTAGTGACATCGCATTATGTAATTTACCAATCAATGGATTATGGTTTAATAATAGCAAATTTGATATGAAGAAAATAGTTGGTGGGGATTCTACATACATGTAGACTTCAATGCATATTAATTCATTTGATTATGATATACAAACAGAAGTTAAATATAGTAATTAAAATCATATCTGGTGCTTGTTGACACTAAATCAGATCTCTATTTTGATTTTCTTCAATTTACCATGTATATATGAAAGTTTTATTTTATTCTATAAAAATAAATTCCAATTTTCCATTGAAACTTATGTAAAGTCCAGAAGATTGGTATTAGCTTCTCCTCCTTTATATACTTGCATTGTCGCAAAATACATAATTTATTTGTACGAGCTTTAGAAACAGGTAGAAAAGTGCATGAAAGAAAACTTTCCAGTCTCATGAAAAAAATGAAGGATAGTTGCAAATTAGACATTAATCAATCAGTGCCAGAAAATATCTTATCCCGTCCAGAAATTAAGAGAAAACAATGTGGAGGGGATAGATATTATGCAAATATCAGGGCATAACAATGTGGCATTTATTAATAATTACTCAACATTGAGTGAGGAAAGACACAAGAAAATATCAAACATCCTCAGCAACACTGAAAGTGAAACTAACAGAAATGCTTTTCAGCAAACTTACCTCGTAAAACCTCCACAAATTCTACAGCCAGTAGCACTTCTGATGTTTCGTGTGGAAGCAATCCCGATGTTCCTTTTTACAGTTCCAATACAAATATGTCAAGTCAAATTAGTTCTATGTTTTACGGCGTGGTCATCCATAACAAATGGTGAATGTGTACACAATTTTCACAAATGACTAAATATCCCAATAACTGAGCATTTGAGTGTTTGACATCGTTGTTAAATACATTTCCGTGAATCAGTTCAGTTTGTTGAGATAAATGATTAATCTTTCTGTTTTCTCTACTCTACCTAGTTTACTTAAAACATGCTCGAATCGTCTATACATGTATGTGTGTATTGCTTTCACATGTTTACAAACTGTGTGGGTCATACTTAAATACGCCTGCAGTAGTAACCAGGCAAATATATACGCCTGTGTGTCATACAAAGGTGGACGCCTGCAACTATATGGTTCTTTTTTATTTATTTATTTTTAATATAAACTAGTAAAAGGAATATATCGGATGTTTATTATTTGATATAAAAAAATAAAAATAAAAGTGAACCATATAGTTGTAGGCGTATACCTTTTCACACAGGCGTATATATTTACCTGGTTACTACTGCAGGCGTATTTAAGTATGACCGCATGTGACGTATGATCGCTAAATTAATGTGTTTTCATATCTATGAAAAACATATTAAATATATATATTTCAGGTTCTAAACTATCAATTTTCTATATAGATTTTCACCTTAATCAATAAATCTTCACTTAAATAAAGTTATTTCACTTCCTTTTGAGAACTATTTGTTCGCGAATTTTTGTCAGCAAAAAAAATCTGGTATTTTATTACGCCAAATAGTGAGGATTCCGTTGCATTAAAAAATGCATTTTTACGAGTTAAGATTATTTTTTAGGACATCGTGGATTGCAGGATAAATACAATATTGGTCTGTTGACGGTAAATATAGAATTTATTTGACTCGGCGCGAAACGGGGAGAAAGACTCGCTAGAAGCTCGTCTTTCACCCCGTTTCTCAGCCTTGTCAAATAAATTCTATATTTACCGTCAACAGACCAATATTGTATATTTATATGTAAAACTGAAATCGTATATGGTAAAAAAAAACCAACAACAACGGACTCTTAACATTACGCCTACTTCATAATGATGAAAAACCAGAAGTCTGCATTGTCTAGTTTTAGAAATTTTAAAAATATGTTATCAAAATGATCATTAAATCTTCTAAAACTGACAAAAACTTACCTTAGATACCATAAAATAACCAACAACATTTAAATCAAACAGTTTGGTCAAGTCATCAGCAGAAAAATCATCAATTGGCTTATATGGTGGATCTGATAGAAAATAAATAAAATAAATGTTAGGGAAAACCGAAGGTGCAATCAAAGAATGGACAATCCAGAGACACTTGTAACACCGGCAGGATGAAAATAAACGTTAGAGAAAACCGAAGGTGCAATCAAGAATGGACAATCCAGAGACACTTGTAACACCGGCAGGATGAAAATAAACGGTAGAGAAAACCGAAGGTGCAATCAAGAATGGACAATCCAGAGACACTTGTAACACCGACAGGATGAAAATAAACGTTAGAGAAAACCGAAGGTGCAATCAAGAATGGACAATCAGAGACACTTGTAACACCGGCAGGATGAAAATAAACGTTAGAGAAAACCGAAGGTGCAATCAAGAATGGACAATCCAGAGACACTGGCACCATTGGGCACATAAGACACAGGATGAAGACAATAGTATACATAGCATTGTCATGGAAACATATACATATAATATTCAATAAACACATAGATATCTAATAGCACAATACCATTAATCTAGTATGCTCAAATCTAACAGAATTTAAAAACAACTTAGAATTCTTTGGGAGTAAGAAAACCAAAGAGCCTAAATAGAATACCCAAAGTTCATTAAGGTCACCTAGCCAAAGTTCGTTAAGGTCACCTAGCCAAAGTTCATTAAGGTCACCTAGCCAAAGTTCGTTAAGGTCACCTAGCCAAAGTTCGTTAAGGTCACCTATGCCTGTATTACTAGAGCTACACGCGTTACCACATAGGGGATACTACATTTAAGATACTCTATTTGTACTACAGTAACAACAGTGGGGAGACTTTATTGATATATATGTTACTGTATTAGTTTCAGTTTTCAGTGTAGTGCATGGTGGACCATAATAGTGATTGTTTACTTTCGCTTGTTTCCGTGTTGGCCATGGTTTGTTTGTCCTTCGATTTACGGCTTCTGATTACTCTTTTGTCATCATCTTTTCATTTTTGTTACGCCATATCTCAGTGTAAGGTATATTACAGACTGGTGCCATGCTACTATCTTTATTAATGATATACTTACGATACCCAGCGTTGTTGATAACACAGTCTATCCTACCATATTTTTGAAACGTTTTCTTCACTAAATTCTGCAAAAAGGGAATATTTAACTTCTATATCACCAATGTTAACAATCTGTAGTACATACATTGAAGGATTTGGGCCCATAAAGCTAGCTAGCCTACCCACCCATAAAACTAGCTAGCCTACCCGCCCATAAAACTAGCTAGCCTACCCGCCCATACAACTAGCTAGCCTACCCGCCCATAAAACTAGCTAGCCTACCCGCCCATAAAACTAGCTAGCCTACCCGTCCATAAAACTAGCTATCCTACCCGCCCATAAAACTGGCTAACCTACCCGCTCATAAAACTAGCTAGCCTACCCGCACATAAAACTAGCTAGCCTACCAGCCCATAAAACTAGCTAGCCTACCCACCCATAAAACTAGCTAGCATACCCACCCATAAAACTAGCTAGCCTACCCACCCATAAAACTAGCTAGCCAACCCGCCCATAAAACTTGCTAGCCTATCCGCCCATAAAACTAGCTAGCCTACCCGCCCATAAACCTAGCTAGCCTAACCGCCCATAAAACTAGCTAGCCTAACCGCCCATAAAACTAGCTAGCCTACCCTCCCATAAAACTAGCTAGCCTACCCGCCCATAAAACTAGCTAGCCTACTCGCCCATAACACTAGCTAGCCTACCTGCCCATAAAACTAGCTAGCCTACCCGCCCATAAAACTAGCTGGCCTACCCACCCATAAAACTAGCTAGCCTTCCTGCCCATAAAACTAGCTAGCCTATCCGCCCATAAAAATAGCTAGCCTATCCGCCCATAAAACTAGCTAGCCTACCCGCCCATAAAACTAACTAGCCTACCCGCTCATAAAACTAGCTAGCCTACCCGCCCATAAAACTAGCCAGCCTACCCACCCATAAAACTAGCTAGCCTACCAGCCATCTTTTATAGAAGTTTCTGTACCAAGCAAGGAAAGTGAACTGTCGTGTGTGTATCATGTGTGTATCATTTCCCCCTTTTCTACGATTTTACTTTTGAATTGTGGAACAATTGCCTGTGTTGTATTTTTGTTTTTCATGTTATCATCAATGTTTCTAATCTAATGTAACACTTACTCAAAGATAGAACCAGCATATGTATTTCTATGAATGAGGTATTGTGTGGTATCGTCTCCATAGACACATCCATAAAAACTAGACTGAAACAGTTTCAAACATATTAATTTCCTATGTGATAATTATGACCACCTGTTAGAGTAAAGCGATGGGTGCCACATGTGGCGTAGGAACTCCCAGCCCTTCCGGAGCATGTGTTCGTCTCCGGTTTTTAGTGGGGTTCTTGTAACTGTTCTTTAGTTTTGTGTGTAGTGTTTTGTAGATTACTATTTGTTCTTTTAGCTTTCTTTATTTAGCCAGTGTATTGTCTGTCCTTCAGTTTACGTCTTCTGATAACCTTTATGTCTTCTGATAACCTTTACGTCTTCTGATAACCTTTATGTCTTCTGATAACCTTTATGTCTTCTGATAACCTTTACGTCTTCTGATAGCCTTTACGTCTTCTGATAACCTTTTCGTCTTCTGATATCCTTTACGTCTTCTGATAACCTTTACGTCTTCTGATAACCTTTATGTCTTCTGATAACCTTTACATCTTCTGATAACGTTTACGTCTTCTGATAACCTTTATGTCTTCTGATAACCTTTATGTCTTCTGATATCTTTTACGTCTTCTGATAACCTTTACGTCTTCTGATAACCTTTACGTCTTCTGATAACCTTTATGTCTTCTGATAACCTTTACGTCTTCTGATAACCTTTACGTCTTCTGATAACCTTTACGTCTTCTGATAACCTTTACGTCTTCTGATAACCTTTTCGTCTTCTGATAACCTTTACGTCTTCTGATAACCTTTACGTCTTCTGATAACGTTTACGTCTTCTGATAACCTTTATGTCTTCTGATAACCTTTATGTCTTCTGATAACATTTACGTCTTCTGATAACCTTTACGTCTTCTGATAACCTTTACGTCTTCTGATAGCCTTTACGTCTTCTGATAACCTTTTCGTCTTCTGATATCCTTTACGTCTTCTGATAACCTTTACGTCTTCTGATAACCTTTATGTCTTCTGATAACCTTTACGTCTTCTGATAACCTTTACATCTTCTGATAGCCTTTACGTCTTCTGATAACCTTTTCGTCTTCTGATATCTTTTACGTCTTCTGATAACCTTTTCGTCTTCTGATAACCTTTTCGTCTTCTGATAACCTTTACGTCTTCTGATAACCTTTACGTCTTCTGATAACCTTTATGTCTTGTGATAACCTTTACGTCTTCTGATAACCTTTACGTCTTCTGATAGCCTTTACGTCTTCTGATAACCTTTTCGTCTTCTGATAACCTTTACGTCTTCTGATAACCTTTACGTCTTCTGATAACCTTTACGTCTTCTGATAACCTTTACGTCTTCTGATAGCCTTTACGTCTTCTGATAACCTTTTCGTCTTCTGATAACCTTTACGTCTTCTGATAACCTTTACGTCTTCTGATAACGTTTACGTCTTCTGATAACCCTTTTCGTTTTCTTTAAACATTTCTTAGAGGAGTGTTTTCATATGATACAGTCTTCTGAACTAGCTAACCTTGATGTCTTCTTCATCCGTGACATCAGCATATACAAATGTAGCTTTACCATGCCAGTTCTCTGTACTAACTAACCTTGACGTCCTCTTCCTTTGTGACATCAGCATTTACAAATGTAGCTTTACCATGCCAGTTATCTGTACTAACTAACCTTGACGTCCTCTTCCTTTGTGACATCAGTATTTACAAATGTAGCCTTACCATGCCAGTTCTCTGTACTAACTAACCTTGACGTCCTCTTCCTTTGTGACATCAGTATTTACAAATGTAGCTTTACCATGCCAGTTCTCTGTACTAACTAACCTTGACGTCCTCTTCCTTTGTGACATCAGTATTTACAAATGTAGCTTTACCATGCCAGTTCTCTGTACTAACTAACCTTGACGTCCTCTTCATTCGTGACATCAGCATTTACAAATGTAGCCTTACCGTGCCAGTTCTCTGTACTAACTAACCTTGACGTCCTCTTCCTTTGTGACATCAGCATTTACAAATGTAGCCTTACCATGCCAGTTCGCTGTACTAACTAACCTTGACGTCCTCTTCCTTTGTGACATCAGTATTTACAAATGTAGCTTTACCATGCCAGATCTCTGTACTAACTAACCTTGACGTCCTCTTCCTTTGTGACATCAGTATTTACAAATGTAGCTTTACCATGCCAGATCTCTGTACTAACTAACCTTGACGTCCTCTTCCTTTGTGACATCAGTATTTACAAATGTAGCTTTACCATGCCAGTTCTCTGTACTAACTAACCTTGACGTCCTCTTCCTTTGTGACATCAGCATATACAAATGTATCTTTACCATGCCAGTTCTCTGTACTAACTAACCTTGACGTCCTCTTCCTTTGTGACATCAGTATTTACAAATGTAGCTTTACCATGCCAGTTCTCTGTACTAACTATCCTTGACGTCCTCTTCCTTTGTAACATCAGTATTTACAAATGTAGCTTTACCATGCCAGTTCTCTGTACTAGCTAACCTTGACGTCCTCTTCCTTTGTGACATCAGTATTTACAAATGTAGCTTTACCATGCCAGTTCTCTGTACTAACTAACCTTGACGTCCTCTTCCTTTGTGACATCAGTATTTACAAATGTAGCTTTACCATGCCAGTTCTCTGTACTAACTAACCTTGATGTCCTCTTCATCCGTGACATCAGCATATACAAATGTATCTTTACCATGCCAGTTCTCTGTACTAACTAACCTTGACGTCCTCTTCCTTTGTGACATCAGTATTTACAAATGTAGCTTTACCATGCCAGTTCTCTGCACTAACTAACCTTGACGTCCTCTTCCTTTGTGACATCAGCATTTACAAATGTAGCTTTACCATGCCAGTTCTCTGTACTAACTAACCTTGACGTCCTCTTCCTTTGTGACATCAGCATTTACAAATGTAGCTTTACCATGCCAGTTCTCTGTACTAACTAACCTTGACGTCCTCTTCCTTTGTGACATCAGCATTTACAAATGTAGCTTTACCATGCCAGTTCTCTGTACTAACTAACCTTGACGTCCTCTTCCTTTGTGACATCAGTATTTACAAATGTAGCTTTACCATGCCAGTTCTCTGTGCTAACTATCCTTGACGTCCTCTTCCTTTGTGACATCAGTATTTACAAATGTAGCTTTACCATGCCAGTTCTCTGTACTAGCTAACCTTGACGTCCTCTTCCTTTGTGACATCAGTATTTACAAATGTAGCTTTACCATGCCAGTTCTCTGCACTAACTAATCTTGACGTCCTCTTCATCCGTGACATCAGCATTTACAAATGTAGCCTTACCATGCCAGTTCTCTGTACTAACTAACCTTGACGTCCTCTACATTCGTGACATCAGTATTTACAAATGTAGCTTTACCATGCCAGTTCTCTGCACTAACTAATCTTGACGTCCTCTTCATCCGTGACATCAGCATTTACAAATGTAGCTTTACCATGCCAGTTCTCTGTACTAACTAACCTTGACGTCCTCTTCCTTTGTGACATCAGTATTTACAAATGTAGCTTTACCATGCCAGTTCTCTGTACTAACTATCCTTGACGTCCTCTTCCTTTGTGACATCAGTATTTACAAATGTAGCTTTACCATGCCAGTTCTCTGTACTAACTAACCTTGACGTCCTCTTCCTTTGTGACATCAGCATTTACAAATGTAGCTTTACCATGCCAGTTCTCTGTACTAACTAACCTTGACGTCCTCTTCCTTTGTGACATCAGCATTTACAAATGTAGCTTTACCATGCCAGTTATCTGTACTAACTAACCTTGACGTCCTCTTCCTTTGTGACATCAGTATTTACAAATGTAGCCTTACCATGCCAGTTCTCTGTACTAACTAACCTTGACGTCCTCTTCCTTTGTGACATCAGTATTTACAAATGTAGCTTTACCATGCCAGTTCTCTGTACTAACTAACCTTGACGTCCTCTTCCTTTGTGACATCAGTATTTACAAATGTAGCTTTACCATGCCAGTTCTCTGTACTAACTAACCTTGACGTCCTCTTCATTCGTGACATCAGCATTTACAAATGTAGCCTTACCGTGCCAGTTCTCTGTACTAACTAACCTTGACGTCCTCTTCCTTTGTGACATCAGCATTTACAAATGTAGCCTTACCATGCCAGTTCGCTGTACTAACTAACCTTGACGTCCTCTTCCTTTGTGACATCAGTATTTACAAATGTAGCTTTACCATGCCAGATCTCTGTACTAACTAACCTTGACGTCCTCTTCCTTTGTGACATCAGTATTTACAAATGTAGCTTTACCATGCCAGATCTCTGTACTAACTAACCTTGACGTCCTCTTCCTTTGTGACATCAGTATTTACAAATGTAGCTTTACCATGCCAGTTCTCTGTACTAACTAACCTTGACGTCCTCTTCCTTTGTGACATCAGCATATACAAATGTATCTTTACCATGCCAGTTCTCTGTACTAACTAACCTTGACGTCCTCTTCCTTTGTGACATCAGTATTTACAAATGTAGCTTTACCATGCCAGTTCTCTGTACTAACTATCCTTGACGTCCTCTTCCTTTGTAACATCAGTATTTACAAATGTAGCTTTACCATGCCAGTTCTCTGTACTAGCTAACCTTGACGTCCTCTTCCTTTGTGACATCAGTATTTACAAATGTAGCTTTACCATGCCAGTTCTCTGTACTAACTAACCTTGACGTCCTCTTCCTTTGTGACATCAGTATTTACAAATGTAGCTTTACCATGCCAGTTCTCTGTACTAACTAACCTTGATGTCCTCTTCATCCGTGACATCAGCATATACAAATGTATCTTTACCATGCCAGTTCTCTGTACTAACTAACCTTGACGTCCTCTTCCTTTGTGACATCAGTATTTACAAATGTAGCTTTACCATGCCAGTTCTCTGCACTAACTAACCTTGACGTCCTCTTCCTTTGTGACATCAGCATTTACAAATGTAGCTTTACCATGCCAGTTCTCTGTACTAACTAACCTTGACGTCCTCTTCCTTTGTGACATCAGCATTTACAAATGTAGCTTTACCATGCCAGTTCTCTGTACTAACTAACCTTGACGTCCTCTTCCTTTGTGACATCAGCATTTACAAATGTAGCTTTACCATGCCAGTTCTCTGTACTAACTAACCTTGACGTCCTCTTCCTTTGTGACATCAGTATTTACAAATGTAGCTTTACCATGCCAGTTCTCTGTGCTAACTATCCTTGACGTCCTCTTCCTTTGTGACATCAGTATTTACAAATGTAGCTTTACCATGCCAGTTCTCTGTACTAGCTAACCTTGACGTCCTCTTCCTTTGTGACATCAGTATTTACAAATGTAGCTTTACCATGCCAGTTCTCTGCACTAACTAATCTTGACGTCCTCTTCATCCGTGACATCAGCATTTACAAATGTAGCCTTACCATGCCAGTTCTCTGTACTAACTAACCTTGACGTCCTCTACATTCGTGACATCAGTATTTACAAATGTAGCTTTACCATGCCAGTTCTCTGCACTAACTAATCTTGACGTCCTCTTCATCCGTGACATCAGCATTTACAAATGTAGCTTTACCATGCCAGTTCTCTGTACTAACTAACCTTGACGTCCTCTTCCTTTGTGACATCAGTATTTACAAATGTAGCTTTACCATGCCAGTTCTCTGTACTAACTATCCTTGACGTCCTCTTCCTTTGTGACATCAGTATTTACAAATGTAGCTTTACCATGCCAGTTCTCTGTACTAACTAACCTTGACGTCCTCTTCCTTTGTGACATCAGCATTTACAAATGTAGCTTTACCATGCCAGTTCTCTGTACTAACTAACCTTGACGTCCTCTTCCTTTGTGACATCAGTATTTACAAATGTAGCTTTACCATGCCAGTTCTCTGTACTAACTATCCTTGACGTCCTCTTCCTTTGTGACATCAGTATTTACAAATGTAGCTTTACCATGCCAGTTCTCTGTACTAGCTAACCTTGACGTCCTCTTACTTTGTGACATCAGTATTTACAAATGTAGCTTTACCATGCCAGTTCTCTGCACTAACTAATCTTGACGTCCTCTTCATCCGTGACATCAGCATTTACAAATGTAGCCTTACCATGCCAGTTCTCTGTACTAACTAACCTTGACGTCCTCTTCCTTTGTGACATCAGCATATACAAATGTATCTTTACCATGCCAGTTCTCTGTACTAACTAACCTTGACGTCCTCTTCCTTTGTGACATCAGCATATACAAATGTATCTTTACCATGCCAGTTCTCTGTACTAACTAACCTTGACGTCCTCTTCCTTTGTGACATCAGTATTTACAAATGTAGCTTTACCATGCCAGTTCTCTGTACTAACTATCCTTGACGTCCTCTTCCTTTGTAACATCAGTATTTACAAATGTAGCTTTACCATGCCAGTTCTCTGTACTAGCTAACCTTGACGTCCTCTTCCTTTGTGACATCAGTATTTACAAATGTAGCTTTACCATGCCAGTTCTCTGTACTAACTAACCTTGACGTCCTCTTCCTTTGTGACATCAGTATTTACAAATGTAGCTTTACCATGCCAGTTCTCTGTACTAACTAACCTTGATGTCCTCTTCATCCGTGACATCAGCATATACAAATGTATCTTTACCATGCCAGTTCTCTGTACTAACTAACCTTGACGTCCTCTTCCTTTGTGACATCAGTATTTACAAATGTAGCTTTACCATGCCAGTTCTCTGCACTAACTAACCTTGACGTCCTCTTCCTTTGTGACATCAGCATTTACAAATGTAGCTTTACCATGCCAGTTCTCTGTACTAACTAACCTTGACGTCCTCTTCCTTTGTGACATCAGCATTTACAAATGTAGCTTTACCATGCCAGTTCTCTGTACTAACTAACCTTGACGTCCTCTTCCTTTGTGACATCAGCATTTACAAATGTAGCTTTACCATGCCAGTTCTCTGTACTAACTAACCTTGACGTCCTCTTCCTTTGTGACATCAGTATTTACAAATGTAGCTTTACCATGCCAGTTCTCTGTGCTAACTATCCTTGACGTCCTCTTCCTTTGTGACATCAGTATTTACAAATGTAGCTTTACCATGCCAGTTCTCTGTACTAGCTAACCTTGACGTCCTCTTCCTTTGTGACATCAGTATTTACAAATGTAGCTTTACCATGCCAGTTCTCTGCACTAACTAATCTTGACGTCCTCTTCATCCGTGACATCAGCATTTACAAATGTAGCCTTACCATGCCAGTTCTCTGTACTAACTAACCTTGACGTCCTCTACATTCGTGACATCAGTATTTACAAATGTAGCTTTACCATGCCAGTTCTCTGCACTAACTAATCTTGACGTCCTCTTCATCCGTGACATCAGCATTTACAAATGTAGCTTTACCATGCCAGTTCTCTGTACTAACTAACCTTGACGTCCTCTTCCTTTGTGACATCAGTATTTACAAATGTAGCTTTACCATGCCAGTTCTCTGTACTAACTATCCTTGACGTCCTCTTCCTTTGTGACATCAGTATTTACAAATGTAGCTTTACCATGCCAGTTCTCTGTACTAACTAACCTTGACGTCCTCTTCCTTTGTGACATCAGCATTTACAAATGTAGCTTTACCATGCCAGTTCTCTGTACTAACTAACCTTGACGTCCTCTTCCTTTGTGACATCAGTATTTACAAATGTAGCTTTACCATGCCAGTTCTCTGTACTAACTATCCTTGACGTCCTCTTCCTTTGTGACATCAGTATTTACAAATGTAGCTTTACCATGCCAGTTCTCTGTACTAGCTAACCTTGACGTCCTCTTCCTTTGTGACATCAGTATTTACAAATGTAGCTTTACCATGCCAGTTCTCTGCACTAACTAATCTTGACGTCCTCTTCATCCGTGACATCAGCATTTACAAATGTAGCCTTACCATGCCAGTTCTCTGTACTAACTAACCTTGACGTCCTCTACATTCGTGACATCAGTATTTACAAATGTAGCTTTACCATGCCAGTTCTCTGCACTAACTAATCTTGACGTCCTCTTCATCCGTGACATCAGCATTTACAAATGTAGCTTTACCATGCCAGTTCTCTGTACTAACTAACCTTGACGTCCTCTTCCTTTGTGACATCAGTATTTACAAATGTAGCTTTACCATGCCAGTTCTCTGTACTAACTAACCTTGACGTCCTCTTCCTTTGTGACATCAGTATTTACAAATGTGTAGCTTTACCATGCCAGTTATCTGTACTAACTAACCTTGACGTCCTCTTCCTTTGTGACACCAGCATATACAAATGTAGCTTTACCATGCCAGTTATCTGTACTAACTAACCTTGACGTCCTCTTCCTTTGTGACACCAGCATTTACAAATGTAGCTTTACCATGCCAGTTCTCTGTACTAACTAACCTTGACGTCCTCTTCCTTTGTGACATCAGTATTTACAAATGTAGCTTTACCATGCCAGTTCTCTGCACTAACTAATCTTGACGTCCTCTTCATCCGTGACATCAGCATATACAATGAAGCTTTACCATGCCAGTTCTCTGTACTAACTATCCTTGACGTCCTCTTCCTTTGTGACATCAGTATTTACAAATGTAGCCTTACCGTGCCAGTTCTCTGTACTAACTAACCTTGACGTCCTCTTCCTTTGTGACATCAGTATTTACAAATGTAGCTTTACCATGCCAGTTCTCTGTACTAGCTAACCTTGACGTCCTCTTCCTTTGTGACATCAGTATTTACAAATGTAGCTTTACCATGCCAGTTCTCTGTACTAACTAACCTTGACGTCCTCTTCCTTTGTGACATCAGTATTTACAAATGTAGCTTTACCATGCCAGTTCTCTGTACTAACTATCCTTGACGTCCTCTTCCTTTGTAACATCAGTATTTACAAATGTAGCTTTACCATGCCAGTTCTCTGTACTAGCTAACCTTGACGTCCTCTTCCTTTGTGACATCAGTATTTACAAATGTAGCTTTACCATGCCAGTTCTCTGTACTAACTAACCTTGACGTCCTCTTCCTTTGTGACATCAGTATTTACAAATGTAGCTTTACCATGCCAGTTCTCTGTACTAACTAACCTTGATGTCCTCTTCATCCGTGACATCAGCATATACAAATGTATCTTTACCATGCCAGTTCTCTGTACTAACTAACCTTGACGTCCTCTTCCTTTGTGACATCAGTATTTACAAATGTAGCTTTACCATGCCAGTTCTCTGCACTAACTAACCTTGACGTCCTCTTCCTTTGTGACATCAGCATTTACAAATGTAGCTTTACCATGCCAGTTCTCTGTACTAACTAACCTTGACGTCCTCTTCCTTTGTGACATCAGCATTTACAAATGTAGCTTTACCATGCCAGTTCTCTGTACTAACTAACCTTGACGTCCTCTTCCTTTGTGACATCAGCATTTACAAATGTAGCTTTACCATGCCAGTTCTCTGTACTAACTAACCTTGACGTCCTCTTCCTTTGTGACATCAGTATTTACAAATGTAGCTTTACCATGCCAGTTCTCTGTGCTAACTATCCTTGACGTCCTCTTCCTTTGTGACATCAGTATTTACAAATGTAGCTTTACCATGCCAGTTCTCTGTACTAGCTAACCTTGACGTCCTCTTCCTTTGTGAAATCAGTATTTACAAATGTAGCTTTACCATGCCAGTTCTCTGCACTAACTAATCTTGACGTCCTCTTCATCCGTGACATCAGCATTTACAAATGTAGCCTTACCATGCCAGTTCTCTGTACTAACTAACCTTGACGTCCTCTACATTCGTGACATCAGTATTTACAAATGTAGCTTTACCATGCCAGTTCTCTGCACTAACTAATCTTGACGTCCTCTTCATCCGTGACATCAGCATTTACAAATGTAGCTTTACCATGCCAGTTCTCTGTACTAACTAACCTTGACGTCCTCTTCCTTTGTGACATCAGTATTTACAAATGTAGCTTTACCATGCCAGTTCTCTGTACTAACTATCCTTGA
This sequence comes from Bathymodiolus brooksi, assembly GCA_963680875.1. NCBI lineage: Eukaryota > Metazoa > Mollusca > Bivalvia > Mytilida > Modiolidae > Bathymodiolus > Bathymodiolus brooksi. Next base: position 98,378,914 of record OY804585.1, read on the forward strand.
CGTCCTCTTCCTTTGTGACATCAGTATTTACAAATGTAGCTTTACCATGCCAGTTCTCTGTACTAACTAACCTTGACGTCCTCTTCCTTTGTGACATCAGCATTTACAAATGTAGCTTTACCATGCCAGTTCTCTGTACTAACTAACCTTGACGTCCTCTTCCTTTGTGACATCAGTATTTACAAATGTAGCTTTACCATGCCAGTTCTCTGTACTAACTATCCTTGACGTCCTCTTCCTTTGTGACATCAGTATTTACAAATGTAGCTTTACCATGCCAGTTCTCTGTACTAGCTAACCTTGACGTCCTCTTCCTTTGTGACATCAGTATTTACAAATGTAGCTTTACCATGCCAGTTCTCTGCACTAACTAATCTTGACGTCCTCTTCATCCGTGACATCAGCATTTACAAATGTAGCCTTACCATGCCAGTTCTCTGTACTAACTAACCTTGACGTCCTCTTCCTTTGTGACATCAGCATATACAAATGTATCTTTACCATGCCAGTTCTCTGTACTAACTAACCTTGACGTCCTCTTCCTTTGTGACATCAGCATATACAAATGTATCTTTACCATGCCAGTTCTCTGTACTAACTAACCTTGACGTCCTCTTCCTTTGTGACATCAGTATTTACAAATGTAGCTTTACCATGCCAGTTCTCTGTACTAACTATCCTTGACGTCCTCTTCCTTTGTAACATCAGTATTTACAAATGTAGCTTTACCATGCCAGTTCTCTGTACTAGCTAACCTTGACGTCCTCTTCCTTTGTGACATCAGTATTTACAAATGTAGCTTTACCATGCCAGTTCTCTGTACTAACTAACCTTGACGTCCTCTTCCTTTGTGACATCAGTATTTACAAATGTAGCTTTACCATGCCAGTTCTCTGTACTAACTAACCTTGATGTCCTCTTCATCCGTGACATCAGCATATACAAATGTATCTTTACCATGCCAGTTCTCTGTACTAACTAACCTTGACGTCCTCTTCCTTTGTGACATCAGTATTTACAAATGTAGCTTTACCATGCCAGTTCTCTGCACTAACTAACCTTGACGTCCTCTTCCTTTGTGACATCAGCATTTACAAATGTAGCTTTACCATGCCAGTTCTCTGTACTAACTAACCTTGACGTCCTCTTCCTTTGTGACATCAGCATTTACAAATGTAGCTTTACCATGCCAGTTCTCTGTACTAACTAACCTTGACGTCCTCTTCCTTTGTGACATCAGCATTTACAAATGTAGCTTTACCATGCCAGTTCTCTGTACTAACTAACCTTGACGTCCTCTTCCTTTGTGACATCAGTATTTACAAATGTAGCTTTACCATGCCAGTTCTCTGTGCTAACTATCCTTGACGTCCTCTTCCTTTGTGACATCAGTATTTACAAATGTAGCTTTACCATGCCAGTTCTCTGTACTAGCTAACCTTGACGTCCTCTTCCTTTGTGACATCAGTATTTACAAATGTAGCTTTACCATGCCAGTTCTCTGCACTAACTAATCTTGACGTCCTCTTCATCCGTGACATCAGCATTTACAAATGTAGCCTTACCATGCCAGTTCTCTGTACTAACTAACCTTGACGTCCTCTACATTCGTGACATCAGTATTTACAAATGTAGCTTTACCATGCCAGTTCTCTGCACTAACTAATCTTGACGTCCTCTTCATCCGTGACATCAGCATTTACAAATGTAGCTTTACCATGCCAGTTCTCTGTACTAACTAACCTTGACGTCCTCTTCCTTTGTGACATCAGTATTTACAAATGTAGCTTTACCATGCCAGTTCTCTGTACTAACTATCCTTGACGTCCTCTTCCTTTGTGACATCAGTATTTACAAATGTAGCTTTACCATGCCAGTTCTCTGTACTAACTAACCTTGACGTCCTCTTCCTTTGTGACATCAGCATTTACAAATGTAGCTTTACCATGCCAGTTCTCTGTACTAACTAACCTTGACGTCCTCTTCCTTTGTGACATCAGTATTTACAAATGTAGCTTTACCATGCCAGTTCTCTGTACTAACTATCCTTGACGTCCTCTTCCTTTGTGACATCAGTATTTACAAATGTAGCTTTACCATGCCAGTTCTCTGTACTAGCTAACCTTGACGTCCTCTTCCTTTGTGACATCAGTATTTACAAATGTAGCTTTACCATGCCAGTTCTCTGCACTAACTAATCTTGACGTCCTCTTCATCCGTGACATCAGCATTTACAAATGTAGCCTTACCATGCCAGTTCTCTGTACTAACTAACCTTGACGTCCTCTACATTCGTGACATCAGTATTTACAAATGTAGCTTTACCATACCAGTTCTCTGCACTAACTAATCTTGACGTCCTCTTCATCCGTGACATCAGCATTTACAAATGTAGCTTTACCATGCCAGTTCTCTGTACTAACTAACCTTGACGTCCTCTTCCTTTGTGACATCAGTATTTACAAATGTAGCTTTACCATGCCAGTTCTCTGTACTAACTAACCTTGACGTCCTCTTCCTTTGTGACATCAGTATTTACAAATGTGTAGCTTTACCATGCCAGTTATCTGTACTAACTAACCTTGACGTCCTCTTCCTTTGTGACACCAGCATATACAAATGTAGCTTTACCATGCCAGTTATCTGTACTAACTAACCTTGACGTCCTCTTCCTTTGTGACACCAGCATTTACAAATGTAGCTTTACCATGCCAGTTCTCTGTACTAACTAACCTTGACGTCCTCTTCCTTTGTGACATCAGTATTTACAAATGTAGCTTTACCATGCCAGTTCTCTGCACTAACTAATCTTGACGTCCTCTTCATCCGTGACATCAGCATATACAATGAAGCTTTACCATGCCAGTTCTCTGTACTAACTATCCTTGACGTCCTCTTCCTTTGTGACATCAGTATTTACAAATGTAGCCTTACCGTGCCAGTTCTCTGTACTAACTAACCTTGACGTCCTCTTCCTTTGTGACATCAGTATTTACAAATGTAGCTTTACCATGCCAGTTCTCTGTACTAGCTAACCTTGACGTCCTCTTCCTTTGTGACATCAGTATTTACAAATGTAGCTTTACCATGCCAGTTCTCTGTACTAACTAACCTTGACGTCCTCTTCCTTTGTGACATCAGTATTTACAAATGTAGCTTTACCATGCCAGTTCTCTGTACTAACTAACCTTGATGTCCTCTTCATCCGTGACATCAGCATATACAAATGTATCTTTACCATGCCAGTTCTCTGTACTAACTAACCTTGACGTCCTCTTCCTTTGTGACATCAGTATTTACAAATGTAGCTTTACCATGCCAGTTCTCTGCACTAACTAACCTTGACGTCCTCTTCCTTTGTGACATCAGCATTTACAAATGTAGCTTTACCATGCCAGTTCTCTGTACTAACTAACCTTGACGTCCTCTTCCTTTGTGACATCAGCATTTACAAATGTAGCTTTACCATGCCAGTTCTCTGTACTAACTAACCTTGACGTCCTCTTCCTTTGTGACATCAGCATTTACAAATGTAGCTTTACCATGCCAGTTCTCTGTACTAACTAACCTTGACGTCCTCTTCCTTTGTGACATCAGTATTTACAAATGTAGCTTTACCATGCCAGTTCTCTGTGCTAACTATCCTTGACGTCCTCTTCCTTTGTGACATCAGTATTTACAAATGTAGCTTTACCATGCCAGTTCTCTGTACTAACTAACCTTGACGTCCTCTTCCTTTGTGACATCAGTATTTACAAATGTAGCTTTACCATGCCAGTTCTCTGTACTAACTAACCTTGATGTCCTCTTCATCCGTGACATCAGCATATACAAATGTATCTTTACCATGCCAGTTCTCTGTACTAACTAACCTTGACGTCCTCTTCCTTTGTGACATCAGTATTTACAAATGTAGCTTTACCATGCCAGTTCTCTGCACTAACTAACCTTGACGTCCTCTTCCTTTGTGACATCAGCATTTACAAATGTAGCTTTACCATGCCAGTTCTCTGTACTAACTAACCTTGACGTCCTCTTCCTTTGTGACATCAGCATTTACAAATGTAGCTTTACCATGCCAGTTCTCTGTACTAACTAACCTTGACGTCCTCTTCCTTTGTGACATCAGCATTTACAAATGTAGCTTTACCATGCCAGTTCTCTGTACTAACTAACCTTGACGTCCTCTTCCTTTGTGACATCAGTATTTACAAATGTAGCTTTACCATGCCAGTTCTCTGTGCTAACTATCCTTGACGTCCTCTTCCTTTGTGACATCAGTATTTACAAATGTAGCTTTACCATGCCAGTTCTCTGTACTAGCTAACCTTGACGTCCTCTTCCTTTGTGAAATCAGTATTTACAAATGTAGCTTTACCATGCCAGTTCTCTGCACTAACTAATCTTGACGTCCTCTTCATCCGTGACATCAGCATTTACAAATGTAGCCTTACCATGCCAGTTCTCTGTACTAACTAACCTTGACGTCCTCTACATTCGTGACATCAGTATTTACAAATGTAGCTTTACCATGCCAGTTCTCTGCACTAACTAATCTTGACGTCCTCTTCATCCGTGACATCAGCATTTACAAATGTAGCTTTACCATGCCAGTTCTCTGTACTAACTAACCTTGACGTCCTCTTCCTTTGTGACATCAGTATTTACAAATGTAGCTTTACCATGCCAGTTCTCTGTACTAACTATCCTTGACGTCCTCTTCCTTTGTGACATCAGTATTTACAAATGTAGCTTTACCATGCCAGTTCTCTGTACTAACTAACCTTGACGTCCTCTTCCTTTGTGACATCAGCATTTACAAATGTAGCTTTACCATGCCAGTTCTCTGTACTAACTAACCTTGACGTCCTCTTCCTTTGTGACATCAGTATTTACAAATGTAGCTTTACCATGCCAGTTCTCTGTACTAACTATCCTTGACGTCCTCTTCCTTTGTGACATCAGTATTTACAAATGTAGCTTTACCATGCCAGTTCTCTGTACTAGCTAACCTTGACGTCCTCTTCCTTTGTGACATCAGTATTTACAAATGTAGCTTTACCATGCCAGTTCTCTGCACTAACTAATCTTGACGTCCTCTTCATCCGTGACATCAGCATTTACAAATGTAGCCTTACCATGCCAGTTCTCTGTACTAACTAACCTTGACGTCCTCTTCCTTTGTGACATCAGCATATACAAATGTATCTTTACCATGCCAGTTCTCTGTACTAACTAACCTTGACGTCCTCTTCCTTTGTGACATCAGCATATACAAATGTATCTTTACCATGCCAGTTCTCTGTACTAACTAACCTTGACGTCCTCTTCCTTTGTGACATCAGTATTTACAAATGTAGCTTTACCATGCCAGTTCTCTGTACTAACTATCCTTGACGTCCTCTTCCTTTGTAACATCAGTATTTACAAATGTAGCTTTACCATGCCAGTTCTCTGTACTAGCTAACCTTGACGTCCTCTTCCTTTGTGACATCAGTATTTACAAATGTAGCTTTACCATGCCAGTTCTCTGTACTAACTAACCTTGACGTCCTCTTCCTTTGTGACATCAGTATTTACAAATGTAGCTTTACCATGCCAGTTCTCTGTACTAACTAACCTTGATGTCCTCTTCATCCGTGACATCAGCATATACAAATGTATCTTTACCATGCCAGTTCTCTGTACTAACTAACCTTGACGTCCTCTTCCTTTGTGACATCAGTATTTACAAATGTAGCTTTACCATGCCAGTTCTCTGCACTAACTAACCTTGACGTCCTCTTCCTTTGTGACATCAGCATTTACAAATGTAGCTTTACCATGCCAGTTCTCTGTACTAACTAACCTTGACGTCCTCTTCCTTTGTGACATCAGCATTTACAAATGTAGCTTTACCATGCCAGTTCTCTGTACTAACTAACCTTGACGTCCTCTTCCTTTGTGACATCAGCATTTACAAATGTAGCTTTACCATGCCAGTTCTCTGTACTAACTAACCTTGACGTCCTCTTCCTTTGTGACATCAGTATTTACAAATGTAGCTTTACCATGCCAGTTCTCTGTGCTAACTATCCTTGACGTCCTCTTCCTTTGTGACATCAGTATTTACAAATGTAGCTTTACCATGCCAGTTCTCTGTACTAGCTAACCTTGACGTCCTCTTCCTTTGTGACATCAGTATTTACAAATGTAGCTTTACCATGCCAGTTCTCTGCACTAACTAATCTTGACGTCCTCTTCATCCGTGACATCAGCATTTACAAATGTAGCCTTACCATGCCAGTTCTCTGTACTAACTAACCTTGACGTCCTCTACATTCGTGACATCAGTATTTACAAATGTAGCTTTACCATGCCAGTTCTCTGCACTAACTAATCTTGACGTCCTCTTCATCCGTGACATCAGCATTTACAAATGTAGCTTTACCATGCCAGTTCTCTGTACTAACTAACCTTGACGTCCTCTTCCTTTGTGACATCAGTATTTACAAATGTAGCTTTACCATGCCAGTTCTCTGTACTAACTATCCTTGACGTCCTCTTCCTTTGTGACATCAGTATTTACAAATGTAGCTTTACCATGCCAGTTCTCTGTACTAACTAACCTTGACGTCCTCTTCCTTTGTGACATCAGCATTTACAAATGTAGCTTTACCATGCCAGTTCTCTGTACTAACTAACCTTGACGTCCTCTTCCTTTGTGACATCAGTATTTACAAATGTAGCTTTACCATGCCAGTTCTCTGTACTAACTATCCTTGACGTCCTCTTCCTTTGTGACATCAGTATTTACAAATGTAGCTTTACCATGCCAGTTCTCTGTACTAGCTAACCTTGACGTCCTCTTCCTTTGTGACATCAGTATTTACAAATGTAGCTTTACCATGCCAGTTCTCTGCACTAACTAATCTTGACGTCCTCTTCATCCGTGACATCAGCATTTACAAATGTAGCCTTACCATGCCAGTTCTCTGTACTAACTAACCTTGACGTCCTCTACATTCGTGACATCAGTATTTACAAATGTAGCTTTACCATACCAGTTCTCTGCACTAACTAATCTTGACGTCCTCTTCATCCGTGACATCAGCATTTACAAATGTAGCTTTACCATGCCAGTTCTCTGTACTAACTAACCTTGACGTCCTCTTCCTTTGTGACATCAGTATTTACAAATGTAGCTTTACCATGCCAGTTCTCTGTACTAACTAACCTTGACGTCCTCTTCCTTTGTGACATCAGTATTTACAAATGTGTAGCTTTACCATGCCAGTTATCTGTACTAACTAACCTTGACGTCCTCTTCCTTTGTGACACCAGCATATACAAATGTAGCTTTACCATGCCAGTTATCTGTACTAACTAACCTTGACGTCCTCTTCCTTTGTGACACCAGCATTTACAAATGTAGCTTTACCATGCCAGTTCTCTGTACTAACTAACCTTGACGTCCTCTTCCTTTGTGACATCAGTATTTACAAATGTAGCTTTACCATGCCAGTTCTCTGCACTAACTAATCTTGACGTCCTCTTCATCCGTGACATCAGCATATACAATGAAGCTTTACCATGCCAGTTCTCTGTACTAACTATCCTTGACGTCCTCTTCCTTTGTGACATCAGTATTTACAAATGTAGCCTTACCGTGCCAGTTCTCTGTACTAACTAACCTTGACGTCCTCTTCCTTTGTGACATCAGTATTTACAAATGTAGCTTTACCATGCCAGTTCTCTGTACTAGCTAACCTTGACGTCCTCTTCCTTTGTGACATCAGTATTTACAAATGTAGCTTTACCATGCCAGTTCTCTGTACTAACTAACCTTGACGTCCTCTTCCTTTGTGACATCAGTATTTACAAATGTAGCTTTACCATGCCAGTTCTCTGTACTAACTAACCTTGATGTCCTCTTCATCCGTGACATCAGCATATACAAATGTATCTTTACCATGCCAGTTCTCTGTACTAACTAACCTTGACGTCCTCTTCCTTTGTGACATCAGTATTTACAAATGTAGCTTTACCATGCCAGTTCTCTGCACTAACTAACCTTGACGTCCTCTTCCTTTGTGACATCAGCATTTACAAATGTAGCTTTACCATGCCAGTTCTCTGTACTAACTAACCTTGACGTCCTCTTCCTTTGTGACATCAGCATTTACAAATGTAGCTTTACCATGCCAGTTCTCTGTACTAACTAACCTTGACGTCCTCTTCCTTTGTGACATCAGCATTTACAAATGTAGCTTTACCATGCCAGTTCTCTGTACTAACTAACCTTGACGTCCTCTTCCTTTGTGACATCAGTATTTACAAATGTAGCTTTACCATGCCAGTTCTCTGTGCTAACTATCCTTGACGTCCTCTTCCTTTGTGACATCAGTATTTACAAATGTAGCTTTACCATGCCAGTTCTCTGTACTAGCTAACCTTGACGTCCTCTTCCTTTGTGACATCAGTATTTACAAATGTAGCTTTACCATGCCAGTTCTCTGCACTAACTAATCTTGACGTCCTCTTCATCCGTGACATCAGCATTTACAAATGTAGCCTTACCATGCCAGTTCTCTGTACTAACTAACCTTGACGTCCTCTACATTCGTGACATCAGTATTTACAAATGTAGCTTTACCATGCCAGTTCTCTGCACTAACTAATCTTGACGTCCTCTTCATCCGTGACATCAGCATTTACAAATGTAGCTTTACCATGCCAGTTCTCTGTACTAACTAACCTTGACGTCCTCTTCCTTTGTGACATCAGTATTTACAAATGTAGCTTTACCATGCCAGTTCTCTGTACTAACTATCCTTGACGTCCTCTTCCTTTGTGACATCAGTATTTACAAATGTAGCTTTACCATGCCAGTTCTCTGTACTAACTAACCTTGACGTCCTCTTCCTTTGTGACATCAGCATTTACAAATGTAGCTTTACCATGCCAGTTCTCTGTACTAACTAACCTTGACGTCCTCTTCCTTTGTGACATCAGTATTTACAAATGTAGCTTTACCATGCCAGTTCTCTGTACTAACTATCCTTGACGTCCTCTTCCTTTGTGACATCAGTATTTACAAATGTAGCTTTACCATGCCAGTTCTCTGTACTAGCTAACCTTGACGTCCTCTTCCTTTGTGACATCAGTATTTACAAATGTAGCTTTACCATGCCAGTTCTCTGCACTAACTAATCTTGACGTCCTCTTCATCCGTGACATCAGCATTTACAAATGTAGCCTTACCATGCCAGTTCTCTGTACTAACTAACCTTGACGTCCTCTACATTCGTCACATCAGTATTTACAAATGTAGCTTTACCATGCCAGTTCTCTGCACTAACTAATCTTGACGTCCTCTTCATCCGTGACATCAGCATTTACAAATGTAGCTTTACCATGCCAGTTCTCTGTACTAACTAACCTTGACGTCCTCTTCCTTTGTGACATCAGTATTTACAAATGTAGCTTTACCATGCCAGTTCTCTGTACTAACTAACCTTGACGTCCTCTTCCTTTGTGACATCAGTATTTACAAATGTGTAGCTTTACCATGCCAGTTATCTGTACTAACTAACCTTGACGTCCTCTTCCTTTGTGACACCAGCATATACAAATGTAGCTTTACCATGCCAGTTATCTGTACTAACTAACCTTGACGTCCTCTTCCTTTGTGACACCAGCATTTACAAATGTAGCTTTACCATGCCAGTTCTCTGTACTAACTAACCTTGACGTCCTCTTCCTTTGTGACATCAGTATTTACAAATGTAGCTTTACCATGCCAGTTCTCTGCACTAACTAATCTTGACGTCCTCTTCATCCGTGACATCAGCATATACAATGAAGCTTTACCATGCCAGTTCTCTGTACTAACTATCCTTGACGTCCTCTTCCTTTGTGACATCAGTATTTACAAATGTAGCCTTACCGTGCCAGTTCTCTGTACTAACTAACCTTGACGTCCTCTTCCTTTGTGACATCAGTATTTACAAATGTAGCTTTACCATGCCAGTTCTCTGTACTAACTAACCTTGACGTCCTCTTCCTTTGTGACATCAGTATTTACAAATGTAGCTTTACCATGCCAGTTCTCTGTACTAACTAACCTTGACGTCCTCTTCCTTTGTGACATCAGTATTTACAAATGTAGCTTCACCATGCCAGTTCTCTGTACTAACTAACCTTGACGTCCTCTTCCTTTGTGACATCAGTATTTACAAATGTAGCTTTACCATGTCAGTTCTCTGTACTAACTAACCTTGACGTCCTCTTCATTCGTGACATCAGCATATACAAATGTAGCTTTACCATGCCAGTTCTCTGTACTAGCTAACCTTGACGTCCTCTTCATCCGTGACATCAGCATATACAAATGTAGCTTTACCATGTCAGTTCTCTGTACTAACTAACCTTGACGTCCTCTTCCTTCGTGACATCAGTATTTACAAATGTAGCTTTACCATGCCAGTTCTCTGTACTAGCTAACCTTGACGTCCTCTTCATCCGTGACATCAGCATATACAAATGTAGCTTTACCATGTCAGTTCTCTGTACTAACTAACCTTGACGTCCTCTTCCTTCGTGACATCAGTATTTACAAATGTAGGCTTACCGTGCCAGTTCTCTGTACTAACTAACCTTGACGTCCTCTTCCTTTGTGACATCAGTATTTACAAATGTAGCTTTACCATGTCAGTTCTCTGTACTAACTAACCTTGACGTCCTCTTCCTTTGTGACATCAGTATTTACAAATGTAGCTTTACCATGCCAGTTCTCTGTACTAACTAACCTTGACGTCCTCTTCCTTTGTGACATCAGTATTTACAAATGTAGCTTTACCATGCCAGTTCTCTGTACTAACTAACCCTGATGTCCTCTTCATCCGTGACATCAGCATTTACAAATGTAGCCTTACCGTGCCAGTTCTCTGTACTAACTAACCTTGATGTCCTCTTCATCCGTGACATCAGCATTTACAAATGTAGCTTTATCATGCCAGTTCTCTGTACTAACTAACCTTGACGTCCTCTTCCTTTGTGACATCAGTATTTACAAATGTAGCTTTACCATGCCAGTTCTCTGTACTAACTAACCTTGATGTCCTCTTCATCCGTGACATCAACATTTACAAATGTAGCTTTACCATGCCAGTTCTCTGTACTAACTAACCTTGACGTCCTCTTCCTTTGTGACATCAGTATTTACAAATGTAGCTTTACCATGTCAGTTCTCTGTACTAACTAACCTTGACGTCCTCTTCCTTTGTGACATCAGTATTTACAAATGTAGCTTTACCATGCCAGTTCTCTGTACTAACTAACCTTGACGTCCTCTTCCTTTGTGACATCAGTATTTACAAATGTAGCTTTATCATGCCAGTTCTCTGTACTAACTAACCTTGACGTCCTCTTCCTTTGTGACATCAGTATTTACAAATGTAGCTTTACCATGCCAGTTCTCTGTACTAACTATCCTTGACGTCCTCTTCCTTTGTGACATCAGTATTTACAAATGTAGCTTTACCATGCCAGTTCTCTGTACTAACTAACCTTGATGTCCTCTTCATTCGTGACATCAGCATTTACAAATGTAGCTTTACCATGCCAGTTCTCTGTACTAACTAACCTTGATGTCCTCTTCATCCGTGACATCAGCATTTACAAATGTAGCTTTACCATGCCAGTTCTCTGTACTAACTAACCTTGACGTCCTCTTCCTTTGTGACATCAGTATTTACAAATGTAGCTTTACCATGCCAGTTCTCTGTACTAACTAACCTTGATGTCCTCTTCATCCGTGACATCAGCATTTACAAATGTAGCTTTACCATGCCAGTTCTCTGTACTAACTAACCTTGACGTCCTCTTCCTTTGTGACATCAGTATTTACAAATGTAGCTTTACCATGTCAGTTCTCTGTACTAACTAACCTTGACGTCCTCTTCCTTTGTGACATCAGTATTTACAAATGTAGCTTTACCATGCCAGTTCTCTGTACTAACTAACCTTGACGTCCTCTTCCTTTGTGACATCAGTATTTACAAATGTAGCTTTACCATGTCAGTTATCTGTACTAACTAACCTTGACGTCCTCTTCCTTTGTGACATCAGTATTTACAAATGTAGCTTTACCATGCCAGTTCTCTGTACTAACTAACCTTGACGTCCTCTTCCTTTGTGACATCAGTATTTACAAATGTAGCTTTACCATGCCAGTTCTCTGTACTAACTAACCTTGATGTCCTCTTCATCCGTGACATCAGCATTTACAAATGTAGCCTTACCGTGCCAGTTCTCTGTACTAACTAACCTTGATGTCCTCTTCATCCGTGACATCAGCATTTACAAATGTAGCTTTATCATGCCAGTTCTCTGTACTAACTAACCTTGACGTCCTCTTCCTTTGTGACATCAGTATTTACAAAGTAGCTTTACCATGCCAGTTCTCTGTACTAACTAACCTTGATGTCCTCTTCATCCGTGACATCAGCATTTACAAATGTAGCTTTACCATGCCAGTTCTCTGTACTAACTAACCTTGACGTCCTCTTCCTTTGTGACATCAGTATTTACAAATGTAGCTTTACCATGCCAGTTCTCTGTACTAACTAACCTTGACGTCCTCTTCCTTTGTGACATCAGTATTTACAAATGTAGCTTTACCATGCCAGTTCTCTGTACTAACTAACCTTGACGTCCTCTTCCTTTGTGACATCAGTATTTACAAATGTAGCTTTACCATGCCAGTTCTCTGTACTAACTATCCTTGACGTCCTCTTCCTTTGTGACATCAGTATTTACAAATGTAGCTTTACCATGCCAGTTCTCTGTACTAACTAACCTTGATGTCCTCTTCATTCGTGACATCAGCATTTACAAATGTAGCTTTACCATGCCAGTTCTCTGTACTAACTAACCTTGATGTCCTCTTCATCCGTGACATCAGCATTTACAAATGTAGCTTTACCATGCCAGTTCTCTGTACTAACTAACCTTGACGTCCTCTTCCTTTGTGACATCAGTATTTACAAATGTAGCTTTACCATGCCAGTTCTCTGTACTAACTAACCTTGATGTCCTCTTCATCCGTGACATCAGCATTTACAAATGTAGCTTTACCATGCCAGTTCTCTGTACTAACTAACCTTGACGTCCTCTTCCTTTGTGACATCAGTATTTACAAATGTAGCTTTACCATGTCAGTTCTCTGTACTAACTAACCTTGACGTCCTCTTCCTTTGTGACATCAGTATTTACAAATGTAGCTTTACCATGCCAGTTCTCTGTACTAACTAACCTTGACGTCCTCTTCCTTTGTGACATCAGTATTTACAAATGTAGCTTTACCATGCCAGTTATCTATACTAACTAACCTTGACGTCCTCTTCCTTTGTGACATCAGTATTTACAAATGTAGCTTTACCATGCCAGTTCTCTGTACTAACTAACCTTGATGTCCTCTTCATCCGTGACATCAGCATATACAAATGTAGCTTTACCATGTCAGTTCTCTGTACTAACTAACCTTGACGTCCTCTTCCTTCGTGACATCAGTATTTACAAATGTAGCTTTACCATGCCAGTTCTCTGTACTAGCTAACCTTGACGTCCTCTTCATCCGTGACATCAGCATATACAAATGTAGCTTTACCATGTCAGTTCTCTGTACTAACTAACCTTGACGTCCTCTTCCTTTGTGACATCAGTATTTACAAATGTAGCTTTACCATGCCAGTTCTCTGTACTAACTAACCTTGATGTCCTCTTCATTCGTGACATCAGCATTTACAAATGTAGCTTTACCATGCCAGTTCTCTGTACTAACTAACCTTGACGTCCTCTTCCTTTGTGACATCAGTATTTACAAATGTAGCTTTACCATGCCAGTTCTCTCCATTCACTGCTCTCTCAACTTCCATTCCTTCACTTTCTGTATAGAACAACAGAGTGATGTTATATTGATATCGTTAATATAGATACTATGTTGATGCTTGTAAAGTTTATATCGTGAATATGACATTTAAAACATGTTTCGATACATAATACATTTGATTAGGTTAAGTGGGTGATTGTTTTTGTTCTTGTAATATAACAAGAGTAAAACGACGGGTGCCACATGTGGAGTAGAAACTGCTTACCTTCCGGAGCACCTGAGTTCACCCCCGGTTTCTAGTGGGTTATTATTTTTCGTGTTGCTCTATCCTAAGTTTTTGTGTGAAATGTTTTGTAGATCATTGTTTGTTCTTTTATCTTTTTTTTTCTTTTTTTTTGCCATTATATCTGTCCTTCTTTGATTTCTGATTTCTGATTACCACTTTGATATATTCAAACTTTTCTTAGAGATATAATATGAATGAGATAACGATGATGCCCGGATGTGTGATAGACCAACACGAACGTTTGGAATCTTAGACTTTAATAGTGATAGATGAGTGACTCAACAGTCCACTGGTAAAACATGTCAGTCATATCGGAAACTTTATCCTCACTCCGAGTCAAACTCCGGACAGTTTTCGCATCCGCTACCGAATATGATTCTTCCGCTGTATACTAGTGGAGAGTAGTGTGCGGATCGGAGCTGAAACGGCAAGGGAGTTTGACTCCGAGTCAGCCAGTCTTTCCTCTTAATCGGTAGTACCATGTGTAGTGCGTTTTAGGAAAGAAGTAGAACAATTCCTTTGAAGAATCAAATGGGGATTGAAACCATGATCTGTTGTACACAATTATAATACCTTACCCATCATATCACTGATGTATGGTACGAACGCTTTGAAATTTTCATAATTGAAATGTAACGAATAATCGACATACATGTATGACGTAACATTTTGTTTTGCTTGTAAGTACAATACCATGAACTGAAAATATTGATGATTAAATAAGAAGGGTTTGAAGATACCAAAAGGGTAATCAGAATCCGTATATCGAAGATGAACGGACAACACAATAAATCATGGATAGATATGTTCTGTCTATGTATAAGAAGAGCAAAAAAAATCCCAAATATATAGGGAAAACTATTTTAAAGGAGACCATTTGTATAGTGTGGTGAAATCAAGAGAATAACATCAAACACAATAATAATCAATGGTTTGTCTTCATACGCATGCGCCAATGTATTTTTGTAAATATTTGAAGACAAAATGAATTAATAGCTGGGTGTGTTTCCAAATAGCCATAAACTGAATTACGTCCAATCTTAAATACTTTCATTATACTACAAACCTTACAACCCTTCAGACCCTACAAACTGTCATTCTACTACAGACTGTTCATAGCTGATAATACTTAGCTTACCCTATAAAACGTACATAACATTCTTCTTCTAAATAACGTTAAAACCATACTTATCTTAGAGACTTTACCGTAAAAACCCTACAAAACTTCTTTCTTCTTCAGACCTTTCAAACCGTACTTATCTTAGAGACATTACCGTAAAGAACCTACAGAACTTCCTTCATACACTATTAACCCTCACCGCCAGGATAAAGACATCGGTACTTGCCCTACAGGTCATATTTACTTTTCAGTACGTACAGATCATACATAATCGACTTACCCTACAAACACTACTTACCATTATTTGAACAGAATACAACATTTGATCCGTGGCGAACTGTAAATAAAACAATAGTATATATTGTACACGTAAAACTGTAAAAAAAATTGCTTTAATTTCATATGAAGTTATCAAATACAGTAAAATCTCCCGTAAAGGACATCTCTATATAAGAAATCACTGTCTATAAAGGGCAGTCTGATATTCCCCATTAATGAATAGTGCATATAATGTTAACCTGTATATAAAGGGCAACTGCTCATAATGGCCACATTTTCAGGTTCCTTTGAATGGCCTTTATATACAGGTTTGACTATATTATGTCACCTATCAAACATATAATATTCATAATGCATTTGGAGAGATAAATTTAGCTGACGAAAGAGGGAATAATCCTGGACAATGATATGTTTGTTTTCTGTTCCTATTGGACTAAAGTATATCTTCCTTCCCTGTACTAGATACCCGGCCAACAACTAGAGTTATATTGCTGGGTCTGTCAAATGTTCCACGAAACCTTTTTCAAAATTATTAACACATAATTGTATCGGTGGTACAGAACCGGGTTTCAGAGTTACTGTGACACTAACTATGCCATGGGCGGTTTGAATCTGGTGTGGATTTTGACAAATTCCCAAAATCCATTAGAGTACATCCACTCCAGCTCCCTCTCTTCACGCAAACATTTGAATTCTCAACCCTTTACATAAAAAATTTATTCCTCAGTCTAAAATAAAGGACAGAGTAAATGAATGAGTCCAAGTTCGTTTCATAAAAAAGAATGCTCAACGTTTGTAGGAAAGAACAAAATTAACTGTGTGCTAGAAAAAAAAACACTCTAACAAAATAAAAACAAAATGTTATCTGAAGCTAACATCATCAACATGCTTTAGATTTTGATTGACAAGTCACGTGTGAACAGAATTTAGTGGATCTTCGTCTTTTTGTCCTTTTTCATTTGGTCATTACATTGTTTGTACTTCTATTTACGGCTGATGAATACCCCATTGGTATCTTCAAACTTTTCTTGAGTAACAGACAGTCGGCATTCCTATGGGTACCAACTGTGTTCCTCTTTTCCCGACTTGTTCTTTTATTTGTATGAAGCAGACCTTCTGCATGGAGTTTCCAAGAAAACTGAAACAATCAGGAAAGTGAGCAGTCATGTATTTGTGTTGGAGGGTACCAGTCATGTATTTGTGTTGGAGGATACCAGTCATGTATTTGTGTTGGAGGGTAGCAGTCAAGTATTTGTGTTGGAGGGTATCAGTCATGTATTTGTGTTGGAGGGTATCAGTCATGTATTTGTGTTGGAGGGTATCAGTCATGTATTTGTGTTGGAGGGTAGCAGTCATGTATTTGTGTTGGAGGGTACCAGTCATGTATTTGTGTTGGAGGGTAGCAGTCATGTATTTGTGTTGGAGGGTATCAGTCATGTATTTGTGTTGGAGGGTACCAGTCATGTATGTGTTGGAGGGTACCAGTCATGTATTTGTGTTGGAGGGTAGCAGTCATGTATTTGTGTTGGAGGGTATCAGTCATGTATTTGTGTTGGAGGGTACCAGTCATGTATTTGTGTTGGAGGGTACCAGTCATGTATTTGTGTTGGAGGATACCAGTCATGTATGTGTGTTGGAGAGTATCAATTTTGCCTCCTTCTACGATTTTTCGATTGGATTTTTTATGTTCCGACAGTTTGGTAATTTTTATTTTTTATTTTATTTCTACCTCGACCCACACCTAGGTATTGACAGTGAGGTCCAAAGCGGAACTAAATATTACGACCGGAGAGATGATTTCAATTTTCTCATTGTGAACGTTCCATTTATGTGTAGCAACATTCCAGTGGCACTTGCATATTGAGTATATATCTCTGAGTTGAATTTTCTTTAATTGACATGTTATTCCAAAGTTTGTGCTTCGTACCAGGATTTCCTTGATAGGCAGTTGCTATTGACGAGGATGATACTGACCCAAGGATCCTAGTTGTATAATTTAGAAGTTATAACTAAGAAAGTTTTTCGGTCTCCATTATGATTTGGTTTAACTTTACGAATTATCTATGCCACAGATGAACACGGATATGTTCCGTATGCCGTAGTAAAATTCAGTCTCCTCCTCATTCATTCATAACGTGGCCAGTCGGATTATATATGAAAGTGGAAGTTACCTAGGTTCAGTCTGGAGGTTTAGATTTGAAGTCGTCAGTGTTGAGATCCTGCAACATGTACTCGGTATTGGTGGTGGAAAATCCTGGTCGCAATAGACATAGTACATGTATATGTATTGCTTGGAACAGCAATCAGGATATTGCCTAGGTCATTGGCACCAAGACCTTCGTTGGCAAACAAAAGTTTAAGAAAGAAACGTTTATCTGTGTCGTCTTTCTTAATGGCAACATGTTTTCCCTGATAATATGATAATAGTCTTGTAATATATGGTTAACTGACGATTTATTTGAAGAAAGAATAGATTTTAACCGGTACATGTATCTCGCTAAATGTCAAAGTGTCCCGAATATCAAATACCGGGAAATACCGGGAGCAAGCGTTAAATGTACATTAAATTAGAGAGATCGGTTAAAGAGGACTGAAATTTTAATTAGAGAAATATCTAACTGAATTAAAAAAAATAAGAAATAAATTGTAGCGCCCTTTAATTCAAATAAAGATATATTTAATTTAATTTGTGAGGTCTGTTATTAAATTAAAGATCTCTTCAATTAACTACACCATTTGCACATTTCCATCTTTAATTCTAAATTCATACGTTTTACGTCAGTTATTTCCCTTTAAGGTGTGTAAAAGGCTCCAATTTCATACACATGCAGTTCAATGAAAATAACATATATTTTGTCCCAAAATGTTTATGTTGTAGCAATTTGTTAATATTCTATTTGCTATGAAAGTGTACTCTGATTTATACAAGGGGTGAAACATTTACAAATTCTGAGAAAATTATACTCAAATTCGTTGTCTTGCTAGACCCGGTGTCCTATAATTATTAGCTACTTTTTGACGTTCGGAACTAGATTTTCGTAAACCACAAAGGTGTTCCAAATGATAGCCATAAAAATTAGCTACCTTAATAATACATTAAAAATACTATTCCAGTTATTCCCCTTTTACCATGTTTTGATAGATTCTTGGTAATTAGTATTTTTGAACGAAAAAAGGGGGGTGGAAATCTATTTAATTAGATAGATTTATCCCAGAAATGGATAGCAAACTCCTATTCATTCATTTACATCAAGGATTTATATATATATATGTATATATATAAATCATTGTTTACATGGAGCAAAATCTGGATGAAAATAAGTTATTTCGATATAAAATATATGATTGATTGATTGATTGGTGTCTAACGTCCAGCGAGCAATTTTTCAGCTATATTCAGGACGAGAACATTTAAAAATTTAAACGCCACGGGACTCGAAACAAGGAAAGGTGATGGGTAGGGACGGATAATTTAGCCAGTACAACAGGTCTCCCATGGACCACTCATCATGAGCATAATGCTCATAATGAGCTGTTACACTGAGTTCTTTAACGTGCGAAGAGGGTGGCAATCTCTCAACACGGGACCTCGGTTTTATTTACGTCTCGTCCGAAGGACGGGTTGGTTGTGAATATATACATCCCGCACAACCGACGGACGCCCCTTCAAGCCGAAGAAGCTCTCGGTCCCATTTCTATACCTGGGGGTTCCCGCGGGGTTGTATATATATATATATAATATAAATAAATTCAAGTCTAATAATATTTAAAAAAATATATATATATTTATAGTGACATGAACAAGTTTCTATATATCAATCACCATATTATTTATCTGTACATAATGCATTTTCTGCTTTGCATATATACAAAAATGTGTATATCTATTCCAAAGAAATAAGACGCTTAGTTATAACAAGCAATAACGTTCCTGTGGTGAAATAGTTAAGAGTACTCGCATCATGTGCGGTAGATCGTGGTTTCGATCAACGATCTGATTAAACCAAAGACTATAATTTCTATTGGCACATGGCGTAAAAGAATAAAGGCAAAGACTAGTTGACTCGTAGTCAGCATAATTCCTTCATTACATGGGATAGAAGTCATGAAGTTTTCCATGAATATAAGCTACCTTGCATCTGTCCAGTGTATGACATAGGTTTCAAAGTGTTATCCATGAAAATAAACTACCGGCTTGCACCGTTCAAACATAAGCATAAGCATCTGAAGCTTGTCCATGAAAATTAGCTACTCGACTTTTCTTCATTGCATGGAATAGGAGTCATGACGTTTTCCATGAAAATATGCTACCTTACATCTGTTCATTGTATGACACAGGTTTCAAGGTGTTATCCATGAAAATAAACTACTTTGCACCATTCAAACATAAGCATAAGCATCAGAAGTTTGCTCATGAAAATTAGCTACCTCACATTCCTTTATTGCATGGGATGGGAGTCATGACGTTGTGCATGAAAATAAGCAACCTTACATCTGTTCAATGTATGACACAGGTTTCAAAGTGTTATCCATGAAAATAAACTACTTTGCACCATTCAAACATAAGCATAAGCATCAGAAGCTTGCCCATGAAAATTAGCTACCTTGCATTCCTTCATTCCATTTCTCTGACAATATCTATGACTTTTTTATTTTCCAAAACCTGATTTTATTTGTACGTTTATTCTGATAATAGGGGCAAGGACTACTGTAGTAGAACAAGTCAAACATCTCCGAAATTGGACAACATTATAATTCTGAAATTCTAAAATTTGACAGTCCTGCTCTAGTTCATAGTAGGATATTAATGGTGATACTTCTGGGTTTTTTTAATTCTTTTTATGGACCAAAGGAACGTAAATAAAATGGAAGGGAGATTTAATTGAAATTATTAGAATTGAATGAAGGATCTTTCTAAGTTAGGGAGATGTGGACATAAAACTGTGATCACTCATACTACATTAAAGAGATCTCTAATTAAAATAAAGATATCTAAATTGAATTGTCGAGCTCTTTAATCCTTTTAGGAATCAAAATCAATTAGAATCTTAAAATTGGTTGATTTCTAAAAAATATTCTCAACCTACTGAGCCTCTAGTCTATATATTGTATTGTATTATATGTATGCTAATGTTCCACCATGCCTGTCTGAGTTTTTCAATAAAATCTTTAAGAAATAACTTGTGTTAAGATACTTTGTGTGCGAGATATTATCATGTATATATGGCTGTTATTTAATTATTAAATTGACAAATATGTGTGATACAAGTATCTGTACTTACAAAGCATACCAGCATGATGCAAAATATTTATTTGAGCTATATTCAATGACATTACAGACATTTTCATATGTTGTACCAGCGTCTGGCAATCTACTTTCTAAAGGCTGAGTACATCATCCAAGTGATGAATAGTGCAGTGAAAGATAAATGAGGTGTAGACAGCTCGTTAAACCTCTCTCCCATCAAAGCCCCGATACAAACGCAAACTTCTAAACATTTATTGATAAAGAATACATGTACACAAAAAAACAGAAATAAAATTAGATATTAATCTGTTATCAAAAACAAACAAATACAAAACAAAACAAACAAATACAAAACAAAACAAACCAATCAAAAATATCAAAAAGACAAAAACCCAACATGAATACACCTTTTATCTGACTTAGTTCTGTACCAACATGAATACACCTTTTATCTGACTTAGTTCTGTACCAACATGAATGCACCTTTTATCTGACTTAGTTCTGTACCAACATGAATGCACCTTTTATCTGACTTAGTTCTGTACCAACATGAATGCACCTTTTATCTGACTTAGTTCTGTACCAACATGAATACACCTTTTATCTGACTTAGTTCTGTACCAACATGAATGCACCTTTTATCTGACTTAGTTCTGTACCAACATGAATACACCTTTTATCTGACTTAGTTCTGTACCAACATGAATACACCTTTTATCTGACTTAGTTCTGTACCAACATGAATACACCTTTTATCTGACTTAGTTCTGTACCAACATGAATGCACCTTTTATCTGACTTAGTTCTGTACCAACATGAATGCACCTTTTATCTGACTTAGTTCTGTACCAACATGAATACACCTTTTATCTGACTTAGTTCTGTACCAACATGAATGCACCTTTTATCTGACTTAGTTCTGTACCAACATGAATACACCTTTTATCTGACTTAGTTCTGTACCAACATGAATACACCTTTTATCTGACTTAGTTCTGTACCAACATGAATACACCTTTTATCTGACTTAGTTCTGTACCAACATGAATGCACCTTTTATCTGACTTAGTTCTGTACCAACATGAATACACCTTTTATCTGACTTAGTTCTGTACCAACATGAATGCACCTTTTATCTGACTTAGTTCTGTACCAACATGAATGCACCTTTTATCTGACTTAGTTCTGTACCAACATGAATACACCTTTTATCTGACTTAGTTCTGTACCAACATGAATACACCTTTTATCTGACTTAGTTCTGTACCAACATGAATGCACCTTTTATCTGACTTAGTTCTGTACCAACATGAATACACCTTTTATCTGACTTAGTTCTGTACCAACATGAATGCACCTTTTATCTGACTTAGTTCTGTACCAACATGAATGCACCTTTTATCTGACTTAGTTCTGTACCAACATGAATACACCTTTTATCTGACTTAGTTCTGTACCAACATGAATGCACCTTTTATCTGACTTAGTTCTGTACCAACATGAATACACCTTTTATCTGACTTAGTTCTGTACCAACATGAATGCACCTTTTATCAGACTTAGTTCTGTACCAACATGAATACACCTTTTATCTGACTTAGTTCTGTACCAACATGAATACACCTTTTATCTGACTTAGTTCTGTACCAACATGAATGCACCTTTTATCTGACTTAGTTCTGTACCAACATGAATACACCTTTTATCTGACTTAGTTCTGTACCAACATGAATGCACCTTTTATCTGACTTAGTTCTGTACCAACATGAATACACCTTTTATCTGACTTAGTTCTGTACCAACATGAATGCACCTTTTATCTGCCTTAGTTCTGTACCAACATGAATACACCTTTTATCTGACTTAGTTCTGTACCAACATGAATACACCTTTTATCTGACTTAGTTCTGTACCAACATGAATACACCTTTTATCTGACTTAGTTCTGTACCAACATGAATACACCTTTTATCTGACTTAGTTCTGTACCAACATGAATGCACCTTTTATCTGACTTAGTTCTGTACCAACATGAATACACCTTTTATCTGACTTAGTTCTGTACCAACATGAATGCACCTTTTATCTGACTTAGTTCTGTACCAACATGAATACACCTTTTATCTGACTTAGTTCTGTACCAACATGAATGCACCTTTTATCTGACTTAGTTCTGTACCAACATGAATACACCTTTTATCTGACTTAGTTCTGTACCAACATGAATACACCTTTTATCTGACTTAGTTCTGTACCAACATGAATACACCTTTTATCTGACTTAGTTCTGTACCAACATGAATACACCTTTTATCTGACTTAGTTCTGTACCAACATGAATACACCTTTTATCTGACTTAGTTCTGTACCAACATGAATGCACCTTTTATCTGACTTAGTTCTGTACCAACATGAATACACCTTTTATCTGACTTAGTTCTGTACCAACATGAATACACCTTTTATCTGACTTAGTTCTGTACCAACATGAATACACCTTTTATCTGACTTAGTTCTGTACCAACATGAATACACCTTTTATCTGACTTAGTTCTGTACCAACATGAATACACCTTTTATCTGACTTAGTTCTGTACCAACATGAATGCATCTTTTATCTGACTTAGTTCTGTACCAACATGAATACACCTTTTATCTGACTTAGTTCTGTACCAACATGAATGCACCTTTTATCTGACTTAGTTCTGTACCAACATGAATACACCTTTTATCTGACTTAGTTCTGTACCAACATGAATACACCTTTTATCTGACTTAGTTCTGTACCAACATGAATGCACCTTTTATCTGACTTAGTTCTGTACCAACATGAATACACCTTTTATCTGACTTAGTTCTGTACCAACATGAATGCACCTTTTATCTGACTTAGTTCTGTACCAACATGAATACACCTTTTATCTGACTTAGTTCTGTACCAACATGAATGCACCTTTTATCTGCCTTAGTTCTGTACCAACATGAATACACCTTTTATCTGACTTAGTTCTGTACCAACATGAATACACCTTTTATCTGACTTAGTTCTGTACCAACATGAATACACCTTTTATCTGACTTAGTTCTGTACCAACATGAATACACCTTTTATCTGACTTAGTTCTGTACCAACATGAATGCACCTTTTATCTGACTTAGTTCTGTACCAACATGAATACACCTTTTATCTGACTTAGTTCTGTACCAACACGAATGCACCTTTTATCTGACTTAGTTCTGTACCAACATGAATACACCTTTTATCTGACTTAGTTCTGTACCAACATGAATGCACCTTTATCTGACTTAGTTCTGTACCAACATGAATACACCTTTTATCTGACTTAGTTCTGTACCAACATGAATACACCTTTTATCTGACTTAGTTCTGTACCAACATGAATACACCTTTTATCTGACTTAGTTCTGTACCAACATGAATACACCTTTTATCTGACTTAGTTCTGTACCAACATGAATACACCTTTTATCTGACTTAGTTCTGTACCAACATGAATGCACCTTTTATCTGACTTAGTTCTGTACCAACATGAATACACCTTTTATCTGACTTAGTTCTGTACCAACATGAATGCACCTTTTATCTGACTTAGTTCTGTACCAACATGAATGCACCTTTTATCTGACTTAGTTCTGTACCAACATGAATGCACCTTTTATCTGACTTAGTTCTGTACCAACATGAATACACCTTTTATCTGACTTAGTTCTGTACCAACATGAATACACCTTTTATCTGACTTAGTTCTGTACCAACATGAATACACCTTTTATCTGACTTAGTTCTGTACCAACATGAATACACCTTTTATCTGACTTAGTTCTGTACCAACATGAATGCACCTTTTATCTGACTTAGTTCTGTACCAACATGAATACACCTTTTATCTGACTTAGTTCTGTACCAACATGAATGCACCTTTTATCTGACTTAGTTCTGTACCAACATGAATACACCTTTTATCTGACTTAGTTCTGTACCAACATGAATGCACCTTTTATCTGACTTAGTTCTGTACCAACATGAATGCACCTTTTATCTGACTTAGTTCTGTACCAACATGAATACACCTTTTATCTGACTTAGTTCTGTACCAACATGAATGCACCTTTTATCTGACTTAGTTCTGTACCAACATGAATACACCTTTTATCTGACTTAGTTCTGTACCAACATGAATGCACCTTTTATCTGACTTAGTTCTGTACCAACATGAATACACCTTTTATCTGACTTAGTTCTGTACCAACATGAATACACCTTTTATCTGACTTAGTTCTGTACCAACATGAATACACCTTTTATCTGACTTAGTTCTGTACCAACATGAATACACCTTTTATCTGACTTAGTTCTGTACCAACATGAATACACCTTTTATCTGACTTAGTTCTGTACCAACATGAATACACCTTTTATCTGACTTAGTTCTGTACCAACATGAATACACCTTTTATCTGACTTAGTTCTGTACCAACATGAATACACCTTTTATCTGACTTAGTTCTGTACCAACATGAATACACCTTTTTATCTGACTTAGTTCTGTACCAACATGAATACACCTTTTATCTGACTTAGTTCTGTACCAACATGAATGACCTTTTATCTGACTTAGTTCTGTACCAACATGAATACACCTTTTATCTGACTTAGTTCTGTACCAACATGAATACACCTTTTATCTGACTTAGTTCTGTACCAACATGAATACACCTTTTATCTGACTTAGTTCTGTACCAACATGAATACACCTTTTATCTGACTTAGTTCTGTACCAACATGAATACACCTTTTATCTGACTTAGTTCTGTACCAACATGAATACACCTTTTATCTGACTTAGTTCTGTACCAACATGAATACACCTTTTATCTGACTTAGTTCTGTACCAACATGAATGTACCTTTTATCTGACTTAGTTCTGTACCAACATGAATACACCTTTTATCTGACTTAGTTCTGTACCAACATGAATACACCTTTTATCTGACTTAGTTCTGTACCAACATGAATACACCTTTTATCTGACTTAGTTCTGTACCAACATGAATGCACCTTTTATCTGACTTAGTTCTGTACCAACATGAATACACCTTTTATCTGACTTAGTTCTGTACCAACATGAATACACCTTTTATCTGACTTAGTTCTGTACCAACATGAATACACCTTTTATCTGACTTAGTTCTGTACCAACATGAATACACCTTTTATCTGACTTAGTTCTGTACCAACATGAATGCACCTTTTATCTGACTTAGTTCTGTACCAACATGAATACACCTTTTATCTGACTTAGTTCTGTACCAACATGAATACACCTTTTATCTGACTTAGTTCTGTACCAACATGAATACACCTTTTATCTGACTTAGTTCTGTACCAACATGAATACACCTTTTATCTGACTTAGTTCTGTACCAACATGAATACACCTTTTATCTGACTTAGTTCTGTACCAACATGAATGCACCTTTTATCTGACTTAGTTCTGTACCAACATGAATGCACCTTTTATCTGACTTAGTTCTGTACCAACATGAATGCACCTTTTATCTGACTTAGTTCTGTACCAACATGAATGCACCTTTTATCTGACTTAGTTCTGTACCAACATGAATACACCTTTTATCTGACTTAGTTCTGTACCAACATGAATGCACCTTTTATCTGACTTAGTTCTGTACCAACATGAATGCACCTTTTATCTGACTTAGTTCTGTACCAACATGACGCACCTTTTATCTGACTTAGTTCTGTACCAACATGAATGCACCTTTTATCTGACTTAGTTCTGTACCAACATGAATGCACCTTTTATCTGACTTAGTTCTGTACCAACATGAATGCACCTTTTATCTGACTTAGTTCTGTACCAACATGAATGCACCTTTTATCTGACTTAGTTCTGTACCAACATGACTACCTTTTATCTGACTTAGTTCTGTACCAACATGAATACACCTTTTATCTGACTTAGTTCTGTACCAACATGAATACACCTTTTATCTGACTTAGTTCTGTACCAACAGGAATCACCTTTTATCTGACTTAGTTCTGTACCAACATGAATGCACCTTTTATCTGACTTAGTTCTGTACCAACATGAATGACCCTTTTATCTGACTTAGTTCTGTACCAACATGAATGCACCTTTTTTTGACTTAGTTCTGTACCAACATGAATACACCTTTTATCTGACTTAGTTCTGTACCAACATGAATACACCTTTTATCTGACTTAGTTCTGTACCAACATGAATACACCTTTTATCTGACTTAGTTCTGTACCAACATGAATACACCTTTTATCTGACTTAGTTCTGTACCAACATGAATGCACCTTTTATCTGACTTAGTTCTGTACCAACATGAATGCACCTTTTATCTGACTTAGTTCTGTACCAACATGAATGCACCTTTTATCTGACTTAGTTCTGTACCAACATGAATACACCTTTTATCTGACTTAGTTCTGTACCAACATGAATGCACCTTTTATCTGACTTAGTTCTGTACCAACATGAATGCACCTTTTATCTGACTTAGTTCTGTACCAACATGAATGCACCTTTTATCTGACTTAGTTCTGTACCAACATGGCACCTTTTATCTGACTTAGTTCTGTACCAACATGAATACACCTTTTATCTGACTTAGTTCTGTACCAACATGAATGCACCTTTTATCTGACTTAGTTCTGTACCAACATGAATGCACCTTTTATCTGACTTAGTTCTGTACCAACATGAATGCACCTTTTATCTGACTTAGTTCTGTACCAACATGAATGCACCTTTTATCTGACTTAGTTCTGTACCAACATGAATGCACCTTTTATCTGACTTAGTTCTGTACCAACATGAATGCACCTTTATCTGACTTAGTTCTGTACCAACATGAATGCACCTTTTATCTGACTTAGTTCTGTACCAACATGAATGCACCTTTTATCTGACTTAGTTCTGTACCAACATGAATGCACTTTTATCTGACTTAGTTCTGTACCAACATGAATGCACCTTTTATCTGACTTAGTTCTGTACCAACATGAATACACCTTTTATCTGACTTAGTTCTGTACCAACATGAATGCACCTTTTATCTGACTTAGTTCTGTACCAACATGAATGCACCTTTTATCTGACTTAGTTCTGTACCAACATGAATGCACCTTTTATCTGACTTAGTTCTGTACCAACATGAATGCACCTTTTATCTGACTTAGTTCTGTACCAACATGAATGCACCTTTTATCTGACTTAGTTCTGTACCAACATGAATACACCTTTTATCTGACTTAGTTCTGTACCAACATGAATGCACCTTTTATCTGACTTAGTTCTGTACCAACATGAATGCACCTTTTATCTGACTTAGTTCTGTACCAACATGAATGCACCTTTTATCTGACTTAGTTCTGTACCAACATGAATGCACCTTTTATCTGACTTAGTTCTGTACCAACAATGAATGCACCATTTATCTGACTTAGTTCTGTACCAACATGAATGCACCTTTTATCTGACTTAGTTCTGTACCAACATGAATACACCTTTATCTGACTTAGTTCTGTACCAACATGAATGCACCTTTTATCTGACTTAGTTCTGTACCAACATGAATGCACCTTTTATTCTGACTTAGTTCTGTACCAACATGAATACACCTTTTACTGACTTAGCTTCGTCTGTACAACTATGAATACACCTTTTATCTGAC